>OW203727.1:12994248-13594248 GCA_934045075.1 Yponomeuta sedellus | reverse complement strand
ATGCTGAGTCAGTTGGCATTTGCAGCAGCAGAGACACACCGCGACAAAGTTTGTAATGTGTTTTTTAGTTATTTTTATGGTCAATACTTTGTCTTTGTATTTTAATTTAATTTGTGTGTAACTGTTGTTGCAATAAATCTTTCTTTCTTTTATCATTTCTTCAGAGCCAAGCGCGTGTATGTGGGTGGCCTCTGCACCTACAGTTGCGGGATGTTTCTTCTGTGCGCGATCCGAGCTCGAGCGGCCGTCATACTGTTCAGCTGGACGGCCGGCGTCATGTACTCCACTTTGTTTACCATGCCCTATCTACTAGTTGCACATTATCACGCCACAGGCATGGTGAGTCGACAGTTTTAACTATAATGCCATCTACGTACGTTCTACTGTAGGATCTTCCCTCAATTACCACGCTCACCTACCTACCTACCGAGGCTTGGCAATTTTAAGCGCTGAATTACATGACCACCTTAGGCACTCAGCTTTCTTCACAACGTCTTCATTCACCAGTAGCGAATGCACAAAACTAGAAAACAAAGTCATTGGTACGAGTACATGACGTTACTTCGAATCACCATCAAATGTCCCGCAAGCCTTATATCAAATAGCTTTGCCCACTGATGATGAGGTCAGGACTGAGGCAACATTCTTAGTCCTGAAGTTTTTATATTGTTATTTCCAAAGTTCTGGCGTTGAACTTTAACTGAGCAGGTTAATTTCGGGCATCGATATCTTATAAAAAATAAATTGCTATAAATTTGACGTAGGCGCCGTATATAAATCTCATTCTTCATTGATCCCTGTACTCCTCCGTGCAGTCAGGAGCTGACACAAGGGCAGTTAATTTATCTCTGTTTATGTCGGGTAGCTCCAGTCAAATAACGAGACGAGACGAAACAGAAGGGACCAGCGTAAATAATAATGACAGTAACTAACCACATAAAACAATCACGTGACCTGATCCCAGGCTAAGATACCCTGTTCTAAGTCTACAAGACAGACAAGGACATCACAAACCACATTTAGACAGAAAAACGTTTCATATATTCAGTTTAACATTTATCAACTAAATGCTACCTTAATTTTATAGGGATTCACAGTTTCATCCGGCCCACAAACTACGTGATCTACGTCACATACGTGAAATAATGTCAAAAATATGCTTCCCCATAGTTAGAATATTTTCGGGGCTTAATCGCGTAGCAATTTATTGCTATTTTACCTCGACGTTTCGACGACGTTACAGTCATCGTGGTCACGAGAAGACTGATGGCTGGCACCCGTTCGCATCTTCGGCTGATGAGGTTTCAGACTACCCTCAATCAGCTATCACAAAGCACTATTAGGGTTGCGACACACTACACTGACAATGTCGGACGATAAGACATGCGACTTTAAGTCGCATGGTGGCTGTTGGCTGCTGCAATTGCAGTAGCCAACTATTGGGCAGGAAAAATATAGACTGGTCGAATCGCTGACACGAAAAGAAGAAGAAGAAGAAGCTATCACAAAGCACTATTAGGGTTGCGACACACTACACTGACAATGTCGGACGATAAGCCATGCGACTTTAAGCCCCGAAAATATTCTAACTATGTGTACAAGTCGCGAAAGTTTAAAATATGTTATGCTTCCCCATATTCATTCCATTTCGCTTCCCCAGTGGGACAACGCGGGCGGCGGCTGCGGCGAGACGCGTGGGATTGGCACGGACGTGGCCGTGGTTAGCAGCTGCGTGTTCGTCGCCCAGCTGCTGGTCTCCGTGGTGATGGGGCTCGCGGTGCGGGCCACGGGCAGCACCGCCGCCGTCGTGGCAGTGGCCGCCGCCCTGGCCGCCGCCGCCGCCGTCTGCGCTAATAACATTACGTACCTAGACCTGTGAGCCGGCTCACAGGTAAAGGTCTACCCGACGAGCGATGTCACGACGAGCCGGGGGCGCGAGCGCTTCGAAATAAAGGCTTAGTTTTATTTTAGGCTTCGGCATTGTCGGACGATGTCGTTGAGTCGGCGGATGGTCCGTGGATGCGGCTGGCAAGAGTTCGTGAGAGATGGCATTTATAAGTGGGCGGCGTCGGTCTGAAAATTATAATGATAGGTAATGATCGGCATTGGCGTGGCCGTGATCAGGTGGTGCAGCTGCTGGTCTCTGTCATCATGAGGCTCGCGGTGCAGATCACGGGTAGCACAGCAGCTGTAGTGGCGGCTGCGGATTACGTACTTGGACATGTGGCCAGGTTAAGAAAAGATGGTCAGAGTGGAGTTTTTTTCCCGCTGCCTTTTTCTCCACTACACTACGGCCCGAAGGCAGCGGCTTTCACTTTCATGTTACATTGTACTTTGACATTCAGCAAATATAATATAAATTCTTTACGTTGAAATAAATTGAATTGAATTGAATAAGCCTAGAGAAATGTGAGCGCTACGATATAAAGGCGTAGTTTTATTTTAGGCAACGGCATTGACGTGGCCGTGGTAAGCAGATGCGTGTATGTGGCCTAGCTGCTGGTCTCCGTGGCCATGGCATCCGTGGGCAGCACCGCCGCTTCTATATGTCCTAATAACATTACGTACCTATACCTGTAAAGATCCATCCACATCCTCGCCGCTCTGACCAGCAGCTAAGCGCGGTGCGGTGAGTGGCAAAAACAAATGAACCAATTATGTGTAAACCCACGTCCCACGTCAAACCATCCCACAATGCTCCAGTCTCAACGGCAACGGCGGTGCATTAACCGCCCGCTCGCCGCCGCGCATTTTTCTAAGCTCAAAATTTAAGATTGACAAGGCTATAGGTCTCTCCACGTTACAAATTTAAAAGCCTGTAACGTACAAAACGATATAAACTAAAATAAATTTTAACTCATATTCTTACTTACCCCATACTCTCTTTTTCTGAGAGAAGGCCAACTACTTACTGGGTTAGATATATACATGGTATTTTAGGGAGGACCGGGAAAACTAAGGGTATACTACTTATTAATATAAACAAATTTTCATATGAGAGCAACTCCAAAATGTATAAATGAATATCGGCTGTTCCATAAAGTCTATTAGATTAAAACCGTGACGCCCAATTGTCTCCGGCACGTTGTAATGCGGATAGCTTTGAGAGCTTGGATGTCATTATTTACCGGTGATTGCTTATGAGTAACAAAATTATAGTTCCACAAAAAGTACTTCATGCGAGTATGAAGGGCACACGAGGGTTAGTTAATCTGCAAGGCGTGGTTGCGTGATGCGCCCAAGAGTTTGAAACTGTGCGTCGATTCAAGTGTAAACGAATTCAAACAATGTAGAAAGTTGTTGTAATCCTGTGTGCCGATTCATGTGTAAACGAATTCAAACAATGTCTACGAAATTGTACCCTTAGGAGTCATCCATAAATTACGTCACCCATTAAGTTCTCGAAAAACTTAAAATAGTAACAACTGGATGAAAGTTTATATCAATTTATAAGATACCGTGGTCTTTTGTAAATTTTATTTTATGAATAAGCAAATAAAGGTACGTAGTTCTGTTTTAATCTAGTAATTTCTGAAATATATCACCTCCCTCCACAAGAGGGGGGTGGGGGGTGAAGGGACACACATAATTATGTTACCACCATTGACAAGGAGCTCAAAAAATCATCAAATTCCTGTGATGTAATTTATGGATAGCTCTATATGATAGTCTTAGGTATTATAAGCTCGATAAAACTATAAACACGCCATCTCCCTCTCGCCTGCTTCGTAAAACAAGATGGCGTTATTTTGACATTCTATCGGGTTTAATATATGAACCTTAGGCGTAGCATATAGCCTATATGCTACGCCTAAGGTTTAGGGTGTGTTTCATAAAACTACAATTCATAGTTTATTATGACAATTGTACATTGCGTAGAAAAGCTTCAAAAATGCTTCCTACTTGATAATCTGTGAGGTGATCGACTTTGCAGTATACACAATTGTAGTTCTATGAAACAGAACCCAGCCTGGGTAGTACGATGGCACGAGTCACGCGTTTTGTGGCGGTAAAATGTCAAATCTTGACTATTACTGTCAGTCCAATGAAAGTCGTAAATTTTGCCATTTAAACTACCCATACAAGTCTATATTTTTGGTCACTGAGTGTTCCAGCGGTTTGATTTCGAATCACCAACGTATAAGGTTTAATGATGTAAGGGTAAAAATCATGCATCTATATTGTAATATTTTGATCTCGTTGTAAATGTGATAGATTTATTTAAGTAGATATGTATTTAATTAAAAAATATATGATGTTTATATTCTGTTTAATGCACTAACCCGTGCTAAGGACAATTTTAAAAACCTATGTAGAGGCTATAAATTCCACCCATGCCGCGATTCAAATCCCGGCATGGGTGGAATTTTTAGCCTTTAAATTGGTTTTTAAAATATATGATGTTGTTAAGATAATACGATTGATATTTATTGTAGTGACAAGACCAGCCTTTCAACCCTCGAAGTTATTGTACCTACCTTATATGTCTGAATTCAGATCTTGATCTATATTTACGCCAAGTTTCATGTAAATCCGTTCAGCGTTATTGCGTGATTGAGTAGCAATCACCCACATATCATCACAATCTTTCACATTTATAATAATACAAGGGGTCTCAACAGACGTTGGCCTGCATGCAGCGCCATCTGATTTGTGAATCTAAACCATTCAGGGCGCCACCCAAACGCGTACAAAAATGAATTCACTTCTGTCCAGACGTTTAGGAGGTGTTCATTAACATACACACGTACAGTAGAATTACGTATCTAAAGATTAGGGTAGGCAAAGATCAAGGCAACCTGCCACGTTCCTAATTAACCTCTTAAGTTGCCTTCCTTTTACCTATATTTTTTCTGCAATTTAGCGAAACAGCCTCATTTCATAATTATTACTCCAATTAATATAAAGCGTGGGCGAGCTCACAACGATAATGCGGAGTTGGAGACTAGTTACTGCAGTAATCGGAAGCGGCTATTACCATACAACGATTATCGAAGGTCAGAAATCTTAATTTGCATAATCATACGAGTCTGTGCAAGGAAAGCTTGCAAGCGGTACTGCTGCGTAGTCAAGATGTCTCCGATCAAAACTAAAGTCAAGGATTTTTTTAACAAACAGCATTTCGATTACACGCATCCTGAAATTACGTTGGACACTTTTCATCCGCAGTTGCGCTTAGTGCTGGCAGTCAACGGCCTATGGTTCAGTAACAGAAATTCGAAAATACGGTAAGTTTAAATAGTAATTCGTATATAACGAATTAATTATATATAGGTCCTACGTAGTACAATTCAATGTAAGTATAATCCCATCAAAATCTAAATGGAAAAAACAATTTCTGCCAAGTTTCTTCCCTGAAAGGAACAGAGTACAGTAAATTTTGTGTGAACTACGTTCATGAATGACACATTTATACGATCCTATATGTTGTTGCCCAAACGCAAAAAAAATAATTACAGATAACTTTGGTTATTTAGCTATTCCGGTTATATAGAAAATCAACAGTAGACATTTTTTACGTAGCCTTTAAAGGTTCTTAAATTAAATTATATTTTGTATGTACCGGTATTTCCCCTAACAGACCAGGCTGACTACCACCACTTCTTCAATGTGGCCTGTGTAGCATTTAACAAAAATTCTCTATACACAAATCGATTTAAGAAATGGTGCATTTCTATCTTAGCTGTGTTAATTCTGAAGGAATATAAAAAAACAGATGCGTAAACTAAGAATTATCGACAACCCCGTCCATATGGAACGGGATGACCCTGTTATATTTTTTCCTTTTCCATAGGTTCTTATGGCCGATGCAAAGTATGGCTATGAGCTTCATATCGCTGACTTTCGAGCTCTTGGCCATGGCCTATGCAGTCTCCATAGAGGACCCCGCCCTTTTCACGGAGGCTTTCGCGTATGGCGTCGTCATTGGCGTCGTACCCTTTCTATTTCTTTCCCTCCTAAGGAATCCTAAAAAGATCTTTGCTCTGGTAGAAAATATGAACAACGACTTCAAATTCATATGCAACGAAGTTGGTGAACCGTATAAGTAAGCACCTTCCCTAATTAGTTATTTCCCCTCGTTCTGGTGTAGTCAGAAACGGCAGAAACGAATGACACTGTTTTCTTACGAGCGTTTATGGATTAGTGCGGAACTAAAGACGAGCAAAGAAGTCTATTTTGTACACGTATATAGACCCGCTTTATACTGGTTCTTTATACCTCTAAGGTTCGCTGCAAGAAATCTCTTTCAAGAATCTGAAAGAGAGTTTTAGATTACGTAAGATTATTAAATATTTCGTGTGCAATAAATATAATAATAATAAAGAAAGGAATAAAATGTGAAAATACTTTGCCAAATTCCGCCAAAAATCTTTAAAAATATTTTTGGCGGAATTTAGCAAAGTAATTTACACATTTTAAGCTATTATGGATTTCCGCAAAGTAACGCCTGATTCCATACAATAATAAAGAGAGGTGTTCACTTAGATACATCAGCGCACTCTCTCTCTGAGAAAAAGCCCTGGATCGTAAGGATCTGTGAAATGCTCGCAATGTGAACGGTGGTATCTCAGCACTAGAATACATTCGGAATGTCGTGGCTTCGGATCCCAGCATGTACTAACTACTTTAAGTTACGTACACTGTTATATCTTATTTATAAAAACCCGACTAGTACTCTAAAGCACTCCTCAGACGCAGTTTAAGTAGTCTGAGGTACGTATTTTCCTTTACCAGAGACTATTTCAACTGCATCTGAGGAGAGAGAGACATTTATTTGAAGCCACAAAGATCAATACACATAACCTCAGATCATAGAAAGAAGCACATAACACAATATAACACGATATTAAAATAATACAGACAAATAAGAAAAGAAAGAACAATGAAAAATATTATAAAACAAAGAATAGGATATAATGCAAACATTTACAATTTAGAAGGGCATTGTATCTCCGCAGCCACAAACAGGTAGCTGACTCAGCATTTGCTGCAGGCTGGGCCTGCAACACTGATTTTCAGTGTTTTTATAAATGAGATAGTAGGAGCGTTTTTTATAAATGAGACTGTTCTTCTTCTCTTGCTCCATAGAACGAAATTCCTAAAAGGCCAACTGCTGATTTGGCAGTACGGAATGGCATGGTTCGTTTTCGTCACATTCGTCGCTACCATGTACATCCTTATATCAATAGTGGCCGTGATATACCATTGCCTGTTCGTCACCCATGACGAGAATTCCGTGAGACCTCTGATATTTCCCCTGTGGCTGCCTAACGACGACCCATACGCTACGCCACTGTATGAAACTTTCATGTTCTTGATGTATTTGGTTATCGTTGACTTTGTAACGACATTCACTGGTAAGTAACATGTTTATATTGTTGATCCTATTACCCTCATCATTATCATCAACCCATTAGTCCCCACCGAGGGGCACGGGTCTCATCCCTGAGGAAGGTAGGTATAGGCCATACTTTACCACGGGGGAGTACGGATGTACGGATTGGTGGAGGCTTGCAAGACTAGTGGCTGGTCTTACTGTCGGAAGATTTCAAGCCACCCTAAGGCCTCTGACTTGGCGTAATGACTCCGATCAATCGACGGCAGCCGGCACCAACAGATTAAGGTGCCTTGCAAAGCACGGAACCGAAAGTTTGTGAAGAAATTTGTAGGCAGTAACCAACCTCCAAACAATCGTACGATAACGGCTAAACGGATTTACATGAAACTTGGCGTACAGATAGACGAAGATCTGAATAGAGATATAGCACACTTGTTATCCCGGTAATGCGTTCCCGTGGGATAATTTCTAACGCGGGCGAAGCCGCGGGTTAAAGATAATCTTCTTCTATAATATAACAATGAATCGCTGAATGAGTTGGTAAGCACAAATCTCGAGAGCAGCTGAACCGATTTCGCTAATTCTTTTTTTAGAATATTCCTTGAAGTACGAGGATGGTTTTTATGGAGAGAAAAATAAATAAAAAATCGACTGTTAGGCGGTAGGAAGTTCGCTGGGTCAGCTAGTCTTCTATAATATAAAAATGAATGGCTGAATGTGTGTTGGTAAGCGCAAATCTTGCGAGCAGCTGATAAGGTTTCGCTAATTCTTTTTTTAGAATATTCCTTGAAGTACGAGGATGGTTCTTACGGAGAGAAAAATAAAAAAGATAAAGAAACAGTTGATGTTAGGCAGTACGAAGTTCGCTGGGTCGGCTAGTAATATTATAAATGTATATTTGTGAAGATGTTTGGATGTTTGTTACATCATGCATTAACGGTAGAAAGAATTTACATGAAATTTTTCCAGAAACGGCCGTTTTTGGCACTAATGCTGTCTAGTTTTAGATCCGTGATCTTAGGTTCTCTGTCGTTGGTCCCAAAAATCACTTACACATATTATTTTTGCAAATACAATCTGTAAAAGATGTTTTTTTATAGTTATCTTCAACACGATATAGTACTAGAGTATGATGAACATTCTAAATTAAATCGATTGCAGCTTACGTCTACATAGTATTTCATCTGTGGCTCCACGCTTACTTCATGATTGACATGGTCCTCATAGGCCTAGAGCACCTGTTTGATGATCTAGATGAGAACGTATTGATGCTGGATCCTGATGACGAGCAGTACACAAAGTGTCAGCAAGAATTGAAGAATCGAGTGAAGAGAGTCGTCATTTGGCATAATAGCGTGTTTAGGCAAGTTTCTTTCTTTTTACATTTACGAATTGCGTTTACGAATTGAATATGTAACAAGAAAATTCTAGATCGGTTGATAACGGTGGTAGGTAGCGCATTGGTAGTATGATTGCTTCACATTCGAGAGGTACTGGTTTCTATTCCGGCACGCAGCAATAAAGCACATTATTAGTGAATTTGTAGTACCTCAATGCGCTTTAAATTGCTATTTCGCGGTGTGTGTAGTAATTTCTCATTTGTATATTGAGAGAAAGTCCGTTCTAATAACAGATAGCTATAAATTCACTTGTAATAAACTAAAACTTTAGACTATTATTATAAAATCAGAACTAAATCTAAACCTAAAACTATTTTCTAATTTAAATAAAATATTTGAGCCGGATCGCTGTCGTGCGTCAGAGTACCAAGAAGGCTGGCGGCATTGCCTCGCTGTATAGCTAGGCTTAACGTTTGGCCAAAGTAAGCACCAGCCCTCGGGTCTCCTGAAGCGTCGACTAGACGCAACGAGATCTCCTTAAAGAGGAGTAGCGCCCCCGGACCCCATGGCCCCAGAGTGCTCCTGTGCTATTGCTGCATACTTGTGCCTCTTATTGGATTGTAATTAAATTGTATTTATAATTTTATTCCAGGCTAGTCGCCGATACCGTGGACGTTTTCGGTGCCATTTTAGCTTACCAAGTTGTGTTCAGCTCTTTAGTCATGTGCCTAATGGCTTTCTACATCACCGTGGTATGTTAACTACAAGTAATAAGTTTTTACAAGCCTACACCATCTAAAAAACATGTCTCAGGTACTGCAGCGTCCGAGTGGTCACTTCACTCATCTAGTGTGAGTGAAGGTGCTACTGGATGTATAAATAAGTGGGACTCACAATAGTAGGGTGAAGGGACCACGCGGACGCAGCAGTGCCTGGGACATTGTTAATGGAGCACGCTTACCAAGAATCTACAGATACAGTCGCGTGCACTTACATGTAAACACAATAAAACCTCGTCACATTAACTTCTTCTAGCCTGATGTATGAGAAATGGACTATTTTGACTTTGACAAGGTACTGAAGTGTATACATGTTAGTGCTCGTGATTGTACTATTCTGACAGTTTTGTTAGATAGTTCACTGTAATATCTCACGTTCTGTGAATTTCAATTGGCTACCTATTACAATTTCAAAGATATGTACAGCCTATTTTATGGTTGGAATTATGTACAGACAGACACAGACAGATACAGTGGAGGCAGAATTATAGACTCCCGTTCAGTACCCTTCGGCTACGGAACCCTAAAAAGGCATTTCTTCCGTGTATATTAGGTCGAATATTTATACAACGAATATTAAAATAAAATGTTGGTTCGTTATTGGCGCCATGAAATCTACTAGTTTGAAGCCCTTTTAATAACAATTTGCATGGAAGAAGTAATAGGAGGATACAAAACTTGATATAGGTTCTTAACCTAATCGTTGGATACGCCTGAAGATACTTTCTTACAGCATAAAGATGCCTAACTCGTTTAAGTTAGGCGTTTATTACAAACTTTGTGGTTTTGATGATGCTGTAATGGTCCTCTTTTCATTTATTCCAGCAACTTCAACAAGGAAAGGTCGACATATGCATTTCCCTGCTTTGTGTTGGAGCGATTTTGCAGCTATGGATTCCCTGCTATATTGGGTCTTTATTGCGCACGAAGGTAATTAATTATTAGAGAAAATCCTAAATTATTACCACTTTTATTCAAATTATCTGCCGAGTCTTATACTATCGCAAACTATAATACCCGGCAGATAATTTGAACAAAAAACAGCTCTGTCTGGATGACTTTGCCGTAGACACGTTACAGCAATTTCTTTTAATTTTTAGGGGTATATATTAATGTGACTAAAGAAAACCTCATAAAATTCTTAGTCACATTCTTCGACAATGAGTGACTAAATACGTCCGATTAAAATAAAAAAAATATTTCAAGTATTTGTGGGCATTATAGTAACTTTTTTTTTAACGTTTATACAGTTTATAGTAAGTAGGTTTATCCTGGTTTTCTCGTATACTAACAATGTGTTAATAAATTAATAGGTAAATTGTTTATAAATATGAGCTAGTTAAAAATGCATATAAAAAAAAATAGCTGATACTGATTACAGCTCATATAATCAACTTGTTAGTTGTTAGTGAACGAGAATCCAGGATAGGAAGAATGGCCACATGACGATGCCCGCGTTTAACAGGTGCCCGCGGTACAGTAAAACGGTTGAATTGGAAAATGAATAGAAACAAAACGTAGAAAAAGGTTTTTGGGTATAGCCACGAAATATAGTATACTCTTTATATGACTGATCAAGAGCGCTACTACGTAAGTCATCCAATGAATGGATTAGTTCGATCTAAGGTCTGCGCCGACGATGTACTGTCCCCTTACTCTTATAAACTTATAACTCTTATAAATGGTATCGGATAAAGCACACAAATGACTTACAGTACCTCGTACAAAAAGTCCCCCAAATTACCGAAGACACTGAGGGTCTGGATTTCCCCGGATCCCCGGAAAAAATATAGGTAACGTAACTAAGCACATTTTTAAAAAATGCATTAATCGATTTGAAATAAAGGGGCATCCCTTTATTTCAAAACGATTAATGAAGTAACGATTAATCCCAGTATTTTCTTTTAAAGCGTAAATTTCTGGGCAACAAGTGACTGCGCATCGTATGCGTTAAGCCTGTGACAAGTACGCGTTGGACATTTTTACACGATTTAGGGATTTTTGTACCAATGGGGACAAAAGTCCGTCGTCCGCGCAGGTCTCTAACCTCACTGAGCGGTCAGCTACATACCTACATATTATGACACTTTCAAGTTGTCAAAATGGTTAACCCAATAGATAGGACATGTAGTTACTTGATTGAAAGGCCGCCCGACATAATATGTGCCAAGAGACGTAAGTTGAATAGAAATTCGGTGACAAACAACCTTTTTCCACTTTTTGTTTCTATTCATACTGCAAATTATTCTACAGTAAATTTATTAAAATTGTCAAGTTAGATATTTAAGATCAGAAATCAGAAAACGCGTGACTCGCGCCATGTCTCGCGACATCGTACCAAAGTCAGCGTTACTCAGAAAATTTCCTCTGTGGTTAGACTAAGGTCTAGCTTTGTGTTAATTTGTTATGTTCCCAGGGCTTCGACGTGGCCGACAACTGCTTTTACTCAGGCTGGCACGCCACAAAATTGGTCCGGTTGGTGTTGACAGACATGACGCTGATCATCATCCGTTCGCAGCGACCCATCACCATTCAAGTCACCACCCTGCCTGTCTTACAGCTGGAAACGTTCTCTTCGGTGAGAAATATACAAGGACACGCTGGCTATCTACAAAGAGAGGTTATGGGTTCGATAACCGCAAACAATCGCCGTACATTGATATGTTTCAAAGGCATTGGGGGCCATACCATACAATAAAAATACGGCATTTCAAGAGTCTTACACTAACAAGGCTCGATTCGGGACGTGCTAAGACCAATTTCGTTTTATATCTTAATCAACCCTCATAAACAAATGGACTTCAGACTTGTATGATATTATGAGCGGTAGCCCACTACGACATTTAGTCGCGTTTCGTAATTCGGAAGCTATGCCGAAGCGAATCGGAAACAAAATGACTTCCCTATTTACGAAACAGACAAATCGACATGCTGACATAAAACTCTGAATCGATACCTATATTTACAGACGCGATGAAAACAGCGTTGAGTTTAGTTAAATTTTATGCGATTTCGGTTAGTTTATGCGGTTTATCGCTGTTCTAAGCAATATCACTTCGATGTAGGCATGAATCACACGGTGGGATTCTACTCTTAATTCAAATTAATTTATACAGGGTGTAACATAATATGCATCAGTGTGAATCACTTTTATTATGAGGAAAAGTCAGAAAAAACATATCGGCCGTTTCGTACGTAGACGCAATGGTACAGCAATGCCACATCGGGGGCAGCGCAGCAGTAGCACCGGGGGCAGCGCAGCAGTAGCCGGCTTCATAGTCAGGAGTTCGTGGGTTCGACTTTGTTTCCTAAGTAACGTACGAATTACATTTTTCCCGAAGTCAGAGATGATCGTATTAACGAGAATGATGGGGACCATTTTGTAATGAGTCGTTTCTTCCAGATCATCAGCACCACCTACTCTTATTTCAACATGCTTCAACAGAAAGATTAACAACGGAGTAATGGTATGGTGCTCGTGCCACCGAATAATTTAAATAAATTACTCATTATATTATCACTATCAGTTATTCGTACATAGTTCAATATTGCATCATGGAAATGTGTTTTTTCAGCTTTTATTGATATTGATACCGCTACAATGAAGTATACCGCAAATTAATCTGCTAATGCGTGCCTTTGAAAGCACCAATAAAGCTGTGGTCGTAAAACCCACAGCCGCAGCCGGTCGGTTGTGATGCGGATTTCTGGTACAAATACTCGACTTTTACATTTTGGTTGCAAGACACTTGTAACTTAATCGAATAGTGCACCGATGTAAAGGTTGATGTTCTATCGACTGTTCGTACCTACGACATCGAGAGCCTTCTTTTACCTTTCTTTTATTGTTTTTAGTGGAGAAAACCCGTACTGTATGAATCTACTATGTAGTGTCTCAGGGGTACTATAGTTTTTTTTTTTGTGCTTTCATCACTGGTACAATAGTTTTTTTGTGATTAGAATAAGTTAATAATGCAAGCCTGTGAGACCTCATTGACACAAACGCCAGCCTTCTGTACTTTAGTATAAGTCCACTTGTAACGTGTTTTTAATAAAATTATATGTTATTTTAATTATTAAGGTACATACAATAAATAAAATTAAATACTTACACCAACCACAACTTACCTACCGCATATACTATTAGGTACTTAATAGCTTTTAGCTTTTTAATAGCAGGAAACTGAATTGGCGCTAATCCTAGACTTGTGCTAACTAAATAATTAAAAAACAATGTTTAAAATGCTATTTATTTATTTTGGTACTTCATATAATATGGCAGTTTTTTGTATGAGGAAAGAACGAACACAAGTTTGTAAGATCTTTGCAACTGACACGAACTCTATTAACATAATACTGATGTAGATAGGTGCTCAAATATTTAATATAACCACACGTACTTACAATAACTATACAGCGTTTTATTCAAATAATGCAAAATGTGAAAATCGTTTCTTCCGCAGGTATAAAAAATTAATTAAACGACTTTGCATAAACGAAAGTGTAAGCTTTTTTTCATACAATCTTTAAAGATGCGGTCAATCTGTACGAAGAGTACCTACCTAAAAGGAAATTTTAACGCCTTTTCCTAGTTGGAAGTGGTTTAATTACACTAGAGAAACGATTTTCAGGATTTGCTTTATCTAATATCAAGTTCTATAGCAATTTAGTCATCATAGAACGCCCTCTGGCTTCCAACTGAAACGTGACAAATATCCACCAGAAACTTCAAGCCTTTTCAAGTATCAACCTTCCGACACGACGCAATACAATGCTTGCGGAAGAATGGTATTTTACAATACCTTCTTCTTTGATCCGGCATTACCAGATCGCAGCTCTGTAGCTTGTTGTTATCCGGCCATTTTGAATGTCTACGGTAGTTAGGGCATCGATGGCGGACGCGGCATTTTTGGCGTCTCTCTCTGGGCTTAGGGCCGCAAAGCATTTCTTCTGCGGCCGGACAGACCAAAGGGCGATATTTCTCGCCTGGGCCGCAGCTTGTCGAACACTAAAACAGGCGCGAAACGTATAATTATAAAGTTGGAATGTGAGACTATTTTGACGGCGAACTTTCAGTACACGCACCATCCTGGGTAGTAAGACCATACAAGTCACGTGTTTTTAATGTCAAAAGTCCCGACTTTCCAATATATTAATTATATTTTTTTTTGTTGCACTAACCCGTGCTGAGGACAATTTTTAAAAACCTATTTAGAGGCTAAAATTTCCGCCCATGCCGGGACTCGAACCCGCGACCTTCGGCTAACCGTACCGGCGCTCTCCCAACTGAGCCAATGGACAAGTGCCGGCATCGGCATCAGCGAAATTTCGAACCTCTTTACAATATTCGCTGTATTACGTACAGGCAATCACTCATTGGCTTAGGTCTAACCTTCTCACTCGTACCTAAAATTTACAAAAATTAAAGGTGATAAGGGTCCTGATTTGCCTCTTAAATGTCATTTCTTCCCTAATTCTAACCCAGCGTGTTCATGTCTTGCTCTTTCTAGATCTAGAATGATAAAATACCTGGGCGTTACTGTTGACGAACACTTTACCTGGAAACCACATATTGAGGCCCTTACTTGTCGGGTAAGAAAGTTGATCTACATCTTCAAAAAATTGAGACATGTGGCACCTAAGGATTTACTTCGAACCGTCTACTTTGCCTGAGCACAATCTGTGATAACTTATTGTATAGGAATTTGGGGAGGGTCATGTAAGACCTATATGATCACACTGGAGAGAGCTCAGAGATCACTACTTAAAGTTATGACATTTAGACCTTTCAGATTCTCATCAAAGCTCCTTTATGAAGATAGTCAGGTATTAACCGTACGACAATTATACATCCTTAAATTAATTCTTCGTACACATTCACATACACCATTTGATGAGAAAATGTATAACGCTAAGCGTCGAAAAGATATTGTATGCAATCTAGCAAAATTTAACTCCGCTTACGCTCGACGTCAACATGTGTATATGTCAGGATTTTTGTGTAACAAAATTAATAAATTGTTTGATATATATCCATTAAATTTGAAAAAATTTAAATTAGAGGTAACCAAACACATTTTTAACTTAAATTATTGTGAAACAGAGGCATTTTTGTTAGCACTTAAATGAATATATTTTTTAATCGCTTGCCAATTATGGCAACTTATAAAGCTCATAAACGGAATTATCCGTTTATAAGTTTGGTGTTTTTTTCTATTTTCTATTAGTAACTGCGGTTGTAGATGGCAGTAGCACTTTTAAACATTGAAAGTTTTAATTGTCTACGATACAGGTTTCCTAGTGTAGGCAATTATCGACTTATATTAATTTGTACTGCTGTATCTTTGAAACAATAAAGTATTATTATTATATTATTATTATTATTTACAGGCAGCGACATCTGACTGAAGTAATTTGCATCACTTGCAATATATTAATTTAAAAACCTATTTAGAGGCTAAAAATTTCACCCATGCCGGGATTCGAACCCGCAACTTCTGGCTATCCGTGCCAGCGCTCTACCAATTGAGCGCTGGCACGGATAGCCAGAGGTTGCGGGTTTAAATCCCGGCATGGGTGAAATTTTTAGCCTCTAAATAGGTTTTTAAATTTGTTCCTTAGCACGGGTTAGTGCATTAAAAATAAAAATAGTATAATATATTAATTGTCAAATTAATTGTCACAAAACGCGTGACTCGTGTCTTCGTACTACCCAGGTAGGTGGATTTGAGATTATCCCCAAACCACGTCACTTTTTCGAGAAATAATTTTCTGGGACAAGTGGGGCAGTAAATTTCGGTCATGTCTGCCAGTAGACAAAGATGGTAGATAGGTAAAAAAAGATTCGAAAAAAAAGGATTGAACTGCCAAAAGCAGCGTAGGACGCTCAATAGCTCGCTGGGCTGACAGTCTGAAGTAGACTGCTTGTCTACTCTACTGCTGGACGAATACGAGTATGGGTGATGAATGGATTGGATTTGTGTGCTTCGAGGATGTCATTTTCCAGCAACAACTTACTATTGGCTCGTAAGTGATTGGATTAAAAGTAGTGATTACCTGAGTCCAAGGCATCTCTTGCCAGTACACAGGGCAAGGATGGCGATTACAAGGCTGCTCTTTTGCCAGAGGCGGTGATTTGCACAGCGCTGGGGATACGCTGTGTCGTACAGCATCCAAATGGGAGGCTAGTCTGCAACGATAAAAAAAAAATGTACAAAAGCAGTTGTTAACTCCATCCACAACTCAATTTTTTCTTTATTAGCGATAATTCCTCCATAAACATCTACGTCCACTGGTTTGTGTCGGTAGGTTATAAAGTGTTCATAAGTTAACCGTTATTTTATAAGTATTCATTAATGAATACACCTTAAAAGTCACCAAAGAAAAGGAACTTACATATTTAAACATTAATTATTTTAAAGAAAATCTAGGGTTGCAAACATGTACCTACCCAACACCATCTGGTACGCAAAACACTTGTCTCTCCTGAAGGCCATCAGTTCCGCAAGTATGACTACATTCTTCCCAGTCACCAGGAAACCACTTAAACTCACATCTAAATAACAAACAAAGAAAATGTTCAGTAAGCTCTTTCAGTTAAAATGAGCGGTAGTTGATGAATTTACTTTTAAAGCTTACCTGTATAGATTGCAAGCTTCGTAGGTTACATGCTTGCACGGCTGACCAGTCTGACATTGATGACTTACTAAGCGTATACCGCCGCCACAGGACGCTGAACACGGTCCGTATTTATCCCTTTTTCTGTAACACATAATACACATTAGACTCTACACTGTATATACTCTTTTAAAGTGGATTGAAAATTTACTGAAGTAGATGGAACACCACCAATGGAATAAAAATCTAACTTGTTGTTTAATTTTTAAAACCTATTTAGGGGCTAAAAATTCCACCCATGCCTGGAGTCGAACCCGCGACCTCTGGCTATCCGTGCCAGCGCTCTTTCCAACTGAGCTAACTCATGGGCGACTCATCGGCATCAGTGAAATTTTGAACCTCTTTACAATATTCTCTGTATTACGTACAGAGAACATTGTTTTATAATACATTTTTTTCAAAATGTTAACTCCAAAAATCTTAATATCGGTGACAACTATTTTTGGAACCTACAGTCTATCTATTTCATCTTCGGCAAACTCTCCAATTTTAGGTAGCCTGGAAGAAATAGCTTTTAGCAATAAAGCCGCCAATTGTATCTTATCTGTTGTATCTGTAATTATTTTTCCGGTACATAATATTCTTCTTATCTAGATCAACAACCTTAGATTTTTATCGATTTCCGCCACAAACGGCCGTTTTAGCGGATCCTGCATTTTAGGCTACATTCTATAAATAGTTATCACAGATATTACGATTCTTGATGTTTACATTTTGAAAAAAACGTTTTATATAAATGTTATGATTATATTCCATTTGTTGGGCTCATTAGCACCGCGCAGCGCCTTAATAACAGTTCCCTCGGCGGCGGGCTCATGTAACAGTAATCTAATACATAAAAATTTCGTGTCACAGTGTTGGTTATCGAAATCTACTAAGCTTTCCGGGTTTACCGATTTTTATAATATTGTTTTGTGTATATTAAGTAGGTAGGTATATGAAGTAGGATGTGCATATTAGCTAGGAGAATACGTCATAGTCTAATTAAAATGGCAAAAAAACGTTTGCGGGGTCAGTAATTTTATAATTTGTAACCATAACCACCCGGGTTGCTTAAATTGGCTTACTATAAAAACACCGCTTAAAATCAGTTCACATTGACACAATAATGTGAACTGATTAATTTTACAGATAGACAAACGGACAGACCTAGGCGTCAAACTATACACCCCATGTTTTTAAAAGTCGGAATCAAAAAATACTTTCAAATATGAGACTTTTTTTCGACGTGTTTTGTTTGGCTTTGGTTGCCAGTTATTTAACTTACAAGCCAATTTGTAAGTTATTTGAGTTGAGAACATCGAAAAGTTTAATGTTCAAACTTCGAGCGATTCTAAAGTTAGTTGACATATTTAACTTTACCTGTTTTCCTGACGACGCGCAAGAATGTTCGAGTAGGGAAAGCTGAAGTTAAACGATAAGTTGACTTCTTCAGCCATGCCGTCCTGAGTTTCTTTAGCCATCTGAAAAACATTAATGTCAGCTTCGTTTACCGATACAAATATGTTGAAGTGAAGTTCATTGAGTTACATAATTATTTAACCACGAACAACAGTACACAGCGCGCGGTCGAAACACTCCAAGAATAAAAGTGAAATGGACTGTTGAATAAAATACGATAAAGGGAATGAGATATAATGGCAGTGGCGCGGGCCCTGAATGAACTGCCAACTGAAAGCGGTCCTGAATTATTAATCACAAGCGAGAGCCAAGCGCAGGCGAATTAAACTCATGTGGGTTGAGGATTGAAGCTACTCGCATCGGTAGGTTTACTGACTGCCTCGTTGGTCTAACGGTATGACATCTGATTACCATGCCGAAGGTCGTGGATCTGATTCTTACGGGGGCCTGCCATGCATTTGTACATATGGCCTCAGTCTAAGTGTATTTCCATGTTTGTAATGTCCTTGAATGCTTACCATAGCCACAAATATACTGATAGACTGTAATAATATACTAGTCTTCCGGTCTACGTTGCCATTCATATTGTATGGTCTATTTGGTGTTATGGTTTATGAATAAACATTTCTTACTCTTAGATAACATAATACTAGTACCATAGGACAGAGTACCTACTTTTCCGCCCAGGACAGGGTGATTGCGTTGTGTGGAAGTTTTTATAATTAATTTATTTCTTCACTCTAGTTACCCTAAATGTGGGCCGCGTTTCATAAAAGTACAATTGATAGGTTTATTACCTTACCGAGTCTTTCTGCTTGTTAATCTGAGGGTTAATGAACTACGCAATTGTCATAGTAAACCATTAATTGTAATTCTATGAAATCGGGCCCATATCACGCCACACATCTAACAGACTAGCAAGTAATATCTTAGGTTCCTTGTCGTGTTCAGAAGATCAGGGGCCTAATTTTGCGTATCAAATCTGGTTGCAAACCTGACAGACTTCGACAGTTCAACAGAATTCGACAGCTAGACGATTGGAATCGGTCAGGATTTGGTCTGCTTAATATAGGGACAGGTATGAAGGAGCGAAAATATCGTAGGTACGTAAAAAAATAAACCAGGCGTTTTCCACTTCAGACACGTTTTCCCTCATATACCATTAAGTATTGTGTTGTATAGGTATAATGTAGGTAGAAGCAATTCTATCACTATTGTATCGGCAGTCTCGTAATAAATAAGTAAACGGACACACGTCTTTGATTTAACAGTGGCGAACGCGGAAAATAAGGAAGTTAAACGTACTTATAATACAAATTACAATGTCAGTCGGGCAAGTGCGTGAGTTCACAGTAAAGACAGGAAATTGGAGTGGATATATTGAGCGATTAGAAATGTATTTCGTCGTGAACAAAGTGCCTGAGGAAATGAAACTACCTACCTTAATTTCGGTTATGGGGGAAGATGCGTATGAACTGTTGTCCACTTTATCCAGTCCAACAAAGCCTTCGAAATTAACCTACGAACGAGCTGTGAATCTTCTAGCGGCACATCTTCAGCCCAGGCCATCGGAGCTAGCAGAAAGGTATAAATTCCGCCAACGACGGCAGCTCAGACACGAATCTATAGCAGATTACGTAACCGAACTAAAAAAATTGTCGAAATACTGTAATTTCCAAGTATCTCTAGACGAGAACATGCGTGATCAGTTAGTATGTGGACTTAAGAGCGAATTAATCAGACAAAGACTGTTCGCCGAGGATGAACTACAATACAATCGAGCGGTGACGTTGGCATTGTCGTTGGAAGCGGCTGAGCGGGACGCCAGTGTAGTGGAGCGGAGTAGCGTGGAGTCGACGACGGAAGATCTACATAACTTTAATTTCAACGAATGCTGGAGGTGCGGAGATAAAAATCATCAAGCAAACAATTGCGTTTTTAAAGCTTATGTGTGCAGTGGGTGCCAGGAAATAGGCCATCTAAGAAGAATGTGTCCACGAAAAGCTAAGGATGTGGAGTACAATCATGCGAGACGGTGGAGCCCGGCGGGATCGGCCGGTGGTTACCAAAAATCAACACGCGCAGGGCGCGTGATCGGCCGCGGCGGCACGCCCGGTCGGGGCACGTCAGCGTGGAGGAGCGCGGGGCGCGGGCAGCGAGGCGCGGGGAGAGGGGGCCGGGACCGGGCCCCAGTGCATTTGATGGACGAACCTCAGGAAAATCACGAGGACATCGAAAGCAACGAATATAGCGAAGAACCTATGTATCAAATGTCTTTGAACAATTATAAACCGGTATGTATAAAAGTTAAGGTTCAAAATTGTTTGCTTGATATGGAAATAGACACCGGGTCAGTGTTATCTTGTATTAGTAAACAAGTGTATGTAAATTGTTTTAAAGACTTGCGATTGAAGGGATGTAATTTAACCCTAAAGTTTTATGATGGCTCGACTATTCAGCCGTTAGGTTATATAGAGGTTAATGTTACGTACAAAGAAATGACAAAAACACTAGACTTGTACGTAATAGACAAGGGAACAACAAATTTACTGGGTCGGCAGTGGTTAGCCGAATTAAATATTCCCGTTAATGTTTCTAAAGTAAGTTTGCATAGCAACAGCGTATCCAAAGACCCATTGGATAACAAAATGATTATAAATCAAATTATTTCCAGACATGAAACGCTGTTCGATGGCACATTGGGTAGATACACTGGAGGCAGGGCCGAGCTGGTCGTGCGGGAGGGGGCCCAGCCGATATACTGCCGCGCGCGGCCGCTGCCCTACGCGCTGCGCGAGCGCGTAGACGCGGAGCTCGACGCAATGCTGCGCGCGGGGGTCATCGAGCCCGTTGCCCACTCCGACTGGGCCACGCCGCTGGTCGTGGTAAACAAGCCCGACGGCGGGTTGAGAATTTGTGCCGACTACAAGGTAACCCTTAACAAAGTTTTAGCGATTGACAGATTTCCGGTTCCAAAAATAGAGGACTTATTTAGCGATCTCAGCGGGAACAAATTTTTTACAAAATTAGATCTGTCACAAGCATATAATCAGATAGAATTAACAGACAACTCTAGAAAATTTACAGTAATTAATACACAAAGGGGATTATTCAAATACACACGACTAGTTTATGGATTATCCTCGAGTCCTGGGATTTTTCAGAAATTAATGGTAGAAATGTTTAAAGGAATGCCAAATGTGGTTGTTTTCTTTGACGATATTTTAATTAAAAGCAAAGACTTGGAAAGTCATCTAAAAACAATAGAGGAGGTGTTACAAGTTTTGTCAAATAATGGTTTAAAAATTAAGAAAAGCAAATGCGAGTTTCTAGCGAAAGAAGTAAAATACTTAGGGTTTATTATTGATGAAAACGGGGTTCGTGTAGACCCAGATAAAATAAAAGCAATTGTCACAATGCCACACCCGAGAAACGTCTCTGAATTAAAATCGTTTTTAGGAATGGTGAATTTTTATGGAAAATTCATTGCTAATTTAAGTTCACTCTTGTCACCTCTTTACAGTTTGCTTAAAAAAGGGACGAACTGGGAATGGGGATTAAGCCAAAACTCTGCATTTTTGACAGTTAAACGCTTAGCACGGAAGCACTAGTCCATTTTGATATGAATCAGCAGACTGTAGTGACAGTGGACGCCAGTTCACGTGGACTGGGCGCCGTGCTAGCACAGCGCGCGCCGGCGGCGCCCGGCGGCGGCGGCGGCGGTCCCGGTGAGGAGTGGGTAGTCGCGTATGCCTCTCGGGCACTCACCGCTGCCGAACTCCATTATAGCCAAATACATAAGGAAGCCTTGGCAATTGTATTTGCAGTGGAAAAATTTCACCAATACCTATATGGTAGAAAGTTTGTGCTTCGCACTGATCATAAGCCCCTCGTAAGTATATTCGGACCTAATGTCGGAATCCCTAGCGCAGCAGCCAGCCGTCTGCAACGTTGGGCAATAAAGTTAAGTGCCTACGATTTCTCAATAGAGTATATAAGGACTGACAAAAACACCGCCGATGTGCTTTCACGATTAATTAGGTCACAGAAAGATGAAGTTAAAACAGAACAGGAAAGTATAATCCCGGAACAAACATACTTGCATTTTTGCACAGATGCTTTGCTATTAGATTACAATGTTTTAAAACGAGAAACCCGCAGTGATCCAATTCTCAGTCGCGTTTTAAGTTATAATAACGACGGTTGGCCATCCGACATAGATATCAGAGAACTTAAACCCTATCACAATAGGAGGAACGAACTTTACTGTGAATTGGGTTGCATCATGTGGGGACACCGGGTGGTTATACCGGCGACATGTCAAACTCGGGTACTGGCAGAGTTACATGATACACACATGGGTATGATTAAAACAAAATCCTTGGGCCGCAGTTACGTTTGGTGGCCAGGGATCGACGAGGCAGTGGAGAGAGTATGCCGGGAGTGCACGGTATGTGCCGCAGTGTCTGACTCGCCGCCCGGCCATGCGCCGCACTCGTGGCCCTGGCCGTCGAGGCCATGGTCCAGACTACACTTAGACTTTCTAGGCCCTATCAACGGCATTACATACTTAGTGGTGGTAGATTCATGTTCAAAGTGGATCGAAGCAATTAAAATGAATAGTACAACAGCACATGCCGTTATCGCAACACTGAGGGATCTATGGGCGAGATTTGGTATCCCTAAACAAACGGTCAGTGACAATGGTCCACCTTTTTCTAGTTCAGAATTTCAAAACTTTTTGAGTCACAATGGAATCGAGCACATTTTTACAGCGCCTTACCATCCCGCATCCAATGGCGCGGCCGAAAGTGCCGTAAAAATCTGCAAACGCGCAATTAAAAAGGCATTGAAACAAAAAATTGATGTACACACAGCACTGTGCAGGTTCCTTTTAGCTTATAGAAATACTGAACACGCGACCACTGATGAGAGCCCCGCCAAAATTTTGCAGGGACGTAATCTTCGTATGCGATTAGATAGTTTAAAACCGGAAAGAGAAAAACGTGTAGCCGCGCGTCAAGCTCTGAGCGAGATAAGTGCAGGAGGTAACCATAGGCAACTAGAACCCGGAGCGCAAGTGTGGTATCGAGAATATCGGGGTCCAGATAAATGGGTAGCGGGTACAATAAAACAAATATTAGGAAACACCGATTATACCGTTAGGTCTATTTTTGGAACCGAAATTCACAGACATGTCGATCAGTTAAAGCAGAGGGTTACAAATGTATCTGCTAATAGCGACACACCTCGTAGAGAAATTAATTTCGATCTAGCTAGGCAAAATGAGATAGCTAGAAGGCAACATCGCGGGTCATTGACGTTTCCCACGACCAGGGACGGGGACCTGGAACGAGATAGGGCTACCCCGGGGGGGAGTAGTGGTGAAAGTTCACCCCAGACGGTGGCCGTGCCGGCAACGGCAAGAGTGGCCACTCCGCCACCGAGCATCACGCCGACTCTTAGTCCGGAGTGTGTGCCCAGTGTGTCAGCGAGCATGCCGGAGTCTAGTGCATGTCAGTCAGGTGAAACAGACCGTAGATATCCTGTACGAGTCCGTAGACCACCGGTTCGTTATGGATTTGAGGAGATAGATTAAAGAAAACAATTTATTGTAAAAATAAACAAGTTTGTTTTAGTATTGAAGCTATTAAGTTTGTAAAGCTGTGGTTAATTAAGAACATAAGTTCTAAGTTTTTTTTTTGTGTAAGCTTTTAGTGTAAACTAGTGTGAAAATAAATACGTAATATAGGAAATAAGGATGGAGAGAATTTCTCGAGTATTTAATTTTACTTAAGTATAAAATAAGGGTGGAGGTGTTGTATAGGTATAATGTAGGTAGAAGCAATTCTATCACTATTGTATCGGCAGTCTCGTAATAAATAAGTAAACGGACACACGTCTTTGATTTAACATATTGTTTGAAACTTGACCGAAAGTCAAGCAATAGAAATCAGCTACTGGTATTTCCTGAACAAATGAAATCATGAGCTACGAGCAGTAGGGAAATAAAGAGTATTTTTCCTATATTTTCACGATGTTTATCAACGATATGTTTACATCCAGGGAAACGGAATGGATAGTACGTAATGAAAGAAATGGGGGCTTACATAGTAATAATAACATTATCAACTTAATTTTAGATTGATTTACCTAATTTTTGTAGGAAGGGAAAAATATAAATTAAGAGAGATTTTTATAAAGCTCTGCGAGAGAGAATATTGCTCTTCACTGTTCAATGGAGTAGATATGTAGTTGTATTATATTCGCAATTTTGACGACCTTTGTTTCGCAGCGGTAGCGCATCTGCTTACCATACGAGAGGTCCCGGGTTCGATCCCGGCTGGGGACAAAAAACGCACCCCAGGTCTTGAATGTTTACATGTTTGTAATGTCGCTGTTTCTGGTACCACATAGGGTATCCTAGTTAGTGGCTAGAAGCAATGTATGTGCCAGTATGTAAATGGTATGTTATATTATTTGACCCGTTTTAATATATAACTATGTAGCTGTACACGAAAAAGATAGAAACGACAGACAGAGAAAACTTCAGGAAAAACAAAAAAGTGTACAAGATTATAACTACATAATAATAATAAAACTTTATTTCAGACTATGCATCCATACAGGCAGGCGGTACAACAAAATTAAATTAAAAAGAAAAGTTTGTAGAACTACTTATACAACAAAGTAGGGTCAAAGGGTGCATTAGTACTAAGATTACAAGACACTTTTATCCAACACTTGTACGTACCCGTCAAAAAGAGCCTGTCAGACAGCTCTCTTATTATTTATTATTATTACAAGAAAAGGAATGACAATCTCTAATTAAGCTTTAATAGTTTCAGGAATTGTGGATTTTAAACGCAGTGTTTGTTTAAAAAACCACAATCACTGAAACTGTTAATATTATGACAATATTAACATTTCGGCCGCTTATGATTACTAGAATCTGGACTGCAGCGTATTTTATAAATAACTAATTTAGCTGACCAATAATGCAATGTTGGTAAATGCTCGGTTTGTTACGTAACATGTATTTAACCTATGTTAATTAAACGCAGGTTTCAACCACATGTTTACAGTCTGTTGAGCGTTATATTAATATTATATTGTACTAAGATACCTGTTTACCTGTTTCACATGCCCAATAAACCAAAATAAAATAAATAAACGTTACTCACCATAACCGTGATGCTCGATGTTGGTTGTGATTCTGACGTCATAAATACATCCATTTCCGTTTGCTTCCATTCGATGACCGTTCCTGCAGTAGCCAGTCTCCCATCAAGACTGAAACCTTCGCTATCGTTAAAATCCCTAACTTTATTTCCAAGCTCTACTATCCTCAAGTTCTGAGGAAGGTTGACGTCATATTTCAGGTAATCTGTAGGTTCTTGCTGCAAATATATTTTGTGATGTTTCGAGTGGTTTCTTAGACGGAATATTTCTTGGCTATTTTGAATGCGGATCGCTAGTTCCAATGGCGTAGGTGTGGCTATGTGGATGGAGAAACGTCGCGTTTCTTCTGGTATATCTATGAGGGTTGACCAACCTAGAAGCAACAATTCAAGAATTATCCGACTTTTTTGATCTTCATCTCTCTAGACAAGAGATTAAACCGCATATTTACGGTAGTTTATCGGGCTGTAACTTAAAAATAACTCCGACTACTCTAGGTCTGGGGCATCATGCTCACCACCATGGCAATGGGGAACTTTAGTAAAACTTACATGACATTGTTTTTATACCATGGTACACATAGAAAAACCCAGAAAAAATTAAACTTAAACCGTAAAAGTTTTTATTCAGGGTCTTACAGGTTTAAAAATAATGCGAAATATGAATTTTAAATGATTTTTTTTATTTCTTTGTTTTTAATACCCTATACGATATTATAATATCTGTGTAATTTCCATTTTTATGTACAACTAGCTGACCCAGTGGACTTCGTACCGCCTAACAGGCGATTCTTTAATTTTTTTTTTCTCTCCGTAAGAACCATCCTCATACTTCAAGCAATATTCCAAAAGAAGAATTAGCGATATCGGTTCAGCTGCTCTCGAGATTTGCGCTTACCAAGAAATTCAGCGATTCATTTTTATATTATAGATAAAGTGTTCTCATATATAGATAGATAATCTATATATCTAAAAAAAAGTACAATAATTTTTCATCAGTAGTCAATTTGTAGGAAAAATACAAAAGAAACGGTTTTCAGTTAGGAGGTATTTCAATAACACGCGATGGGAATTGTCCTAAAAAAATAAAGTTGTGTTTTTAAATATTTTTCCGAGAATAAGTAATTTAGGAGAGAGTGGGGGAAACGCGAACGCGGGGTAATCCCGAATTCAATGGTTCTAATGTGTTAGGAAGAGATAACTATATTTTACTTGCCGGCATTTCGGAGACTACGCCACCACTAGTAAGTACTAGTCAACAAAACAGGAGACGCGGACGTATGTACTTGTCAAGGTATGCATTTCACAATATTTTGCATGTTTTTGATGTAGGTTTTTTGGTAATTTCAAGTTCGTGTTGCTTTATTTCCATCTACAGTAGTAATTCCACTTTTACATAGTGAAAGACTCACATATTATTCAGCTAAATGACAATGACACAATCGGCAAAATAAATATGACCAAATGTTTTTTTTTTATTTTATTGTTTTCTCCATGAACGCTCCATGTCGGGTAATCTCGAACGTTCGGCATTACCCCACTCCTTTTTGTTGGTTGTCTGTATATCTTTTTTTTATATTTTTTTCAGATACCTCATTACAAACGTCATTACAAAAGAAAAAAACAAAGCGAAGATCGATTGATGCTCGAAAGATTGATTGAAGATCTCACAAAGTCTAAAGATGATATTAAAACCAAAACCTCAGCATGGGCATGGCATTACAAACTTATAATGTTCCAAGATCATTGGATTGCCTGTTATATCTCTGAAAATATCAAAACTCACTATCAGAAAAAATAAGCAATATAAAGAAAGCAGTTAGAACAGAAACGAAACCGAAAAGAGCTGAAGCAGAAGAAATCACGATAAAACCAGAAAAAATGCCAACAAAATATGTCAAAAATAAAAACTGGAATGTAGTGATAAAAAACCTTTAAACAAAGATATTATAAGAGTATTAAAGAATTTCAAAAAAATAAGTCTTTAGTGACGCTAGTCCAAATACAAAAGAATAATTTATACGAAAGAATAAAAAAGGCGAAAAGGAAAATACAACTTTTGTATTTTTTGTAGTGATAAAATATATAGCTCCCTCTTGAACAGAGGCTGGATTATGTCTACGTGTGTAAAAAATGGGCTCACGAGAATTATACTGAAGGATAGTCAACATCGTTAGGTTATAAATGTAATTAGGGGAGAGTGGTCACCATTCGTACGCGGGGCACATTCATACAGTTAGTATAACAGACAAACTAAACGGCACACAAGCGCGCGTTTGCTTGTATGCATAGACATAGCGGCCGCCATGTTGCTAAGCAAAGTGTCGTGCCAGTCGCACCACGGTGCATCGGCTGACAAAACGTAATGTGTTTTCGCACGTGGTGAGTAAATTTTTTACGTAAATTCAATTCGCAATTGTAAGTAGAATTATTATGTTTTGACAAAATTGTGTTGGTTAATATTAATGTTAACATTGATTATTTTGAGCTTTAATTGTTATATTTCTCAAATTAAATTAGAATTTGTATAAAGTAGTATTTGAATTTTGTGCAAGGCATGGGGTGCATTCGGACAGCAAAACAGGGGGCACATTCGTACGCGTACGAATGCTCCCCTTTAGATTTTATTAACAACCAGAACATCACAATAACATTTTTCTTTTTATGAAGTAATTCTAATTCTAACAAATCGATATATTTTATAAAGTAAGCCTTTTAACTAATATTTTATTGCAGAATCATGGTACGAAAATATAAAAAAAGGGTACGCGTACCCAAGAGGTGGATGAAGAGTCCATGAAATTAGCAATTGATGACGTAATTCTAGGACGGCTGTCATATAGATAAGCCGCGTTGCAATATAACATCAAGACATCGACGTTGGAAAGCAGAGTCAAGAAATTCAAAGATGGCTCTAACACCGATGAACCCTCACGAACATTTCATTCCAAGAAGAAAACCGGGTAAATACCCGTACATATACAGATACACCTGAAAAAACTGAATTAGAAGAGAGACATAGACAGAAAGAATTGAAAAAAATAGAACAGGAAAGAAAAGCCAGAGCCAAAGCATTGAAACGTAGTTTGAAAGATCTTAGTTCAACACAAAAGAAAAAGAAAGCTAAGCAAATAAAAAGTGATGAAGATTCAGAGGCATCTGAAGGATCGGAATTTAGCTTGCGGGAGAGTTCAACATCTACAATCGGTTCCGAAACGGACGGAGACTAATGATTGCAGTAGTGACAATAATTTAAATGTTACACCAAATAAAATCAAAGATAATTGTTTGGTTTTGGTAAAGTTTGAAAAAAAGACTTCTGTTGTTTACTACGTCGGAAAAGTTCTTAGTCATTAGTCGGGTACGGAGCTGAAAGTATCTTATCTTCGGAAGAAACCGGTATCATCATGGCCATTCTTTTTTCCTGATATAGAAGACATACACACTCTGTATATCAGCGATGTCGTCATGATCCTACCTGATTCACAACCACGAGCGGGCTGTACAGCTAGAATGGCTAGACTTTTTACTTTTTCAGTTAATTTAAATAATTATAATGTGCAATAACTTCTAAAGTAACCACCAAATATGTATGATTATTGACTTTAAGTTTAGATTGTCAAAGACTGTGCAACATACTCATAATAAATGATTGCAAAGAAATCATTGAGACTGATTGTTAAGCTAAGAATTATCAATAAGTAAACTGGATAAACGATTTAATTTTTTGTTATGTTTCTAAAGAAACATTTATCGACTATGAGTCAAGTCAAATATTTTAAGTTAGTTCTTTAATAAAAAAATATTTTTGTAATAATTAATAAAAAAATTAACGACTTTAATAGTCTCTAATCTACCCCATGGCGTATGAAAGTACCCCACCTACTGTACGAACGTACCCCGTACGTGGGGTGCGTTCGTACAAATATCTTATTGTAGAAAAATTACTATAACTCTTTAACCTTTTGACATAATAGTTTCGGATTTTTTTGTAACAAACAACAATATATTTGTTACGCTTAGGCATATAAACTAGATACAATCAACAATCCATCATAAATTAAAAAAATAAAATATAAAAAGCGTACGAATGGGGCCACTGGACCACTTTCCCCTACTGTCGTTATTAATGTTAGTACGTAAATACCCCATATGGTGTTCGTGTTTACCCGACTATTGTCGAGTAAAGCCGAACACTAAGGGTTTTGTTTTCTTTCCATTCAATCACATTTTATCAAAAAAAGATCAATGTTAATGAGTGTATTCGGTAGCCAGATAAGTATGCTATAGAATTATCAAATAAAGAAACTCTGTGATCGAATTCCACTGTTTTTTTTAAGTTTTCCCTTAAGTGTTCGTGTTTCCCCTTCTTTCCCCTACGAGCTTTGGTCGAATATTTCGATTTGGGCTGCTTTTATTACATTTTATGTATTTACTCGGAAGCTGAGGGTATAAACATAAACGTAAACGAACCATAACTTACTTGAAATTGAATGCTAATTAAATACCAGGGATTTCCCATGATAATGAATGAACGATGTCACGGTAAGTCGATTTTGCCTCGATGTTATTTATTAATTAACTTAATTGTGTTATTCCCTCCGATAAAACCGAAGCTAACCTGAATCTCGCGCTTCCCTTGAGCGTGACTAAATGACTAAGATCTTAATAGTTAATAAATTTCATATTTAGATATATTAACTGCGATTTAGCCTCTATAACTTTTTGCTGTTCTACTTTTATCTCTAAGTGCACATACAACTTAAAATAAGATAAGAATATTCTTTATTGTACACTGGAAAAACAACAAATTTTAATACAAAATAATTACAAATTTACATAGTACAATTGGCAGCCTTCTTGCTAAAAGCAATTTCTTCCAGAAAACCTTACGATGGAAAGTGGGTGAAGGAAATTAGAAAGACGAAATTAGATTAATTACTTTGTAACTTAGTACCTATTAGTCGATAGCACATTAACCTTTATATGCATGTGTTAGGATATGTTACCTTTATATGCATGTGTTAGGATATGTTTCCTCCACTAATAATATAGTAAATGTGAGCCAGCTCACGGTTCTGACTTTCCCAACTAATCGATGCACCCCGCTATACTTTATCGCAGGGTTAACGAATTTAACAACTTTTGAATAGTGACAACGGCACTTCCGATTTTATAGTTATGATGACACTATTTTATTGAATACTTTTAATATCGAGACATTTACTATTAACCGATAAAGCAATTGAAGCAACTGCAACAGCAACTGAAGGAGAGTGATCAGAATGATCAAATGTAACCCTGTTTTCATTAAAATTTACCAAAATCATGACAAATGCGTTCTACTCAGTTCCGTTAGGAGCTAGGCACTTTGCAACTAAAATGTAAATGTTGATGTGCTGCCGACTTTACCTATCCAGCTGTTACATCAACCAGCAACCAGATGAGTGCGAACAATCCGGTATTAATGTACTGTAAAGTGGCGAAGTCACGTGTCGGCGACGATATATAGTTTATAAGTATCTTGTTTCACGGGAGCTGCTACCTACTGCGAAAACCGTGTACGACAGGTCCTCGGGTCCTTCTCAACTTCAAGTTGCGAATATTTTCGCTTTTGTACCTATGTATAACTATGTATTGGTGTCTTTGGTAGGTCTTTTCGATATCAACCCTTTGTATGTCCCCACTGCTGAGGCACGAGTCTCTTCCTGTATCGCAGGAAGGTTAGGCCACCCTCCACCATGGGGGCCAAGTCCGGGTTTGTGGAGGATCCTAAGAAATTTGCGAGCCTTACTGTCAGCAGTTATCAAGCCGCCTATAAGGCCTCTGACGTATATTTGGTAGGTCACTTCGATATCAACCCTTTGTATGTCCCCACTGCTGGGGCACGAGTCTCTTCCTGTATCGCAGGAAGGTTAGGCCATACTCCACCTCGGGGGCCAAGTCCGGGTTTGTGGAGGATCCTAAGACATTTGCGGGCCTTACTGTCAGCAGTTATCAAGCTGCCCTTAAGGCCCCTGAAGAAGCTTAACGACTGCCATTACATGACAGCCGTAGGTGCCGGCTTAACATGCCTTGCGAAGCACGGAATCCCTCGGAATGCCACTAGCGGTAGTAACAGAATGGTCACCCATCCAGCATCTGTCCGCGTCTATTATTGCTTAACCCGAGTGGTTGACTACAATCACTCGGTTCCATTAGGTCACGAGTGCTTCTTTAGGAAGGTCTTTTATTTACAAAAAAAGTACCAGGAGCCGGCGTGCGTGCATGCAACGACTTATGAACGTTGATAAAGGAAGGTGATCTGTCAGGATTGTCGCAAGTGGCAGTCCCTGGTCTCTGCCTACCCAACTGGGATACAGGCGTGAGGTTATGTATGTATGTTTTATTTACAAATAATACAAATGTTAAGACAAATACAATACAAACACAAAATAATAGTTAAAACTGTTTTAATATGTACGGATTTCACTCTTTTATTATATTTTTACAATTTTCCGACGTTTCGGCACTTTTACAAGTGCCGTGGTCCGGATGACCACGTGTGGATGACGGATGATCGTGTTAACCTTAGAAAATACTATACAAAATAATAGATTTACCCAACACATATCCAAAGGTATATTTTGTTTTTTGGTAGATGCTCTGTGCATAGCTCTAGGTTAAATTTATCCAGAAGGATTGGAGAATCCCACAAAAACGTAACCGTAGTTCGTATCGATAATCATATGCTCTCGGCTTGTCAATGGTGAATGCCAATTTGGTCTAGGTACTTATTCTGCTATCAGATTACGTAGTTCTAATGCCGGTTCCTGAATGAAAATTCTTATCATTACCTATGTATTATGTTCATTTAATCCTTATAATTAAAATAAAACGTCATCGGCATTATTAGGGCGGGCGGTAAACTGTGTAGAGGTTGTGTTTATTTCTACTATGCGTGTGTTTGTCTACCTATATTGTTAATATGGGATTTGTAACTTGAAAAAAATTCTTTTTATTTGAGATATTCTAAAAAAGAAAGGTAACGATATATTAACTAAGTAAAGTAAAAGTTTATTTCTCACCATAAAGAGCAACATACAAGCGGGGTATTATAAGCCTTGAGGGCTTTACAAAATCACTTGAAGCTAATGGTACAATTATCAATTTAACTAATTGCCAAACTAGGTGGTCCTGTATTTTGGCAATTAGTTTTTTTGTACTTAATATACAGATCAATTTCAGACATTATTAATTTAAGTATTGTGCGTCTCAAGTATACGGATACATTGGTGAATATGGTTAGTTATTACTTAATTGTATGTGAATGTGAATGTGTGTGTGTGTATGTGAACTATGAATAGAATCAAATAATAAAGTTTAGCTTTTTTCTACCACTCATTAATCGCAATTATAACCTTAGGTATACTTACCTAGTGGATTTCACTTACCATTTTGCAACTGTCTCCCTCCGCTGTAAGTATAATTGTGGCATTGTCCAAAAGGACACCAGTTGCATCCAGGATCGGAAGCGTTGCAACTTCCTTTCAAACATTCACCCTGTGAGACAAAGGTAAACACTGAACTCTGTGAGACTTTATGTTCCATCTAGTTTTGTGTTCGGTGATATTGTTGGTAAACGTATTGTCAAAGGGATTCATTATTCGCCTTTAGACAAAAATACCGCAGGTGAAGTGCAATAACCCAGGTTCGATCCCCAGTGCTTACATATACCAACGACTTTGTTTAATTTCAACGTTACGTTCATTTGTTAATTTGTAGTCGCAATACCACACGCTAACGGTGAAGGAAAGCATCGTGAGGAAACCCACACGTTAGTATTGACCTTTCCTATGGGCTAGGCCGACTAAGCTCTCAGGATTTTATAGGTGCTGGGCAAACCTACACCATCTAAAGGCACTGCAGCATCCGAGGGGTCCCTTCACCGATCTAGTGTAGATGCCACTGGACGCATCTCATTACGTAATGCACTAATTTAATCAAAGGGGCCCTACACTAAAGCCTTAATAAAAAACTGAAATAGAAAATTATCAATCATCCGACTGTTGTGCATTAACAGCAAAGCAGGCGCGATCAACCTCGATACCTTGCCAAGAGTTACTCGTAAAATGCTGAATTTAAGCTTAGCAGTTAATGCCTGAGCATACCCGTACTACCCGATTACTGATAGTTAGGATGTTGGCTAATTTTATTTCAGTGTAGTAATGTTTGTCTTATTAGTGATTTTTATTTTTTATCAGATTTATGTTGGTTTCATTTGATCTATGACAGCCGCGCAAACACGACGAATTAAACCTTTATGTGGCAGAGCTAGCATAAAACATTCATTGTTTTTGGGCTTTACTTCAAAGTGATAAGGTTCAATTAAAGATGGCAACTATTTGTGCCACTACTAGATGAGATCTTATTTGTCAGGATCCGACCGATTCTTTATCCTTAACCAATAAGGATCTATCGTAGAATCGGACATACTTAACATACATACGCACATGCGAGCGTACACACCAATATGCCTATCTATGTTGTTGGTTCGTCTTACCCGGTAACAAATGTCGTATGGCCGGTGATAGCTGCAGGCTGTCCCGTCGGGAAGTGAACCGAAGACTGAAGGCTCGCCGCCCATGTGGTTCACACACCAGAGCTGGCAGTGCTTCGATTCTGCAATGAAATACGATAATAACTTCCACACAACACAATGGGTACGTCCACTCGTATCACAGAAACGGATCACAGTCTCAACGGATAACATCGAACCAAGCAAAATAACTCGGATCATCTGATCCGAATGGACTACATTTTTGATTAGATTTTTTCATTCGGATCCCACCATTAATCTCAGTAGGAAAGTTACTCAATAAAGCTTAATTTAGTCCCTCAAACTATGGAATCATAAACTCCGTCTTGGGTCTAAAAAAGTTACTTTCATCCCTTGCCAAGGAAAACAGTGAACTATTAATAATATCACCTATTGATGAAACGGTTTTTAACTTTTCTGTTGCTTTAACGGCACATTCTACGTCATAAATATAAATTATTTTAAACATATTTTCCGGGTAAATCGGCACATATTACAAGATGCGCCGTCGAATTCGACATTCGATTTATTTTGTCTCTACTAATTTAGTGCAATTAACATGATATAAATTTAAAAAAAAATACCAGGAAAGGATGTATCGTAGGTACAAATAACTTCCACTTAGCACCCCCAGATAACAGATCTTAAAAACTTACCGTCGTCATGGATGTAAGGTATAAACTCGCTAACGATGCGTCGACAAAGCTCAGCACGCTCATCCCTGGCCTGCGCACAGCTTTTGCCCGACCAGCAGGTCTCAAAACGCGTGCTGGAACCTGGGCAGCTCCCGCGAGTTCCTCTGTTGACATACACACATATTAGAATCATAGTCTACTTTATTTTAGTACTAGCTGTGCTCCGCGGAGTTACCCGCGGCTTATCGATTTTCCCATGAGAATAAGACATTTTCTCGCAGTAAAACGTAGCCTATGTGTTAATCTAGCGTGTCAGGTAACTCCAGACCAAATTTTATTAAAATCGCTCCAGCCGTTTAAACGTGAAGGAGTGACAAACATACATACTCACAAAAGTTCGCCTTTATAATTATAGTGTGATATAGGGCTGATTTCTGAATTGAGAAATTCGCTAAGTAAATAGTTAACTGTAGAGCCGTCGAATTTCTCAGAAAAGAGTGTGACATTGCGAAAGGGTTGGTCCACCAGTTCAAAGTCGCTCAGCGAGCTATGGGGAGAGTTATGCTCGAAGTTTCTGTGAAGGATAGGATTCGTAACGAATTTATCCGACAGAGAACCAAAGTTATCGTCATAGCTCAGAGAATCAGCAAGCTGAAGTGGCAGTGGGCTGGCCATATCTCGCGAAGACAACCGACAACCGTTGGAGTAAACGTGTCCTTGAGTGGAGACTGCGACTCGGCAAACGTAGTGTAGGACGCCCTCCGACTAGGTGGGATGACGATCTGCGAAAAACTGCAGGCAGATGCTGGATGCGGCAAGCTGAAGACAGGGTGATATGGCGCTCATTAGGGGAGGGATATGTCCAGCAGTGGACTAGTATAGCCTGACGATGACGTATAACGTTGCTTAAGTATTTGCTTATAAGGAAATTCTCAATTTAGAAACCGACCCTAAGTCTCGTCAAATTTCTTGAAAAGAACGAGACAGAGATAGAGTAAGTAACTCATCTATCTTGTAGCAATAACCTAGTTAGCTACGACAATCCAAAGAAGAATGAAGGTGCACTTTAGAAATAACCCAGTAAATAGTGTTAGTACTTACTCTAATTGCCGGCATCGTCTTCGGCTCACACGCAGCCCGTACCCGCAGGCAGCCTCGCAAAAGCCGACACGCCACCAGTCCCATTGCGGCCTCGGCGGGTCCAACTTCTTGTAACCTGCCATCGGCTTGCACTCCCCATTGGAACACAACTGCAATAGGAGGGCATAGGGGGTAAACGCTGGCGACCTTATTTAAAATCCACTAAAACACTTCAAATACCTCGGCTCGTGAAATTGTCCAGATGCGGTGGGCACGCGTGGCAATTATGCCCATACTATCTCTCTCTGACAGAAGGTCTGTGCAGTGAGACGTATATAGGCTAGACAAAATATACTCCGTGAGGCGTTTTATTTTATATGCGGTTATAGATTTTGCGAGGAAGAGATTTCTTGTAAAATCTCCACCACAGACAATTTTAGTGAAGGTCTTTGAAGTGTTTTTAAAAATCGTGTTTTTTGCCGATTTGTTTTCTCCAAAATTATCTATAATTTCAAATGGACACCATGCTTGTGTCCCAGTGCTGAGCAATAGGTTCCCCACTTCAGTCCAAAGTTTCCAGACCACTCTACTAATAGTTAAAAAAGTAGGTATTCAGAAAAGAATCTACAAGCAAGAAATCCGTAACCGTTTTGCTTGCGTTTGTTTGTTTGTTATGTGAAGTAAAGCGAGTAATCAAAAGTTGCCGGGCGGCTTCTTTCAATGCGCTTATTTATTGTCGTAGTTTCAGCTTCGAGAGCTCTCTGCGTTCGCAAAATGAAATTCTGTTTGCTCACCGCCCGGTTTCTAAATTGAGAATTTATGTCTTTCTCATACTTCTTTGGGTTCCGCAAACAATTGAACCCTTATAGTTTTAGCATTCCCATGAGTATGCCCGTCTATCTGTCAAAGACTTAGCGTAGAGACGATTTTATTTAGAAAGCTAAAATGTGATGAAATTTATACATTAATAAAACATATTAAAACTCCAATAAAACGCTACATTAAAATCTTACTAAAATCTTATTTGGGTACCTGCCTCATACTCAAATTATAGGCAATAATTTCTTCTCATCTATTCCATAGCATAGTATCATAATGTCGAAAACTGTTGTACGTGTAGGAAAGCCATTTCCAATTTTAGGGATCCGTTTCCGAATTATTAAGCTTTAAGCGTAACAACCCCCGGGCTAAATGGCTGTTTGTACAAAGAGTACGTAATATAATGAACTTAAAATTAAAGCTGTGATAGCTGAGTAGCCTTTACGAGTTTACGTGTAATAGGCGATCAACTATGTACCAAGTTTTCCTTTTATACTTCTAAATATTTTAAAGTTAACTATTAAACTTAACTTTTTGACTGAAACCTTAGAAAATACTAATATTTGACTCTCCGTCGAGTCTCTGATTCCTCAAAGACATTTTGATTATTCAGACCCTCACTCACGAGTTGACGAGTACGTATTTATTTGCAGAGACACTTAAGATTATTTTGTGATATATTCGACTTTGTATAGATTTCATAGTAAGCTTGACTGTGTAGAGAGAGATGCGTGAAGAATATTCCCAACTATGTTTACTTCTTAACTTTTTCCACAAAACAGCTGGTTACCAAACCTTGCACATCACAATACCCTGCGCTATGGTAACCATACCATAATAAAATAAAACATGAGAATACACCCAGAATGTGAGCATTTGTAAAAATGTACGGTGGCCCCGTGGGTAGCAGTCGTAATACCGCTAGACATAAGTATACGACACAAAATGAATGCCTCATATTGATGAGGCAGTCATTTTGTACATTAAATCATCTATGTCTACTATAATCCGCGATATGTTATTTTCTTTTTGCATTATATCAAAGCTAAAGTGGCAACGGATAAGCTTTAGAGTGTATGGTAATAGTAGATTGTTAACCGAGGGTCAAATGGTTCGCCCGAGCGCAGCGTGGGCGGCTTTAGTCCGAGTAGGAATTGATTCTTTTATCCGTGTTAAACACTCCACTTTTCATTACGAATATGAGAAAATACCTGTCTTAATACCTCGGGAAATGATTCTTTCGACCCTCGGTTAACAATCTACTATTCTATCTACGTAAACCTAGAATTTTATTTTCGAATCCAGTCCAGTGTGATGTTCTGGAGCGTTTTTTTTCTACCAACGCGCCTAATTTTGCTCTGCACTAAAAAAATCTCTGAATAGATACTTACTGTGCATACTCCTCCCTAGCAGGCACACAAGATCGAAAGTTCACTTTTCAGCAACCTACCTATATATAACGTTATAAACTCTCAGTACGTGGTACAGGAAATACTGTGGCAATTATGCGAGCCCACGCTCGTTACGGTTCAATGCAACCTGTCTGATATAATCGCATGGGATCATCCTTTTTATTCAGAGCTGCTTTTGTGGCAGATTTCAATATTGAAATAGTGAAATCTGTCACGATATCATCGTCTGTCATAAAATTGAAATATTACAAGATTTATTCATAAGTAATTTAATACAGTTACGCTTAAAACGCCTTGGAAAACAACAGAGTGCTTGTGCGAAATCTCTCCTCTTCTAATTGCATTAATTTTCAAGATAAATTTACTTACACTCAATTAAACAAGGACACTAGCTAATTATACTAGTATATCTACATCTACAGTTTCCAATAAGAAAAAAAAGTATGTTCGAAAAGTTTGTAAGTTAATGTTTGTAAATTTGTATGTAAGTGGTAATCTCCGAAAGTACTTAATTGTACCTATAAAGAACTTTATATCAAAAATTCTTTCAACAAAGTTTAGAATCAACCTTCTAGCTTCAGGCTACAGGCCTCGCAAATGTAGTCGTGGGTACTGTCATCAATATCATATATAAAGGCTCTGGAGCATATCAAAACTAATAAAACAGCATCGCAATAGAGGCGACACGTGAAAAATTACGAAAATGTAATGCATGTAGCACTTAGTTCGCCACATAACATTTTTTTACTTATGTGTAAATAAACACAATAATTCTCATTCTCTCCATTTCCATTTAACCTTTGCCTGGTGGCAACTATTGCTTTGAAATAACGTCCAAACCAATGGAAAAATGTATACTAGCGGTACCGGTTAAAGGGTTAATTAATCTTGCACGGCGTAGGCTCTTAGATTAGTAGGGGAGAGGGGGGCAGTTTAGAACAGAGGCACTTTTGAATTATCGAATTTATGAACGCATCATTTGTCTTTCCTAACCTCCAATACCTTTTTAATACTGGTAACACCGAACAACACGTCTGTCAGTTACCAATTTACGTCATTGTCAGTGTCAAACAGAATAAAATCTGTCGGTTACTTTAAGGAGACAAAACCAAACACTTTTATTTTTTATTGTAAGCGGATTACTGAAAACGTAAGTATTATTTTCAAGTTTTGACTATTTCATAGTGTTGTGTATATTATACCAAGTGTATTACCATTTTAAGTTAATTAAATACAAGTTTCTTGGCCGTCTAAAAAATTTTGTTTCTGAAGGATGGTATTGGGGCAGATTTAAAAAAAAATCTCTGGGGTAGTTATAAATAAAATGTTCAAAAGTGCCCCCAGCTAATTGATCAAATTATGTCTACTTATTTTTAAAAATTATTGATAAATATAGTTAACTAAATTCATTTTATATCCTTTTACAGTTACGAATCACAATGGTAAGAAATTACGAAAAGAAAAAAGAAAATGATGTTATCGAAGAAGATGCCGAGAGAGCTGTATTATGTGTTGTCAAAGGGAATCAATTCAATCCTTGATAAATGAGAATTTAAATGAAAATGACTATATATTGGTAAAATGTCACTCTGCCAAAAAAGCATCACAAATGTATTTCGTAGCTTTTATTAAACATAAAGACCAAAATATGTTTCAAGTTTCTTTTTTAAAAAAGAAATTAGGTTTTAAATTTTTGTTTCCTGACAAAGAAGACCAATCCTGCGTACCTATCACGGATATTGTAAGGAAACTTCCAATGCCATGCTCTGCTCCAGGAACTTCTCGTACAACTGCTCTATTAACTTTCAAATTTGACTTCAGTAAATTTAAACTAGGATAAGTAGTATTTTTTGAAGTTCTTAGTTTTTTTTATATTTACTTTTATGTTTGCCAATAAGGCGATTTGGATTGTTTATTTTCTTTGATATTCCAAACTTACATAGTTTAACTATTTGATTATTTTTTAAATGCCTTCCTAAGACCATTTTAAATGGTATGTTTTAAGATAATGTTAAGATTAGAAAGATAATATAAAGACAAAGATTTTAATTGCAATATGTAACTAGATCTCATTATTAAAATAATAAGTTACTTACAATTGTTTAAGACTGCCCCAGGCTGTTAATAGTTTTATAAAGTTTATTAAGCAATAGTGAATCTACGAAGTTAGTGGCAATACACAATTATAAGATAAGATCTGTATGTCTTAAATAAAGTGTTGATCATATTCTAAGTTACATTGTTTTCTTGTTATCGTGGTATTTCAAAACTGCCCCTAGGGTTATCAAATGTGCCCTTTGCCAGGGGCACATTTGAACAAAAATGCGTTTTATAAAAATAATAATATTAATACTTTCTTAAGTAAAAACAAGTAAATTTAATTTTTATTATGTAGCACAAATAGCATATCTATTCATAAAAAATAATATACCTTGATATGTAGCACAATACGACAAATATAATATTTTATTTAAAAAGTGTTCAAAGGTGCCCCCCTCTTCCAGTCGACAATACATTAACCTCTATATAATTATATGTGCATTCGAATCGTTAAGGAAGACTGCTACAGAAATGTGAAGGTTGACCTGCTATCATTACAGGAGTACGTCGGCACTCTTTAAAACACAGGTTTTTATTAATTTTACTCTACAATTTTATCAATAAATAACTTATAACTATTACTTTTAACCACAGATCAGTCAAGACTCCACTGACTGTGCACTAATAAAGCAATACATCCTACCTTCTATCGTTAGAATGTGCTAAACGGGTTTACGTACACTTTAAGCTTTATTGCATAGCGGAAATCATATAAAAACTACACATATAAAAAAAACCTATTTAGAGGCTTAACATTTTTTTTTAATTTGTCCTTAGCACGGGTTAGTGCATTAAAAATAAAAAAATAGTACTGTCGTAAATATTTTGTAGTTTAGTTTATTAATTTAAAGATATTATTTTTTATGGCAATAGGTCATGAAATTATATACTATAATTATATTAGTGAAGATAAATCCTCACTAATAAATAAATAAATTTTATTGCAGGTTGTACATTTGTACAAAAAGTGTAAAGAGAAAAATCATTATTATGGTTACTTCCATAATTTTGATGGCGAATTTAATTTAATCATCATCATCATCGTCAACCCACCATTATCCCCACCGAGGGGCACGGGTCTCTTCCCTAAGGAAGGTATAGGCCACACTCCAGCACGGGGGCAAAGTTTAGTTTAGTGGCTGGTCTTATTGTCAGAAGTTTTGAAGCTGCCTTACGGCCTCTGACTTAGCTTAACGACTGCCATCTATCGACTAACTGCTGAGCGAAGCACGGAACCGCTCAGAAAAATGCCATGAGCGTTAGTCGTAGACGGTCACCCATCCATGCACTAAACGCGCCCTATGTTTGCTTAACCTTCGTGATCGCTTAAGATCACTCAGGCAGCCGGGGCTACGAGCTAATCCCTTAGTAGTTCTGCAAGGGATTCATTAAATTAATCCCTTGCAGAATTACTTAGGTAATAAAATGCAAATATCGTGACAACGAACCAATGATGTTGCAATGAACCACATAGAGGTTATTGAATTGGGCTTCATAACAAAGCATTCAACAATGTTGGAACGGCCCTGGGTCCCCGTGATACTCTGCCAATATGCTCTTTACGTACAACGTCGGTATTCAATGGAACATGCAATGCATATAGAGTGGGTACTTTATGTGTTTTCAGGGTCCGACATTATCCCTTTTCCAGCCCTAGCAAATGTAGACCGATGAGAATAGTGTAAAGAGATACTTTCAAAGAAAGATTTCAGATCTAATCGCTATGAAAATACCTCGAATTGATGACTAGACGAATTATTATGTTATTCATCACATTACACTTCAGACTATAAAATTATAAAGGAAATTTGTGAGTGTACACACTCGTTTGTTACTTCTTGAAGCGGCGATTGGAGCGATTTTAATGCAATTTGGTATGGAATAAGCTGACACCTTAGACTCACACATAGGCTTTGTTTTATAGCGGAAAAATATCTTTTACTGTAAATACACAATTTATTTTACCTAATAAAGCGCGGGTAACACCGCGGGGCATAGCTAGTATTACATAAGTATTAAAGAGTTGGACCTGCAATGAATATAACTGTTGTGTTATACATAACAAATGAGAAGTTTGTCCCATATCAAAATAATACGATTAATTACATAATAAGGAATAATATAAAAGACGTTACTCTTATAATATAATCTTGCCCTGTAGGGTCCATAAAGATTCAGATTAATAAAAACCCACATACATACTTGTGAAATGCAATGAATATTGAGTATTGATATTGGGGCTGGTTCAAGTCTGGAGGCCTTATTGCCACTGCCGTTTGTCGACAAAAATAGTAACAGTCCATAAACACTTTGCGACATCATAGATTAACGACATAAATCCCAAGAAACAAGTATGAAACTTCCTCTTTCCGGATGCGTCGTAAAACCCTTCAGGCGTGTAGAATAGCTCCGTATGAAACTTACAGCTACACACACTACAGCACTTTCAAGCAGGCGCCGTAAGCAGCTTAGCGTAACTGGGTGGGTGTGGCATCAGTAACCGCGTTTGTGTTGGCCTCGTGGAGTTAGGACGTGAGTGACGTGAGACTATCATTAAGGCCCGATGTAAAGCTGCGCGCAACTACCAACAACAAAACAGCAACTAAAAAATAAAAAATAGTAAAAATAAAAAATAGTAGATACAATGCGAACGTGAGTGGAAGGGAGACGTCCCAGGACATACATCGACAAATAGGGGATGTATTAGCAAAGGGGAAGATAAAAAGTACCCGAATAAGTCGGTGCGTACATGCAACGACTTATGAAAGTTGGTGAAGCGAAGATGGTCTGACAGGATCGTGGCAAGTGGCAGTTCCTGGTCTCAGCCTACCCCTCTGGGATACAGGCGTGAGGTTATGTATTTTTAGTAGATACAAGATTATACTGACGAAAAACATGTGTCAAAAAAACCCGCCACGTGCGTGTCGGGCCACATGCGTTGTTGGGTTCCGCAGCAAAACTTCATACCAATTCCAAAAAATTACTTTTACTTCTGTAAAGAAGGTAGTTAATATAAGTAAAATAAAATAAAATCCTAACATTACTCAATTCAAAGTTCGTATATTTATACATGTTTTGACGACCAACTGTGGTTGTTTGGTTTTACTTAAGTACCTGGGTCGAATATGGCCAGCCGTGAAATATGGCCACATGCCTATATCTCTAAATTAAAACATCGTGACAAACTGAACAAGTCCCGACACGTTCGGCGTTACGGTAGGCATTGAAGCGGCACACCCGCCGTCGCCCCCGCACCTCACCCCAGTAGGACGAAATTCATCAAAAGGTAATGACGTGTCGCTGTTATAAAAATTACACCTAAGTTATTTATTATCCTATATTTCGATATTTTATTGATCTATTGTTATTATAATATTACTATCAAGATAATTGGGAATCTATTTGATATTTACGTGTTGACTTTTTAAACTATTGATGTAAGATGTCCTAAGACTGATAAATTTGATTTATTGATGTCGAGTACCTAAATGAAACTTTTTACTCACTTATTTTTAGCTAAGTACTTGAGTTGTTCTTTTTCCATTGAATGTTAAGGTGTATTTAACTTCCAAAGTTCGTGGCCAAAATAAAAATATTCTAAAAATTATTGAGTATTTTAATTCAATACAAATTAAATAGTGCTAACTACAACTCAGCGTACTGTTAATATGGCCACAGGTGTGGGCATATTTACATATACAGGTGGAAATATGGCCACTCTCCCCGTTTTTATATAAATGCAAATAACTCAAAATTGTAAATATATTTGCTATATTTTTCTTTGTTGTTTGTACGCTAGATATATATACTTTACTAATGAGTACCAATGCTTAGCCCAGTAACATAAAATATCAAACCTTAAGGTGGCCATATTCGACCCAGGTACTTATATTAACTATCTCCTTTACAGAAGTAACAACTTAATCTAAGTAATATTTAATGGAATTTGTACGAAGTTTTTCTTTTATGAGGCGGTGACTTATTAATGACGGCGACTTTTTAGTCGTTAACTTGTACTGTAACACCGTGAAAGTTTTCCTTTTGTGCTACCTGATTGATTTCACGTTTCTACAATCAACCATTTAGCTAGAAGAAGGGGTACGTCCTACGTAACAAAATTGAGCTTTCAATATAGTATTTTCTAAGGTTAACACGAGCACTAGACATAATTAAAACTGTTTGTATACGGATTTTACTCGTTTATAAAATTTTTTTTTTTACAAATTTCCGACGTTTCGGCACTTTTCAGGTGCTGTGGTCTCTAATTATCTAAAATAATTGGTTTGCCTATTTTGGAACGTAGCTTCACAATTAACTTTTGTAAAAAACTCATAATTTTTGCTGTGGGTAGTACTACCTAAACTAACAGTTAATGCTTTCAAAAAGACGCCTGTCACCTCAGTCGTCCGAGACTTGTCCGAGACCACGGCACCTGAAAAGTGCCGAAACGTCGGAAAATTGTAAAAAAAATGTAATAAACGAGTAAAATCCGTATAAAAACAGTTTTAACTGAGCTTTCAATGTTAATGTATATTACGTTCATGGGGTGTTTTAGAGAAGGAATCAATTTCCCACACCCACAATATTTTTAAACGACTAATTTAACAATACCATGGGGTATTGTTGGTACTATGGAGTGAAAGGGAACAAAAAATGATCCGTGATTTTTTTAAGTTTTTATTCTGAGGTATTCTACCGTATTAACATGTACATTGTTTAAATTTTATTGAAATGTAATGAAAGTCCAGCTTTCTAGTACCTACTTATAATTTATGTGCTAAGAGGTGGACAGACAAGACGCATATACACAACGAAATTAGGAAAAAAAAAGTGTTCCTCGTTCCCTACAGGACCTTTAAAGTTAAGTTAACTTTAAAGTAAAAATTGAGTTTTTCAATACCTTTTTTTTACTGGAATTAAAATATACAAAAACGTGTACAAAAACTTAGTTACGTGAAAGTGTATCATTCAATTTTATTTGCCATGTTTCGCTCAGGTTGTAGATTTTTTTCTGAATGAAATATGCATATAATTTTATTGTATGCTTGGTCAACGAAATCAACGTGTATTAGATGTTTGACGTTGCGCGTAGTAAGCTTTATATCGGGTCCTAAACTATGCGCTTGATTGGTATGCGCTGGTCGCACTATCAATCATTCAACAATGTCACGTCTTGAAGCCTGCAGATACGGTAGTTTCAAGCATGCATAGCTTGTATAAAGGATTCACTGCTAGATAGATAGATGGATAGAGGTAAGGTTTGATTTTATGTTGTATGCAATCCGTTACATTGTGAATATTTGAAACATTGCCCGCGTGTTTGCCTATAGCATGAATATTTCTTAATACAAAAAAAATTATTATGGCTAAAGAGCACGCCGAATCAAATCTACTTGTAGCTATATATGACAGATAGGCAAAAATAATACTCCAACATTATAAGGCTAATATTATACTCAACTGATATTGCAAAAGTTTCTTGTTAAACTACGAATCCCTAACTAGTTTGCTATCTCAGCTTTCTGATGTCAGTGCGTTTTATGATAAGGTAATGGGGAGTCTACTGAATTATTACCTACCTTAAGCCAATTAAACAAAACAACGTGTAAGATTTTTTACCAAGACCAACCGTTTGTTTTAAGTGTATCTACAAAACAATTGGTCACGTGAGGGACTTGCACGTTTGAGGGTGGTATCAGAACGGTAAAATGCTGGCCTTACAAGCGAGAGGTCGTGGTTTCGAATCCCAGCATGACTTTAATCTAGCCACATATATTTCTAAGTTACCCAACGGCGACGGAAAGCATGGCGAGGAAACCCGAAGTGTTCAGTTAGAACACAGCTTGAAATTCTCCAAACAGCGGTGGTCATGCATACCCTCTATCTGTGAGAAGGCATGTGCCCTCAAGTGGGACGTATTTAGGCGTACATGTATGGGGGACTTACATGATGCTTCTTACAAGGCGTCCCTTCTAGTGGTGGTGCGTTTTTTGAGTAGCAGGTGCCAGGATTAGAGTGATGAGCGCAGTAGAGGTTCAAACACAGGGGCGACTCCATTTTCACCTTGCACACGGAAAACCTGAAAATACAAAAAAACTGCATCTTCTTCTAATAGGTACATAATAGATACAATCTCGTGTTTGCTGTTGAACTAACCCGAAATTGCTTCACTGATTTTTATGATTTTTCGTGTATTTTTGGTAGGTCTGAGAATAGGTCATAGACTAATCAATATGGCAAAACAACTCTTGCCAAATCTGTCTATAATCAGCCCACATCAACCCACTGCTGGGCATAGGCCTCCTTTTTATTGCGCCATTCCTCACGGTCCTGTGCTAATCCGATCCATCTCTGACCCGCAACCCTCACGATGTCGTCTGACCATCTTGTCGGTGGTCTGCCTACCAACCTCCTTCTCTCCCTTGGCCACCACTCCGATACTGCCCTGGTCCACCGGCCGTCTTCCCTTCTAGCCAAGTGCCCATCTCCTCTTTAACTCTCTGATCCGCCTACCAACATCTTCGACCTTGCCAAATATGCAAGAATAATTTTATAAAACAATATCAGGTTACCTAAACTGTGTAATTCAAGAAAGGATGAACCAATTCTCAATAATTTATTTATTATATTTGTTGCCGCCCTGCATAGCAGAATAACTATTGAGCTCGCGTTTGTGCGCGTTATTTGCCTATGTAATGTCCTGTAATATATCTGTAAAAAAGTGTATTATGCTTAATTCAAATTAACCATATTATACTTTTTGCACGTGAAAAATAGTGGGAAAAAGCCACAAAAAAAAATATTCTGTGGCGGTACGAACTTTACCAGGCCAGTCAGTATTTAATAATAATCGTTATCGTTATCAACCCTTGTATGTCCCCACTGCTGGGGCACGGGTCTCTTCCTGCATCGCAGGAAGGTTAGGCCATACTCCACCACGGTGGCCAAGTCCGGGTTGGTAATAATACTGCACAAAAATAATTTGTCCTGGCCAGAATAAAATAGTATACAATTTGGATTGTAAGAGAATAGTACCTAGTATGATAAATATTTTGTAGTGTTACTTTGAATGACGGGATACGCAATAGTCTAATTAGAGAAGATTGCAAAATGAAAGAGAATCTAGTGACTAGAATTGAGACAGGAATGTTGCGTTGGTTATGACATGTGGTGAGGATGAAGGAAGAAAGATTGCGAAACATGAAGCGAAGGTGATCTGTCAGGATCGTGGCAAGTGGCAGTCTCTGTTCTCTGCCTACCCCTTTGGGATACGTGAGGTTATGTTACGTTTATATAAGTATCTGAGACATTACATCAGTGATTGAAATTAGCACTCTGCGATAGGTACCTAATGCAGATTGATGATTTACTCGACAAGAAATCATTTCGAATAGCTTGTGAGTCAACATGCTGTAGCAGCGAGTCACAATCAACCACATTCCTCTAAATTCCTGATTGAGGTAATTGGATTACTTAGGATTCGAAAATGGAGAACTAACACAGACATTTGAGAGGGCATGTTATTGTTGGAAAGTACAGTGGAGGACTAAACTATTAGCCTACTAGCAGAGTGCGGACGATATAGTAAAACGCTAGAGATGTTGCTCGGTTGATATATTTTCTGCAAGTGTCACACATCACAACATTCAAACAATCGTAACCTAGCGATATTTAAATCGGTGTTAGTCATTTATCGGGATAGGATTATTACAGGCTTACAGGCCAATACATGTGCATATATAACCTCCAATAGTTAAAAGAGAGGCCATGTTTTTTCCCTCCGACTATTATTTTACTCTTTAACTACTGAAGCGCTCGTGGCCTAGGCGAACCGAGTGATTGGAATCAATCACTTGGTTAAGCAACAACAGGCGCGGTCAGGTACAGGATGGATGAGCGTCCCGTGACTACCGCTAGTGGCATTTTTCCGAGCGCTTCCGTGCTTCGCAAGGCACGTTAAGCCGTTGGTGCCGGCTGTCATATAATGGCAGTCGTTAAGCCATGTCAGAGGCCTTATGGGTGGCTTGATAACTTCTCACAGTAAGGACCGCCACTGTCTTACAATCCTCCACCAACCCGAACCTGGCCCCAGTGGTGGAGTATGGCCTAACTTTTCTGCGATGCAGGAAGAGACCCGTGCCCCAGCAGTAGGGACATACAAGGGTTGATAACGACGATTTACTACTGAGAGCTGAGAGCTCGGTTACTACAACCGACAAATTATTATTGTTTTCTGAAGCGCTTTTTAATCTTTCCTTAATGTATTATGTGGTGGCACGGAACCCTCAGTTAGCGGGTCCAAGTCGCACTTTGCTTGTTTTGTATTGGTAATGCATTCCTATAAGTATTGCTTTAATGAAATCCAAAGCAAATGAAGGCACGGCATTCGTGAGCATAGAATGCGTTTACGTAAACTGCTCTACCACAGATACTCGTACGCGTAACTCCGGGAACAGGTAAAACTCGGCAACATTGTATCCTAATGGGACTGCATGGCCGGAAATGCTGTTAGAACGGCGAAGCAAGTTTGACACTTAAAACTTTGCTTTCAGAGCGTTTGGCTATTGTACACATTTACACGTACGTACATACATACATAAACTCGTGCACGTGCGCCGTAACCGTGTAGGCAGAAACCACACAACAGAATGAACAGAACAGAAATGGGAAGTAAAACAAACAATACGAAAACGGCTTTTATCACTCTCGTACAAAGACACTGAAGGCCTATTAAAAGTAATTTCCTAACACTTAATCACCACTTACACATACGCACGCATCCACACACAAATATTCACACGCGCATGGTCTTACACACCCGCTAACATACTCAAAAAGCTTGATATACACTGTATAAATATAAATGAACATCCTTGATCAAGAAATGAGTTAGTAAAGCTAAGTTTAAGCTAAAGTTAGCTGAATTAACTCATTGGTTTAGTTTAATGTTTAGTCTGTAAGTCTTAACCAATTGCCTTTCTTAGTAACATAGCTAACCTTCGAATTTTTTTATTATACCGACTCCTATGTAAAAGTACAAGATAAAACAATATAGCAGTCGTTTCCCCGACTGCCACGATTCAGGCTCGACCTTGTGTGGTAGTCACTGTGTAACCTTAACAATTGTACGAATTATTTTTTGGCAATAAACTTATACTATTTACTCCAAAAGTCGTTACGCATACTCGTATGCTATGTGATTGAAGTGACCACTTAACACTGTTTTTATATGAACTACGCTGTCCAGCACCAAAATCATACAAATTTTCGTTAAAAGTCTACAAAAAAGGAGAGTAAAGTTTAAATTATTACGCCGAAGGTTTCCTTATGACGTTGCAGGTAGTGAATGATGACATGAAATCATTTTTAAATTAAAAACGTTGGAAAAATTTACTGTTCTCTTTTTAGAATACCAAAACTAAGTCATCAGTGGCCTTTAACATCTACGAAAGATGATTTAAACAGCAACCGCGTCAGTTAGGTACTTGCTTTTGGCACTTGCGCTGATGACTTACAAGGCCTATACGAGAGCGACAACGCCGGTCGCAACGTCCGCAAACAAATTGTGTTCCCGGTGACGTTAGAGGTTGTGCCATTCGTTGGTGACGTAGATGGCGCTTTTTGGAGAGCAGATCGAACCAGGCATTGTCATGCGCGACCACCCCATCAGATAATCTTTTCTTACAACTATCACGGTCACCAGAAACTTTTCCCAGGTTTTCGGGGCAATGTTAAAAGACACCATATCGCGTTTAGTGCTATCTTTAAACCGCAGTAGTGGCCGCCCAACTGGACGTTTAGCGTCCGAAATTTGACCAAGGAGAGTTAATCTTGGCAAACGAGAAGGCTCTATCCGTTGCACATGCCCCAGCCAGCGCAATCTTCTTTGTTTAAGTAGTGCGATTATGCTAGGCATGCACGCGATACTAAGCACCTTCTCGTTTGTTACTCGATCCTTCCAAGAAATATCCAATATACGCCTGAGACAGCGCATATGAAAGTTGTTTAATTTCCGCTCCTGTTTGGCATACGATGTCCAGGTCTCTGCACCATATAAGAGTATGGACAAGATGCAGGTCTGATAAATAATCATCTTCGTCTTTACAGTGAGATATTTGTTGTACGATACTCTTGCGCTCAGCTTCCCGAAGATCGTAGAGGCCTTGCCGACGCGGCTGTTTATTTCAGCGTCGAGGCAAAGATTGTTTGAGACTGTGGACCCAAGGTAGCAGAAATTATCAACAACATCTAGTGGTGAGCCTTCCAGCAAGATTGTGGGCATTTCATTAACCCCCTGCGCCATAATGACGGTTTTTTTTGCGTTGATGGACATAGAGAATTGCTTACAAGCTTTACTAAACTTATCCAACATTTCCTGAAGTTCTGATGGGCCTGAAGCAACAAATGCTGCATCGTCAGCAAACAGCAAGCTATCAATGAAAATATCCTGGCGATGTCTTTTGGATTTAAGGACATTGAAAAGCTTACCATCCACCCTAGTGTGAAGGTGTATGCCTTGTTGGTTATCTCCGAAAGCAACCTTGAGGAGTACAGAGAAGAATATACCAAACAGTGTCGGCGCTAGCACACAACCCTGCCTGACCCCTCTTCTCATGTCAAATGGGTCCGATGTATTTCCCTTATAAACAACTGAGGCTTTCATGTCTTCATGAAAAAGTCTTATTAAGTTTAACAGCTTCGGTGGACAGCCAATCCTCTGCAATACAGCGTATAAGCCCTCTCTGCTCACGGTATCAAATGCCTTATTTAGATCAACAAAGGCCGTCAGCAAAGGTGTTCTTTGTTCCCTACACTTTTCTTGAAGTTGCCGAAATGTCAAAATCATGTCTGTGGTTGACCTTTGTGCCCGAAAGCCACACTGAGATTCAGGATATATGCGATCAGCTAGCAATTGTAACTTGGAAAGGATCATACGACCAAGTAGTTTGCCAGCTATACTAAGTAAGGAAATTCCACGATATGAGTTGCAGTCGCCGCTGTCACCCTTTCCTTTGTATAACGTGATAATATTTGCGTCGCGCATGTCTTCTTCGCATGTCTTCTTGAGGAATGTATTCTTCGTTCCAGCATTTTACAAAAAAGTTGTAAAGTATAGGGTCTACACATCGCACCTTGATAATTTCAGCAAGGATACCATCAGTTCCCGGGCTTTTACCACGCTTTAGTTGGTTGGTAGCGGTAATAAAATCCTCAACTGTAGGTACAACGTCGAGCTCATTCCAAACAGGTAACTCGGGAAACGACTGAACTGCTTCAGACTCGACACCAATGGGCAGAGAGTAGAGATTTGAATAGTGCTCTACCCACCTATGAAGCTGACGATCCGCATCCAAGATACAAGAGCCATCAGCCTCCTTGAGAGGAGCTGTTTTTTTCGGTAACGGGCCCAGTGATTTCTTAATAGTAGAGTATACACCAGAAAAGTTGCCAGTAGAAGCATGACCCTGAATACTTTTACAATGTTCCAACCAGTAAGCATTGGCACAAAAGCGCACATTGCGTTGGAGAACTGCTTTAGCTTTAGATAATTCGTCGAGTGTCGTAGTTGTCGGATTTAATCGATAATTCAGTGAAGCCTGGCGTTTTAAATCTAGAAATGGTTGAAGATGGTCGATTTTTTCTTGGAACCAGTCATATTTAGATGTAGGTTTGTAGCCGAATGCTTCTGCCGCAGTTACTGTGAGAAGGGATTTTACTTTAACCCATTCTTGACTTGCTGACATGCTAGGATCCCAAGAAGCTATTTCATGTTGAATTAACCGCTGGTAAGTAGCCACCGTATCTTTGGATGTTGATGTTGGTGCTTTCAATTTTTTACGACCGATAGTCCGCGACGAATGTATCTTTTTAGGGTAAAAAGATGCTATAGTGACGACGAGCGAGTGGTCAGTGTCACAATCCGCGCTATGGAACGTTCGAGTGTGCAGAATATCGCTCAAATTATTTTTCCTCGTCAATATGATGTCTAACTGATGCCAGTGTTTTGAGCGGGGATGTTGCCAGGACACCTTGTGACCGGTTATAAGTCCAAGCAGATAGACGTAAGCGCGGACGCCAGGGGTCACTCTCGACAGTGGGAGGGTTCATCGAAGGCCCATTGACTAGTTACCGCCCGCTTCAAGCCGGGCAGCCCCCGGCCAGTAAGGTACTTGTCCGTCTCGGTGCTGGCTTGTTTCCCTTGGGTGTAGAAAGCACTAGTATATCTAGAGAGTCGGTGCCGTTAACGACTTCACCTGCGGCAAATAGAAATAAAAACAAAACAAAAATTCTAAAACGCCAATCCATGCGCTTTGGTAGATGAAATGTCCGTACTATGAGGACAGGCTTCCCGGACACCTCTGGAAGCTCTGATTGCGCACAACATCTTCGCAAAACTGCTGTAATAGACGCAGAACTTCGGAGACTTAACATAGCTATAGCAGCTCTTCAAGAAACGAGATTACCTGACGAAGATTCGTTGCGTGAGACCAACTACACGTTCTACTGGAAAGGCAAAGACTCCTCAGTAATTCGTCAACTAAGTATGTCATTTATAATAAAAACACGATTCCGCTTTAACAATGAGGATTGCTCAATTTGTATTGGGCGATGAGAGATCATTTTAATTAAATTTAAAGAATGTTTCGTGTTTAAAAAACACTTACAGTGGTTTTATTCGGTTGTTACTATCATTATTACATAGTTATTTGAAGCCTACAAACCATTTTCAATACCAGGAAAATCCTTTTCTTCCCGCTGACATTTCTATCAGACGAAGGCTTCCCGCAAGCAACGGAGATAAATTCAAAAATTGCTCCACGTACCAAACTTATCTCCACCTACTCTGCGGCTAACTCGTGCCTCCAGCCCGTTACGGGTTGATGGCCGTTTAAGCAGACGATTCTAAATTAGTCACGCTCCTTGTTTCATTCAACTAACAATTAGAACCACGAAAGGACTCGCTGACGTAACAAGAACCTAAGTATCGTGAAGTTAGGCTATCTCTCCGCTCCTTTGTCCCTTATTAGGTAACGGCACTAGCACACTTGTCTACAACCCACAAATTTATTCGAATGATGGCACAGTCGTTTTATTTACTAGACCTTAGTTAAATGCCTGTACGTAATACAGAGAATATTGTAAAGAGGTTCGAAATTTCACTGATGCCGGTGAGTCGCCCATTAGCTCAGTTGGAAAGAGCGCTGGCACGGATAGCAAGAGGTCGCGGGTTCGAATCCCGGCATGGGTGGATTTTTTAGCCTCTAAATAGGTTTTTAAATTGCCCTTAGGATTAAAAAAAATAAAAAAAAATATATATGTATAATCTTAGTTAAATGGCTCGAAAAGTACGCTGGCTAGATGTACCTAGCTTAGCTATAGCTTCGTAAATCTATGTGATTAAATTTGTTCCATTCCAAACTGCAACTTAGTAAATACAAATCTATCTCTTTGGAACAGTGAAAGGTGAAACTTTTACAACTCAAGTATATTTGTAAAATTTTGGGGCTAGATTCTTAAATAGTAATAAATAGTAACCGCATCAATTTGCCTCGATAATCTAGTATTTTGTCTGCCCTGGAACACATAAGCTCAATCCACTTTTTTTACGAATTTTCTCAGACAGAGCTTCAAATTATTATATGTACTTTCCTTCCTTTATGGCTATAAACGAATGAAATTTAATTGGCGAAAACAACAAAATGTTTTGGGCGATTTCTCGACGCTTAAGAACTTTACTCAGCTTGTGTGCAAGAGCCCTAAAGGTATTTTATTGGCTCAGATGAAATGATCCAATTTGGCCTCGTGTCGTCTATCTATCCACATTCACCCATCGAAGTTTCGCAAAGGATAGAGGCAACTTCGAGAAAGCTTTTCATTTACGTCTATTCAATTTCGGTTAAGCCTGCTGGGGCCTGTGATTTAGATTTGCTACAAGTAGGCATATGTACATCTATTCTTTGACATATCCAGGATCTTTTTTAAGACTTTTTACAAGATTAAAAAAATTAATTGGTTTGCATGCAATTGATCACATACTACGATTGATCTTGCTTATTTGGAGAATGAGTTATACAGTTTACTGCAAGAGCAACTACCTGAGTACAAATAAATGATTATCTATCTATCTATTTATCTACAGTTTAACCGATGATTAATTAAAAAGACGGTAAATATATTCTATCCTACCAAAACACATTTTATTTAAAGTAAGTTGCGAATACTAGTAAGGTCATGCATGACACTTTCGCTGTTAAAACTTATTCTGAAAGATTCCAATCGTCTTCGTCATATTAGTATGAAATTTGACAGTTAGACAATAGAAACATTCAGGATTTGGTGCGCATAATCAGGCCCCAGATCTCGTAAAGAGCCAAGGTCCTAACTGTCGAAGGGCTAACTCTGTAAACCACGTGGTGTGGAAAAAATCATGGCTTGGTGATTTTGCGGCAATTGCACCTAGACACGGTCATGGAGTTGGGTAAGAAATAAAGTCACTGGTATTCGATATAATGTCACGCTGTGCAAGTATTGTAACTAGTAATTTTGTCATAAGACCAAGAATGCAATCGTGCAAGCCGTTTATGACGATCTCAAAAGTCCTATATAGTCACTGGATCTCTGTGCAGATGAGCGCGAGCCACAAGTAATTTTTGACCTAAGGTAATTTGTATTACCTGATTTGTTTAGCTTTTATTTATTTGTAATAACCGGAGTTACTTGTACTTGTATATGGGTTCCTATTCCTAAAATGAATAACTATTATTATTATTTTCTAGATTTAGTGCTGATGCTCCACCGTACCGTACACACTAAGTACAGGACAAATTATGCGTAAAATTGTGGAGTTTAACTTACCCTTCTCCAAACTCAACCCTACACTGATGCTCCATAGTAAAGACGTATGAGTCTTTACTGGACCGCGAAATGCTGCCCAACTCAACGCCATCCGCGCCGCTGCGTTGTTGCAAGCATGTCCATTTTCTGGAGACAAGATTTTGTTTTAGTCAGTGTGTTTTTTTTTTCGAACTAAACACCACTGTATGAATGACTTTGTTTTCTAAGGAGCAACGCCACTCGCTAACCGTGAAGGAAAACTTTGTGGAGAAACCTGAGCGTCTTAGGGGTTCAAATACAAATACCAAATACCTACATAAAAAACACTACACCAACTTGTTAAATTTAATTTATCTTAAAGACGATTAACGACAACGACATGTTCGTTATTCAATAGCACCACATAAAATTATCAAACCTACTGGGTGGACTTGAAATGGTTGGCACTTCTTTAAAGGATATGCTTTTCGTCTTGAAAAGCAATGATAAAACGAATTATTGAAAGGTAATGGTGTAACACTTTTGTAAATATCAGCGTTTTTCAATGTTTGATTTGATACTATAATCACAAATCAGAGTATCGTAGGATTGTAAACGAATTTCATGTCATGCTGTAGAACAAGATATTTAGTACATATTTTATCCCACGAATGATTAAAAAATGTTTAGGGTTCCGTAGTCAACAAGGCGCATTGAAGCGCTCGTGGCCTAATTGAATCGAGTGAATGGAATCAATGAGTAACCGTCCAGTGACTACAGCTAGTGGCATTTTTCCGAGCGCTTCCGTGCTTCGCAAGGCAGGTTAAGCCGTTGGTGCCGGCTCTCATGTAATAGCAGTCATCAACCTATGCCAGAGGCGTATGGGCGGCTTGATAACTTCTGACAGTAAGGCCCGCCATTGGCTTACAATGCTCCACCAACCCGGACTTGGCCACCGTGGTGGAGTATGGCCTAATCATCCTCCGATGTAGGGAGAGACCCGTGCCCCAGCAGTGGGGACATAGAAGGGTTGATATCAAAGTCAACAAGGATTCCTTAAAGTTTCGCTATGTCCGTTCGTCTGTCTGTTTGGCCGCGGCTGAGCTCAGAGACTATTGCTAAAATATGGCATATTGTTAATCTATGAGTTAATCGACTTTACAATGTACCTACTTTGCTTTGAGTTGTCACAGGACAACATGAATTATAGCTCTTTGAAATAGGTCACAGACATCACGCACCATTAAGTCCAAATTGCTCTACTCTGAATTGAACCTAGTTAAAGCTGATCACTTGTACAAAATAAATTGAATGTAGGTACTTAGTAAAGTTTTAACTAAAGCATTCTCTACAAAAAATTGAACTAATTGCCATTGATTTAGTTAAACTTTATTCTGCGGCAAGCACGAAGCTTAAGTAACTTAGACAGGTTGTGGTAACAATGAAGTTCGATAAATTGTTTAATTATGAAACTTTCCATTTCGGATAACAATTTATACCCAAATTTACGCCACCTAGGAGTTTTTGTTATACTAGTAATAATGAATTTGTATTAACCCTGTATTTGACAAAACTAGTTTGGGCATATAATAATAATATTGGCCTTTTTGCATCTACTTAAAGAGATGATTTATACAGCGTCCAGTAGTCTCTTCACAGGTGAAGGGACCACTCCGACGCTGATTTGGGAGTATACGATAGAGGTTTTACCCGCTGTGTATCCCTTATGAAAAATGTTACCCTGCAAAAAATATTTTGCCTTGTTTTTATTTAAGTAAGTACCTACATAAGGTTGATTTAATGTATTTAATACAATAAACAAAACATCTAAAGTAAAACTAAAATAATAACTAAACTAAAATCTAATTAACATAAAGTAATAAAAATAAATACCTATAATTTACAAATAAAACACTTGCCCCAGGTCAGTGTCCCTCGGCAGGGAGCCCAGAATGCTGGCAACATTCCCCCTTTGGATGGCCAGACTTATTCTCTGGCCGAGGTATGCGCCAGCCCTCCGGTCCCCCGTGGCGTCGATGAGGCGCGTTGACAGCTCTTTAAAGAGTGAACGCGCCTCGGGGCCCCACGGGCCCAGTGTCTCGACCCCAAACGGCGCAAATATGTATTGGTTGCCCAATGTTGCATATTTCCGCCGTTTGAGGCCTTCCGCCGCCCCGGCCGCTGAGCCAGCGGCCCTTATACTCTGGGAAACATGGGAAGGTGCTAGTGTGTCGACGCAGGTTGAGTCCCACACCAACGGCCTCCCATGTTTCCAGGGTATTGACGTCATTCCGTCAGGCCTTTTCCCATCATCTCGGAAAATTCCCGGAGGTTCCAGCATTGCTGGAACTCCGGAAGTAGCGAGGGCCCTTCGGATGACGTCATTTAGCGCCGCGTGCCTCGGTAAGCGGCCAGCACTCCGTTGACACGATAAGCCGTGGTGACCCATGTGGTCGACGTCAGCGCCGCAGGGGCACTGATGGGGCACAGTGATAGCGCAACCCAGGCGCAGTCCTACGGCAGTGCTGAAAGATATGTTATCCATCAGCGTGCCAATTGCCACTGATGGATGTGCCTGCAACCAATAACCTGACTCGCGCTCTGAGACAGCAAGGAGGCGGGCTCGCTCTGGGTCGCTGACACTAGATTCAACTAGTTGTCTTTGCGTCAGCTCACAAAGCGGCCCGTCCCACTGTCTCTGCACTGAAGGGTCCTTCGGTGGGTCGGTGGACGGGCAAACCAGTCTCCATGCCTGCTTGGCTTCCTCACAGCATGAGACCTCAATCGTGCCCAAGGATGGGCAGATAATTTGCTTATACAAAGCCTCGATGCTGTGGACGGAAGACAAGAAGGCAGGCAGTGCCACGCTTGTCACTTTTCTGACTCCGAGACCTCCCAACCTTATTGGTAGGGAGGCCTGGAGCCAGGCGCGTTCGGAAATGGGACAATTTAAAATCTGAATTAGGGCCAGATGAATCATGGAGTCTATGGGCCCCAAGAGTGCCGCCTGGCTAAACAACGGACTGCACCTTAGGTAATACGAGAATTTTGGTACAAATAGACAGAAGCGGATAATTTGGAAGGCCATATGTGTGTTAATTTGGCTAAGGTGCGGAATCATTTCGAAAAATTTGTTTTTTTGACAATCCAGAAACTGTGGGAAAGCTTTTTCGAGGACTGGCGCCCCTAGGAGGTAGAGGTTCTCACTATCCAGTTGGTGCGGCGCGAGTAAAATGTGTGGACTGTATGCGGGTGGAACAGGCGGGCAACAGTGGTGCTCGTCTGCTGCACAAGGGTTAAGAAATTACCTAGGCTTCTAACCTGCGTATATCGAAGGACGATCCGTAGACTCTGGTCGGAGGACGGTGGCGATGGCAGCAGATGGCACCGGCCGGCGATTTAAATTTGATATTTGATATTAAAGGTATTTTCTTTTCACATAGTCTTGCCCTTGCAGATAAAAATTGTGACAGTTTTGACTTTTACTTTTTCACAGATACTTTTGATGCCACGTATTAATTTCAGGCCAGCCCAAAAGGAGGTGGATTGACCCGCGGTACCCACAGGAACGAAACCAAGGTCTCTTTCCGCTCCAAGACAGCTACGAGCCCGTTCTGATGCCAATCATGATCCGTCAGCATCATAACCACACGATTACTTAACGGGCGTAAACATGGCCCCAGCCTTGAAAGGTTGCGGTCCTTTCAACATTTTCATTTTTGACTCATTGAACCTTGCTATATTGAATTGAACCCATTGAATCACATAATCAGGTAAGAATTAACAAAATTAAACCTAAACAAATTATCAAAGCATAGATACCCCTCCGGACCACTACCTAAATTCCAAAATTAATTTAAATAATCCAACTAACGGTTAAAATAAAGAAATAATATAAGCTAAAACAAAATAATCGCAAACAAAATAATCGCAAACAACTAACTGCCAAACTAACAACTCACACAAAATGAAACAAAAAACCTTTTAAAATTACCTAACACTTAAGTCAACCAAAATTCAACATTGTCACTGCGATGGTAATGGACAAAGTTTCACCACAGGTCTTTTATAAGTTGCTGCTTTAGTCTTCACTAAGGCCACTCTAACAATGTTGTCTTTACCCATGAACGTTTTTATGATTATCCCCAACGGCCAATGTAGGGCTGACAAATTATCTTCCATGACAACCACAAGCAGTCCTTCCCTTACACGGAATGCCGTAGTGTTCCACTTTTGCCGAATTTGTAAAGTATGCAGATACTCACAGCGCCATCGCTTCCAAAAGGATTGCACCATCTGATCTAGGAGTTCGTATCTATTGAGAAAATGTGGAACGGAATCAATTATTTCGGAAGCTGGCAAACATTTAAGTGGGACTGTATTTAAGAAGTGAGCCGGTGTTAAAGCGGTTGGCTCTGACGGGTCTATGCTTAACGTAGTCAGCGGACGCGAGTTAAGAAGTGCCTCTATTTGAATCAAGACGGTGGATAATTCCTCGAATGTTAATATTTGGAGTCCGATAACCTTGTACAAATGAGATTTCACACTCTTCACATTGCTCTCCCAACATCCTCCAAAATGAGGGGCATGTGGCGGAATAAGTTTCCAATTGATCTGGTTTGCGGCTAGCTCGTTCTCCCAAACCACCCTGTAGTTATTCTCCAAAAACGTATACAGTTCTCTAAGATAGGATCTTGCACCAATGAAATTGGTTCCATGGTCCGTGTAAAGGCAGTGGACCGGTCCACGTCGGGAAAGAAACCGTTTCAATGCTGCCAAGAAACAGGCTGTACTTAAGTCGCTAGCGAGCTCAATGTGTATGGCGCGCGTAGTTAAGCAGGTAAATAGACAAATATACGCCCTACGGCTGGTAATACCTCTTCCCCGGTAAGGTGTCACATTGAATGGACCGGCATAATCACAACCAGTATGAAAGAATGCCTTATGAACTTCCTTAACTCGAAGTTCCGGAAGGTCTGCCATCATTGGAAAATTAGGATGTGGTTTGAAACGAAAACAAATATTGCACTTAGCAATAATTGTTCGAATCAATCGTCGGGCTGCTAGTATCCAATACTTGGTGCGTAAAACCGACATCAAAAGTTCCGGTCCAGTATGCAAGTTTTTGCATTGATAGAATCTTACGAGGATTTCTACAATAGGATCTTTATTAGGGAGCAACACGGGATGCTTAAAATCGAAACTCTCATCTGAGTTTGCTAATCTACCTCCAACACGAAGTACTCCACTTTCAAAAAAAGGATTTAATCTTTGGAGTACAGGAGGACACCTTGTCCCGCTGCGAAGACTCCTGATTACATCTCCAAAATGCACAAATTGAACTACCTTTACAATTTCTCGTTCACAGTATTCAAGATCAGAACTATTAATAGGGCCCCTTGGCAATTTTTTTAAGAATTTATACGTGTAACTTATGATACGCAATATTCTTGACCAAGAAGAGAACTTGCAGGCCAACGAATATAAAAATGGCTTTGCTGATAGTACAGTAGTGACTAGTGCAATAGATTTGGCCTCCGGTATCTCTGAAACCTCACCCGGTAAGAATGGTCTTATAGGCCACTGAATCCTTGGTTTATAGAGCCACGAGGGGCCTTCTCGCCACAAAGTATGATCTACAAGCTGTGTAGGCGTCAATCCTCTTGAAAGGCAGTCACTTGGATTTTCAATCCCCCTTATATGATAGAAATTTTTAGCAGCCAAGTTGTCCTGAATTTTCGAAACTCTGTTTGCGACAAAGGTTTGCCATCTATGCGGCGACGCATGAATCCAGCTCAAAGCCACGGTTGAGTCTGAGAATGCCATCACTGAATTAATTGGATAACGGCTGTTGTAATTGTCATAAACTCTTTTTATCAACTTCGACAGCAGTAGAGCAGCGCATAACTCAAGGCGTGCTAAGGAAATCACCTTTAGTGGAGCAACTTTAGACTTAGCACATACTAACCTCACTGTTGTTTCATCGGATGGAGTAGTTACGTGAAGATATACTACACCACCATAAGCCTTTTCACTAGCATCAGAAAACCCAATGATAGTTGTGTAACATTTCTCAAGTACTCCAATATGACGGGGAAATCTCATCTTCGCAATGTTGGGAAGTTCTGCTTGAAATTGTCTCCACAAGCGCATAATCCGTTGTGGAGGTGTTTCATCCCAGTCAATTTTTAACGACCAAAGTTCTTTGATCAGAAGCTTCGCATACAAGACTACGGGAGCCACCAGCCCTAGAACATCATACAAGCGTGCAACTGACGAAAGCATGTGTCGTTTCGTACAAGGGCGCTCATCCTTTGTTATCTTGAATGCAAATTGATCATCATTAGGATGCCAGCAGAGACCCAAGATCTTCAAGGACTCATCTTTATTAAACTCTACGCTCTGTGAGAGCCGATAATCCACAGGAATTTTCTCCAATACTTCTTTCGAGTTACTACTCCATTTCACCAACTGGAACCCCCCAGCCTCGAACAAATCGATTAACTCGTGTGACGCTGCAATGGCTTGCTCAACGTTCATTAATGAGCTTGCAACATCATCCATATACAAATCTCTAATAACAATTTCCTTGGCGATCGGGTACTGATTGCCCTCATCCTCGGCTAATTGTGCCACCGTGCGCATTGCCAGATATGGGCTGCTCTTTAACCCAAATGTAACACAGTTAAATTCGAAGGTTTGCACCTCAGGCAAAATGATGGACTTTCCATCGCTTTCATTCCGTTCTTTTTCAACGTTGTATCGATACAAAATACGTTGGAAACGTCTATCCTGCTGTCGAACTCCAATTCTAAGATACATCTGACGTATATCAGAAGATATAGCGACAGGGAAAAACCGTAAATTCAGAAGAATAGTGAATAAATCTCGTTGTAGGTTGAGTCCGGTGTGTAAAATGTCATTCAACGACAATCCACTGCTAGACTTGGCACTAGCATCTAGAACTGGTCTAACCTTGCTAGTTAGCTTGTCCTCTCGCAAGACTGCATGGTGAGGTATGTAGAAGTTCGTTCCAATATCGTGATCAGCTTCATCTACTGGAGACAAGTATGACTTATCCAGGTAATCCTTGATTACGTCATCGTAAGCCACCTTGAGATTGGGGCTTGCTGCGAACTTGCGTTCCAAATATGCAAATCTACGCTTGGCACCCTGGAGAGAATCACCTAATAAATCTGGACTTTCCTTGAATGGTAAAGCAACTTCATAACGCCCAGAGTTGTCTCTTGTTGTTGTTGCCTTGTAGAATTCTTCACAATTCCTCGCGTCGGCGCTCAAACTTGGTTTCACCTCTACCTCGTCTAATTCCCAAAATTTTTTAACTAGTGCATCAAGTGATGGTTCAGTTGTGGCTAGTGCGTGAAATGCAACAGACGTTGTAACCGGTGATCTCGTTGGAGCTTCACCCATAATAACGTATCCTAGTACCGTCTCAAGTGCATCAGGAAATCCTGGCTGCCCGAGAATCTTCCCGGGTAAAAGCATCTCAGCAAAAAGATTTACTCCAATCAACAGGTCTATTTCACCCGGAGTTCCCCACGTCTCATCTGCCATTGGGATTGTCTTCATGCTTTCCAAGAATTCTGTCTTAATCTGGCAGGTTGGTAAATCACTCGTGATGTGGCCAAGCACTAATGCTTGAATGTTGAAGTTGGGGCCGATATCGAAACGTGATTTAAACTGGACATCCACCTCACCCTTCAATACCTGTGATGCACCACCTATACCCTTAACAATAACGGGTGCATTTGTTTTAACCTTCAGTCTCAGTTTAGCACAACACTTACTAGTGATGTAATGCCTTTGTGACCCAGGATCTAGAAGACATCTGATCACTACGTCACGACCGTCGCGGCCAGTTGCGTAAACCTTCGCCGTAGCTAGAACTTGCGTTGTTCCTGGATTATTCTGTGTGGAGGATAGGGTACAAAGCGAGACCTCCGGTGAGCATTGCTCTTCACTCGATTCCTCCTCAACTTCATCTAAAGTAGCAACTACCTCCACAATTTCAGCCTCATCCGCACCAGCAATGGCCGTGCTATGATGTGCCTGAGTGGCTACTTTTCCAAAATGAAGCAGCGTGTGATGTCTCGCGTTACATTTCCGGCATGTTGTTGTCGAATTACAGTAAAATGCCGTATGCTGACTGCTCAAACAATTTATACAAAATCGGTTATCTTTGACAAACTTAAATTTGTCTAACGGCGACAGATCTTGAAATTTATTGCAAGTGAACAAATGAGCGTGCCTACTTCCCTTACAAAGCTTGCAGTCACTGACTCGTGCTAGCGTTTGTTGAGTGCTGACTAACGCACGTGGCATCATTGGTCTAGCATTGACATTACGAATATTCGAAGCGGATGCAGGATAACTAGACTTCATTGGAATTGGCTTTAGTTCGCAGGACGTGCGTTCGAGGATTTTTACTTGCTGGCGAACGAACTTTAGAAATATCTTGCAGCTCGGCATTTCCGTTTCCCCTCTGATGGACATCTCGAAGCTCTTCGCGGTATCCACATCGACTAACTTTAGCCCAAGATGAACAAAGATGAAATCACTCAAGTCTGGTATATTCAGCTGCTTCAACGCCGCTATAATAGCAGCAAACTTATCGATGAATCCCTCTAGCTTGTTCGCTGAAGGGCTGTTCACACTCTTGAAGGAGAGTAATTGGTTCAAGTAGGTAGTGGCTAATGCCCTGTCATCCTTATATTTGTCTACGAGTGCGTCCCAAATCAAGTTGTAATTTTCCCCAGCAGGCACCACCCCGGCGCAGATGTTCCTGGCCTTGCCTGTGAGGTGACTGAGTAGGTAGTGAACTCGCTCCGAGTCGTTGAGCTCCCTATTGTCGTGAATCACCCTTTTGAAGGTTTCGAAGAAAAACGGAAAATTTTCGATTTCTCCGTCGAACGTTGGTAATTCAATGGTGGGAATTTTAACTCTTGGTCCAGAGCGATACAATGAGGGTGCGGCAGCTGAAGATGATTGGTCAGCCGACGGGCTTATCTTGGCCTCATAACGATGTGCAGCTTCCTTCATGTAGAAGAACAGCTCGTCGAAGGCACTTACGGACTGATAATTTACGATATAGTCGGGATTTATCTCCAAGTTTAATAGGTTGATATCATCTACAATTTGCACATATTCCGCCCGTAACTTGTCACTATGCCGGGCTTGGGACAAAAATACCTTTTGCGACCTTTCATCCTTAAGCTTAGGTCGAGCTAAAGAGGTTTGATATTTGTGAGAAATACAACTCCCGTTTTGCTTCAAGAAGCTTAAGCTTTTTCTCCGTAGACATTTTCAATCAAGTATCTGACAACACAACCAAAGTATACAAAGTATAAACTATAAGTATAGTAAAATGCGGTTACATACACAGATCAGCTCTGTAAGCAGAGCGGCGAAGCGATTTTGTCGCGTAACATAAGTAAAATAGCCACTACAAGACGGCGCGAGAACAACAATGTTACTTTACGTAAAGTTAAAGAAGTAAACTAGCAGACGCATTCGGGGTTATGCGGTAATTGTGCGTGGCGAACAAAGACTATTCTTAAGCATGCGTGACTATGTGCAGGCGGGTTATATCTACCAAGGTTCAACAAGGTCGATATTTCAAGAAATATCCAAGATCCGGCTCGAAGGACCAAAATATGGTGCGGCGCGAGTAAAATGTGTGGACTGTATGCGGGTGGAACAGGCGGGCAACAGTGGTGCTCGTCTGCTGCACAAGGGTTAAGAAATTACCTAGGCTTCTAACCTGCGTATATCGAAGGACGATCCGTAGACTCTGGTCGGAGGACGGTGGCGATGGCAGCAGATGGCACCGGCCGGCGATTTAAATTTGATATTTGATATTAAAGGTATTTTCTTTTCACATAGTCTTGCCCTTGCAGATAAAAATTGTGACAGTTTTGACTTTTACTTTTTCACAGATACTTTTGATGCCACGTATTAATTTCAGGCCAGCCCAAAAGGAGGTGGATTGACCCGCGGTACCCACAGGAACGAAACCAAGGTCTCTTTCCGCTCCAAGACAGCTACGAGCCCGTTCTGATGCCAATCATGATCCGTCAGCATCATAACCACACGATTACTTAACGGGCGTAAACACCAGTATTTTTATATTTGGTGCCAGTCTGTTAAATTCCCGAATGGGGATTTCTGAATTTATGTGGTCAAAAGGGTATAGTTCGCATTTGCTGTAATTTAGTTCCAAGCCTATTGATTTAAATTTTTCCGATTTTTGCCTTTGTATGTTACCAATATTATTAGTAGTCTAGAAGACATTTAAGACTTTTATGTCGACTTGCACAACTACTTAAATTATTAAGTAAATTGCAAAGATACAATGAATGTTATGTATAGAAGTTGTATACTTGAAGTTGAAAAGCCTAAGCCAGAGCAAGATTTGCCTAAGCCACATAAAGAGTGGTGAAATTCGGCCTAAATTTAAAAAAATTGTTCTAGTGTAACAATAGAGAGTAGAAACTAAACTAATAATTCCACATTCACCTTGATATTGATTTCTAAAGTACGTCAATCACCTGAACTCTAGCGACGGTCTCCCACTCACTCGTAAAGAGTTGTAGTCTAATCTATTCTAACTATCGTAATCCAATGCACACTCACCTGGATTTTATGTAAAATTGATTCCTAGAGCACGTCGACCACGTGAACTCTCGCGACGCTCTCACGATGGGCGACATAATAGTGCTGGCGCGGTTACTAGTCCCGCATGCCGCCTTGTCGTCATGATGCAGCCCTAACCTAAACAGGAAAACAATAGTTATGTACAGCACAGATAAAAAGAAAACTTCTGACTTCCGATAACGTTTCATTTGATGGTGATGATGACTCATCACATCACTCATCCTCATCACTGATGAGGGTGTGATCGCTAGATATGCAACATCAGCGCCACTTAACGCCTATTTTCTAAGACTAGAAAAAACATCTGTTTAGAATTTACAGTGTTCTAGGTAGACTAAACTAATACAAGAACGTCATTAAAGTACATTTATGCATACTTCACCTAGTTTAGGTATCACACATCAATGTGGGTAAGGTGAAAGACAATACTAATAAAGTATGATAAATGACTAATAAAGCCGGCATCCAAATTTTAATAGAGATCGTGGTTGGAACATACTGGTAGCATGGGAACCAGTGCTTAAGTGCATCGCGCACCCCCTTGCTAGAAGTGTGACTGTAGAATAAATAATAAAAAATAAATTTAATTTAAATTAATAATCGGTATCTTTAAGTTCATATAAAGTAATTAGTTTATAAATTTAATTTTAACTTCAATTACTAATAATCAATATTGTTGACTTTATATAAAAATTAATTGGTTTGTCTATTTTGGAACGTAACTTCATAATTAACTTTTGTAATTTTTGCCGAGGGTAGTAAACTAACCGTTAATGATTTCTAAAAGACACCTGTCACCTCAGTCATCCGGGACCACGGCACCTGAAAAAGTGCCGAAACGTTGGAAAATTGTAAAAATGTAATAAACGAGCATAAATCCGTATAAAAACAGTTTTAATTATAACTAATAAAGCGTTTTGTACAAAATAGTTTCAGCGCAATAAAGATTTTTTTCAATTTTATACGCAGCTCAGGAATAAACATATAGCATTTCTTTTAAATAAAAGTACATAGAACAACTAAAGTTCTTTCAGTAAGACATGCTTTAGGTACCCTTCTGACACTTCTGTGGATTTATTACGTCGAGCACAAAGATACCGTGTTGCAATACCTTCTGTCAGATATTTCCCTTGAATAGTTGTAAAAGACCTTGTAGCTGTGAAAGACCTCTGAAAGATTTAAACCTCAAAAAGTGAATGTGACGCCGCATTCACTTCTTTTAATTGTTGCTAGAAAAACATTTTTAATGTCTTATCTGCCTTATCTGTCTTATCTTTTCGGGACTGTAAAGTAGGGCCATCGTAATTCATATAAACAATTCAGTACTCCTAGAAATAAAGCTAACTTTACTGTCATCGGCTAACTAAGCCCTCTACAGAAATGAAGTCTTAGGACTTCATTTTCTCAGTTGATGTTGATCTCAGTCAATTTACTCAGTTAATGAAGGCCAAATTCTTAGAAACCAGTCACAAAGAAGATTATTCCAAGCATGTCTTTATAACTAGATTAATTTTCAATTAATTAATATCAGATTTTCGCTAATTCCTCTATGAGTGACTCACAGAAAAAATACGGCCACGTAATTCTCTAGTGTTTGCTCAACCTCATGAAAAGTTAACATAATACCCTTCTGAAAAGAACCCTTGATTCTCAGTAGAGTTAATTAATATGTGTAAATGAATGCTAATTGCTTGTTTGAACCACATGAGCTCAATATCCTTCATACAGACCCCATTTTAAATGAAAGTTGCCTTTCATATGCGCCTATTGAGGCGATAATTGACTATTTGCTCGGAGGAGCGTTAAATTATATTATCCTCATTTCCATAACGACTCTAATCACCTTTAGTTACAGTTTCATTGTTGAAGTCAGTTGAATCTTTCCATTGAAAGTTTTTATTTTGTTTGATTGGAAAGACAGGGATCGTGAGTCTTGCCCTGACGTACATTATATGAATAAATAAAATTCTTAACTTAAAAAAACTCTTAAACATTTTTTCATTTATATTTTTAAATCACTAGGTCGCTCGTTCGCCACTATTCTGAGTTTCATGACTGTCATATTATTACTCAAGGTTTTTTAAACTAATTACGTATATTATATAACCTTTTAATGACTCTGCTTCTATATTCTACAATGTACCTTGTATTCTGTCATGAATGCCAATGGTTTTTCTAAAAATTAATAATTATTTCCAACTCTTAGTTAAAATGTTCTGTTATAACTTAGCAGTAGTTTTGTCCACCCAGACGCTACGGGCGAGCTAATGGAAATATAACAATATAAAGGGTGATTGGTAGGTATCGATTGCACATTTTAATTTTGCAGATGAATATTATCATGGGGTTATACACAATTGAATTTACCAATCTTAAGTCCTGATAAAAACATCGTTTGTTAAGTACAAGGTGGGACCGCACAAACTGTGGATCGAATTGATCTGTCGTTGATAAAGTTAAACAAATAATATACTAATTGGACAGTCAGACAGCAGGAATACCTAAGAATATCTACTTGTAATTTTGTTGAGCTTGTCCATTTAACACCTTCCGTGCGGCATCGGGTCGAAAGTACCTTATGCGTTTCATTCCGTTAGGACGGGCAAAGAAATGCTTGTCTGTCTCATCGGCCTGAACCTGTATCTATGAAACTATCGTGAGTTAGAATGTGATCGATAGCTTGTTGTTATTTTCACGTCAAAATAAGTATATTTAGAATAAAAAAACGAATCAGGTGATTTCGACCCGATGCGGCCTGGAAGAAAAGTTTTTTCATCAAGTGCGGTTATCGGGTCTAAATGACCCAATGACCCGATGACCCGATATCCCGCACTGTGTGAAGAGTTATTTTCATTAGTGATGTCACTGAATGTAGTCGTAATTTGCATACAAAATGAAGCATTCTAGGGGAATGTAACTATTGTGTCCAGATAACTGTGATGTTTCTACACAAAAGGCCAGACAAGACAAGAGAGAAGGAAAACTAATTCGAAAAGTATTCAGACATCAACATGCTGTAAGTCTATCCATCTATACAAGCCCCACAACAGGACAATCTTTGCAAATTTTTGCAGAATGTCACTCCAACACCAGAGATAAGTCCATTGTGTACAATTAAGACTCAACAACCTAACATTATAAGAATTTAAATAAAAATAATTACATAGTGTTTTTAATTAAGGTTTAGCTTTTATAAATGATGTCAAAACAACCTAATATTTTAACACGAATAAAAATAAAATAAATAAAAAATACTTTGATATCGATGTTTTATTGACAACCCTACAAATAAGTCGATAAATGTTTTCTGTGCTGATATCGGGCCGAAAGTATCCTACAGTTTAAATATATTTTAAAAAATACTTATAGGCATGGGATTTACGGGCGATCTTAGATTTAGACACAATACTTATTTAAAAACACTTTGTAGTCATAAAAATTGCATAAAACGTAAACATGACCCCGATTTTGTAATTTGAATCAAAATTGGAGAATAGGTCCTTTTGACCCGATAACGCACATGAATTAATTTTAGGAACAGGTCGAAACAACCTCATACAGTACAAACGGAAAGTAAGCAAATTTGGCTACCGCACGGAAGGTGTTAAGTTCACTTCACCCTAATCATGAAGTCATGGAACACTGTTTGTGGGGTGATGTAGCGAAATAGGTGCTTCCAAAACTCACAGAAAGGATTTATTAATAGCACGGGTTTCGCTCCAGGGGCAATTATGCTGTCCTATTATAGATTTTATAGGGTTTCGTACCCAAAGGCTGGACCCTATTATCTGGGACAGAATAAATATAGTCTAGGTACTATTGTGATGTCTATCTTTCTGACGGTTGTTTTAATTGAACCGTATTAAGTAGCCAAATTATTTTTTACAAAATATGTGTTGCTATGTCGGATTGTCCATAATAATGCATATTCATGATTGAATAAAAGAGAATCTAAGAAATAAAAAAAAACTTAATGTAAGCATTAGTACATTATGGTACTAGTGTGTAACATTGGTGATTACCGCTGAGGCGCCATTGAGACCCGAGCCGTAGGCGAGGGTCTTAAGAGATCCAAGGACGGTAATCATCAATACACACGTGTATCATACGACGTTTTTCAACACACTTGTGAATAAAATAACAATAAAAGCTCACTTTATTTACTTGTAAAAAATGTTTGAAAAAATTAATCAGTTCTCCTATGCGTGCACATTGCGATCGGCCACAGCCTAAAGGGATGAGATTTTTTTTTTCCGCGCATAGATTTGCACCTATTCTGCCACGTACAAAATAAGTTTTTTTTTATAACAGAGAAAACAACAGTTATATTTGAGTGATAGTTTTAGTTAGTAAACACATACGAGTTAAAATTATTTATTTAAATTAGAAGTTGCATGAAATGAGCAAACAATTGGAACATTAATTTATTTGTTCTTTTGAACATGATCTTTTGAATAAAAACTTTTTTAAGAACAAAGCAACTCAACCAATAAAAAGTAGTTTGATTATGAGTGTCATTCTGTGCCTAATTGCGGTGACCATAGAGCCAATTTATGAGCAAGTGTGTTGAAAAATAATTTACAGATGATAAAACCATCCAAATGTGAGATGAACTCCCGCTGGAAGTCCAGACTAAATAAAAGAAAACTTTTTTTTTCGTTTTCTATTATTCTTTTTAAAATTTATATAGTAGTAGTTGAAAGTATGAGTAAACATAAGAGTACAGATGGCGGCCTTATCACTAAAAGTGATATCTTCCAGACAACTCTAAACATAATAATAATGTAAACCCCTTCTAACTACTACTATATAACTTAAGTAGTAGTTAGAAGTAATTTACATTCTTATTATTTAAAAACCTATTTAGAGGCTAAAAATTTCACCCATGCCGGGATTCGAACCCGCAACCTCTGGCTATCCGTGCCAGCGCTCTACCAATTGAGCCTAACTGCAAAGTAGGTACTCGGGGCTGTAAGTAATGCAATTTGCTTAAGTCAGATGTCGCTGCCTGTACGTAATACAGAGAATAGTGTAAGCGCGCTGGCACGGATAGCCAGAGGTTGCGGGTTCGAATCCCGGCATGGGTGAAATTTTTAGCCTCTAAATAGGTTTTTAAATTTGTTCCTTAGCACGGGTTAGTGCATTAAAAATAAAAATAGTATATTCTTATTATTACACTTATAGTACGGGACCCGAGGCGGGCGAGTTTACTTCTCACTTCACCAGTTTTTTTAATACCGAGAGCACAGAATGGGTATATTAAATCAGTGTCTTAATACGAAACAAAGAGAACTTTTCTCGTTTCGCCGCCAGTGGGCTAGACCCTTGTTTAATTCACGACAGGCCGACCGAGTTCACACAGATTTAATAACCGACTACCTTAATAGAAATGGAATTAATATTTCTAGAACATTTCGGACAAATTAAACTACCTACCATTTACAGCTCAAGTAAAAGGTCGCTAGAGCTTATTTTACTGATACATATACTCGTAGAGCAACACACAGAGAGCAATGTAGCTTCATAACGAGGGCCATAATGTACTCCTATGTTAATAATATAATATTAAAATAATATATTCATAAAAATCTCGTTTCTAGTTGCACACCTTTTACGTCACTGAGCAGTCGGATAATACGTTTACCAAGCATACCAATCGCCAAGGATCGCCAAGGTATTAACTTATACTTTGTTATACAGTCACTATAAAAAAACGTTGGCCTTTGCATCTATATGTAATGAGATGATTTATTGAGCGTCCACTGGTGCCATTCCCTTATACATACTTGCTGTCGACCAATCAACTTTTTTGATGTTTTATACTTCTTTTATACTCTTTTTTGCATTATGTCTAATTATTTTTAAATTGGGACTATGTCAATGCTAAAAGGAAAAAAATATATTAAACATTCCTTAACATTTAAGAAATGAAAATTTAAGAAAACGCAAAAGTAAAAAAAGTTACTTTCGCGTTTTCTTAAATTTTCACGTGCATACGTTGTTATTGGTATCGGTGACGGTTTGTGTTTCCGCAACTCGACTGCAAATGAGCCTATTTTGCGTGACGTGCTTGCGTTTCAATACTAGATGGGTCAAGGGACCACTGGGACGCTGCAGTGCCTGAGACATTTTTTTAGATGGCATAGGCTTGCTCAGCAACAATACCATCCCGGCAGCTTAATCGGAGCCAATCAAGCCGCCGGTTTCCTCACGATGTTTTTCCGTTAACGTTGTCGTGTGGTTTTGCCACAAGTCGTTTAAAATGGAATTCTCAAATTTGAGGCTGCCTGGAATTTGAGGTTGCTATTAACAATAAGACCGGAAATTGTATCTTATCTTTTGTATCTGCTGTTTCTATACCAATTTTGCCGGTATAATAAATGTTAACAATATTCAACATTATACTATTTTTATTTTTAATGCACTAACCCGTGCTAAGGAACAAATTTAAAGACCTATTTAGAGGCTAAAAATTTCACCCATGCCGGGATTCGAACCCGCAACCTCTGGCACGGATAGCCAGAGGTTGCGGGTTTGAATCCCGGCATGGGTGAAATTTTTAGCCTCTAAATAGGTTTTTAAATATTCAACATATTAACACAGCCTACAATTCAATAGACAGTTATAGTCGAAAGTGAATGAAACTCTACCCATATGCATGCTGCATGTCAACACAGAAATAACATAATATGTATAACTATAGTATGTACTGGTAGCACTACAGCCAATGAATGAATTTTAATTCAATGGAATCCTACTCGTTACGTTACGAGGGACTTGCCAAAAACAAGTATATATTCAAGTATAGAAGAAGGAGCGTTAGAAATATAAACAAGAGGGACATAATCCATGCTCGTATAACATACTATTACTTTTATTTTATATCCCTGCAGAAGTCTGCGTGATAATCAGTAATTAGCTCACTATCTAGTTTTATAAGTCTCATAATTTGTTTATAAAATAATTCAGTATCTCGTTTTCCATTTAATTCATTCGTTTTTTCTCAGTGAAGATCTGTTGACGGGATTCATCAGAAAATCATTGAACTCAACTTTTTAAGTATCACATACTAATCGCATATCATGTGATTCATGACACGTATTTTAAATAATCGGGTAGAATCCGTGAATGCTAACCTGCATTAACCTTGCATCGATATAGATGATTGATCCAATCAGCAATACAGAACAGAAATAGATCAAAGCGCGAGATATCCACTCACTACCGCACAGACCGACTGACGTACATAGGTACCTACACTACATAGGAGCACGTACTAGTATGTACGGTGGTACGAATTACACCGATGGACGCACTTCACTTTCGTTCCAGTAAGCAGAAATTCAAATAAAGTTTTATTGCTCTCTCCGCTCCGCTGTAGAGTTATTTTCAATGCTTACATTTTCTTTATACTCAATACTCCTCGGGCGAGCTTTAGGCCAACACAAGATTTTTCGTTGCTTGGTTCGTTCGTTCTTCGTTCAGCTTTGGCAGCTCGACCTCTGGATCAAGCCGAGAGTGGGCGACGTAATAGCGCTGTCTTGTTTTATATGGCGAGTGAGAGCAAACGGGCGATGTTTTATCGCGTTAAAATACAGTGTGATACCGTCAGTGTGATATATAGCTAGATAGGTAGAGAACACTTTATTGCACAACCCGAACAAGAATACAACCATGATTTCTTAAATCTAAGTAATGTTATACTATTGGCGATTTTATCGCTATGAGCGATCTCTTCCAGACATCCAATATCTTACAAATAGCCATAGTAAAAGTTATCCGTTTCGACAAGTGGACATTTTTCGTGATTTTGTTACAGTCTGTACTATACACATAATAATAGCACACTTAGAATTCGTTTCCTCTCGTGGAAAACGGGAATAAACCAGCATTTCCACAGCTTATGTAAAGTAAAAACAAACTGGCTTAACATCCGTAATGACGTCCTATTCAGCGTTCCAATCCTTTAACTCAGATGTTAATTAACGCCCGAATAAAAAGCGAGGATCTTGGAAATATTTCACAATTTGTTTCCATTCCAACCGACTGTTATCACTCGACAAACAGACTGTCAGAGCGCTACCTAATTAAAAGGACGCCTCAAAGGGGCCCTTTGTTGTGTTCATAGCACTTTGAGAACTTCAGCGTTTAGGTAACTCTCATCGTCCGCTCGCTCGCATAATTACAACGTCATCCACATACCTATGTAAATACACTCCAATGTCAGTTCATTCTTTACTGGAGGCCCTTCTCTCATCCCTTTTAGGACTTTCCTAAAGTTTTATGATATGCTCACACGTGATTTGGGCGAAAAAACATAGCTTCTCTAAGTCTGTAAGATACATAGGATACATCACTTATTAGTAAATTTAACTACACTAGTTCGGTAGGCAAAGGACATTGTGAATTGGGCTGGGAAACATTGGACAAGACGAGCAAATGATTGAATGTGTAGGCGTGAAAGAGAAGAGGCCTAACAGTAGGCTCAGTTTATGGACTGATTAGATAGATAGAAGCCACATTACAATACAGTATAATTATGATAAAATTATAAACTCTGAGTCGTAAGCTAGCAGCATTGTGCCCATAGATTTGGTTGTATATAAGATTCTATAAAGTGTACCATTCATATAATGGTACATTTTGTACATTTTGTCTTGTACAATCGAGGGTCGACACGATGGTCAAGCGACATCGTGAGGGTTGCGGGTCAGAGATGGATCAGATTAGCACAGAACCGTGAGGAATGGCGCAGTAAAAAGGATGCCTATGCCCAGCAGTGAGTTCATGTGGGCTGACTATAGATAGATAGATAGTCTTGTACAATTGGTTCAACGTACATACATAAACTCACGTTTGTATCCCGGCTTAGAGACCAGGGCCACAAGATCGTGACAAGAGACAAACCCTGGTCTGGTCGTCACTAAATCCTCTTTCAATAAATGACGTTCTCTAATCACACTAATGCGCCACACTTACTTCTCAAGGGCCTCATTTCCACTGCATTGATCTTATTTTACATTTATCTCTGGCTCTCTATCTTAAAAATCTACCCGTGGTTCTGTCCGTATTTGTACGAGGACTTTGTACTTCTATCCCAACTGGTACATCAAATAGGTACTCACAGATGTCCAAGTTCATGAGCGATTACGAAGGCGCTGGTGAAACCTTCGTCCCGCTGCACGGTGGCGGAGTTGAGCGTGCAAACGCTGTTGATCCTGGCCAGGCCTGAGGGACCGCCTAGCTCCAGGCGGGTTAGCCAGACTAGAGCGTCCCACCTGGCGTTTTCTAGAAGAAATGTTACTTATGATATAGAGTCAATTCTATTTCCAACAATTTATTAAAAACCGGTTATAAACCAGTGCCTATAAGAGGAGGGTTGTCGTGACAAAAAAGAATCCTTTGCCCAGCAGAGGGCTCTATTCATAGGCTGTATATATAGAGATATAGACGTAACGATAATCCAATTTTCGTATTGGTCAAAATGCGCCTAATTTTTTTTTACTACTACGTTTTGTTGACTATGTGTTAGACTATATATATTTGGTACATTATTATACTTATCCAGGCACATAGGGTTTTGAATCATGATTAGAATGCCGCTCAGATTTTCAACGTAACGCCTGTGTCTCTGTGGGCTTGCCACTTCCCATGATCCTAATAGATATTTTTCGCTTCATCAACACCCAATAGAATCTTAAATTTTTCTACCATAAATTTACCCCTAAGAGGCAAGGATGCTAAAAAGGCATTCGATGTCATCTTATATATAATACTAAGTAGGTACAACTGCAATTAGTCCTTAAAAAGAAGTCGGCCAAGTGCGAGTTGGTTGGCACACCATCATAAAAATAGTGACGAACTAAATTAATTTTCAGGAAAAAAATACTCGTGATATTAATATAGTTTTAAATTTTGTATTCCGGATGAATTTTGACTATCAAATCGGTTATGTACTTTGTTCGTACAATCGTTACCTCTACAATCGTTGTAGCACAATGATAACGATTTGCAATAAGACCGCGCAATGTACAATTCAAGCATTTTATCAAAAAAAGAGATAGAGAATATGGGCGCCGAGCGAGCCGCACACAAATTATAAAATAAAATTATTCCTTATTGTACAGCAGAACGCATGTCATAAAAAAAAATCACATAATTTTCACATAAATCACATAAAAGTACAATTGGCAACCTTTTTGCAGATAGTAATTTGTTTCAGACAACTCTACGGAAAATTGCTGAAGGAAAAGAGATAGTCAGTCAAAATATTAATAATATAATACTTAGGAAATATTATATAGCAACACTAATCTATTACATGGAGAAAAAAATTACACAAATGCACCGATATTATAAACGTAGGGACATAAGCAGGTGGTCATTGAGAGTACCTTGTAGAATCCGGCACATCATTAATTCCACAGCCGAGCTGTTACAGTAAATGGGTGACTGAAAAATGTCATAGAGTGAGTCGGAGTCTTCAGCGACAGATTCTAGTCAGACGGTAGGTAATGTCCCGAGCTCAGCTGTGAGATACTGAGAGATTGGTGAAGCGCTCTGAGCCAGCAACGGTGGTTGGATTTAACATTATTGAGTAAAGAATAGAAAGAATGTGAGCACTCCTAAGAAAACGGATGAGAAACCACCTGTCGCCATATTTGTGTAAGCTAAATATGAACCTTGTAACAAATTTTTGGTTTGGTAAACTTTGTTTCGCGTATTTTTTACCTAACACTTTGCTAATTGATATCCTATTTGGTTGGCTGGCATACGTCCGCCAAGGTATTCAATAAAAGTTTAGTGGAATGGTATGATTCAATTGATTACTGTTTACCGAGAGAAATTGTTCGAATAAAATGTACGATTATTTAATGTGACGTAATTTATGTACCTATCCTTATCGATGGCCTACATTTGAGCAACGCGCTTCCCTCCACGCAGTGCCTACACTCGTGCCCTTAATTTACGATATCTGCGGCTACCCTATCCATAAATAAAGTATGTCGAGGCCGCACACTCTAATTCATTATTTATTATTTACTGCCCAAACATCAAATTTCTCACCTGTCGGTATTTTTAGAAGACGCCGTTTATTCCATTTGTTTACTCTCTTCAATGTCTCGCTGATATCACCATCTTGTACCACAGAGTCCTGTTTCTCAAGTAGGAAGAGCTTGTTTATAACCAGAGTCATGTTTGCACCAAGGGAACGGTCGTTGAAGATGGCACTGACCTTAAAACGGACAAACCAATGTGAGTATCTTATACTGAAGCTTCGCATAAACATTACAGCTACGGGTATACCAAAATAGCTCTACTCTTGGGACTTGAATCAACAAGGATTAATATAAAATTAACGGGATAGAATACCTGTATTTCAGGCAAGCTCTAGCCTGGTTAAACTGTAGTATCTATGGTTTGGTAGTACCGACAATGATTATGGGCCAGTTTCTGAATTCAGAATTTGGCTAAGTAAATACTTAAGTGTAGTCATAAATTCTTACTGTCTCTTCGAATTTCTCAGCAAAGTGCGTGACAGAAATTTACTTAAGTATTTACTTAGTAAAATTTTCAGTTCAGAAACCAACCATATGTCATGTGATAAAGAATTATTATATAGTAATAATAGCTTACATACTCACGATGTTCATTAATGCTAAGATGTAGTGTTGAACTTTGTCGCCGTGAAACTTGACCATGGTATGATCAGCCACAATGGCCATTTCCAGCCACAGCCCTGAAACATTTTTCACTTGATTACACACGTCATTGAAACAAGCTTCCTTATTTTAAACTGAGTCACGTACTTGACCCTGGCCGAATCACCGGAATATCATTTCGGAAGAAATCTTCATGTGTGGCTTGGCTGCTACGTGTGTGAATCCTTGCCTTTTGCGTGGGAAACTTTGCATTCCCTACTTCCTCTATTTCTGGCTCATAATCTTCTCCCTCGGTGTCATTTGTTAGATTGTACACTGAAACTTTCTCAGCCATGAGCGCTAACAGAACATCTCTCCGATGCAACACATGTTCTGCAGTCGACTGCTGTTTCGGTGGCAGAACAAATGTCTCATCTCCAATTTGTATTAGTCCATACCAATCGCCATCACACTCCGTGACCATGGCCGTCGATTCTGCTCGATGCAGCACTCGTCCTTTGTAGAACTGGCACTCTTTGTATCCAGGCGATTGCATTGCTTCGTTCTCTTCGAGTACTAAGTGCCAGCCAAAGAGATGCAGATGCCGCGAGAAATTGAGGGTGTTGTTGAAGTCCTCAAAGTCTAGTGAAGCTTCAGATGTTGTGAGAAGTAATGTGGTGAGGAGGAGGTGAAGGACCGGGCGCGTCATCGTGCGCGCTGAGCCGCGGGTGCGGGCGCTGTGCGCACACGCAACCACGCACATGGCCGGCGCGCGACTCCCGAGTTACAGTGGTTATAGGCTGCACCGGCCCCTAAGCCATGCCGCATGCGTCATCGCATCGCTCATCCATTTGTAAACAAAGGGGTCTCAGCTCTTGCTTTTATTGGGGAGGCCGGGAGGCCAAATACCGCATCTCGAGTCAACGATCTCTGCTTAAGGGTCGCCAATCTTAACTTGCGCTCCTAAAGACGTCCATTCAAAACATCAATTTGTATATTTTACTCGTAAGTAGGCAAGTAGTTCTATGATTATGTAGTTACAGAAATATCAAAAGCTTGGTATAGATAATTGATCAATAATTTTATGTAAAATACGTAAGTAGGTACTTTAGTATGTTGGTGTGAAGGGTCAGAGTAGTGATGAATAAAACAGGGCCAACCACTAATAGTAAATAGTTTAATAATTATGTACTTATAAATGTCTACATAATAGTAAACCACTGTAGCAGCCAGCAAAAGAGCCATTGATGGACATGTATGGGCCGAGGCGAAGCCGAGGCACACATACGTAAGTCCATCAATGCCTAATTGCGGCCAAGGCTTGTATAGTATTAATTATTTTTCTCAAATAATGAGCGGAAATCTAAACTAAGTAGATTAGTAGTACATACCTAGATTTTATTTAAAATACAGTTATTTTTCAAAACGAACAATATTTTTATCCAGGTTTAAAGTGTTCATTTGTTGTTTTTTCAATAAACAGCTTTATATTTGCAAGCCAGATCTAAATTTAAATAAAACCTTTGATAAGCTACCTCCTTGGTTACCATGTTTCGGTCATATGAATTATACGACAGATATGAGGTTAGGTACTCGTACTATGTAATTTACTTACACGCCAATACACGACAGATATTCATAGAACTATTCCCGGCCGCTGTTCGCATGTGTTTGGCGGAAGTTAAAATAATGCTCAAATTTCCAAATATGTTTTAGAAATAACATATCCAAACATGTTTTACAAATTACATATTACGTTTTGCCGTCATACTCATAATATCTAGTTATTTGTTTATTTTCGTTATTTTCATTTGTTTTATTTATTACAGTTCTATAAATAGGTTATGTTAACATATACATATTTATATAAGTAATGTCAGAACATTATACATGCATTATTTATTCTTTGCTATCCAAGTACTTTTCAACAGTGTCTCTTAATACAGGATCGTTGCCTTTGTGTATGAAATAAGTGAGTGATTCTCTCTCCCGTACGTCTCGAAGAGCTTTCTGCCTTCCAGGCTCATCAGAAGTGAAGAAGACGGTCAAAATCACTCCTTCCTCAGTATCTGATACGTTTCCATACTGAATGTAATCACGAACATTCTTGGAAATGTACCGTCCCACGTTGTACTTGCGGCAGTAGCCACGGGTCATGAAGTCTTCTATTTTAAAAATGTGTTCGTGGGAGAGATAGTTAGCGAGGGTCACCATGTTGGCCACTTTGACTGATAGATCCTGAATTGCTCCGCCTCTATCTTGAAAATCCTGAAATAAGAATAAACATTACACAAGTTATAAGAATAATTGTTACTTTAGTTCAAAATTTAAATAATTTTGAGCGAAACCAAATTAGGCATTTAGTATAGTTGTAGTTTTTAATGCAGCCTATACATACGTCTATAGTATAAATACATACATCACACTATAAGATGCAGGCCTTCTCCCAGAGAGAGATTATGGACTTAATTACCACGCGTGCCCACCGCGGATTAGCTATTTCAATGGCTGAGGTATGAACACCTCATATACTCAGGTTGTCTCACGATGTTTTTCTTCGCCGTTAGCGAGTAGAGGAACGAGTTTTACTATAACTTCACAAATGTAATTCGGTCACATGTCTTTTAAAAACACAATTTAGATAATAGAGAAAGTTTTTGCAAATTTTTTTTTTTCATTATACGTCTACTGTTTGATTTAGTAATTTTACTACTACGAGGCTGCTACTTATGTATGCGGAATAGAAAAAATAAACAAATGTATATGGCTAAATATGGTTTTATTGTTTTTCAAAGTATTCTCCACTATGATCGATGCACTTTTGCATTCGATGAAACCAATTTGTAAAACACTTTTTCCACTCTGATTGAGGTATCTCCAAAACGTGCTGTTTGAACGCATCTAAGGCATCTTCAGGGGTCGAAAATCGTTGACCACGTAATTTATTCTTTAGATTTGGAATAGATAGAAATCATTGGGAGCCAAATCAGGGCTGTACGGTGGATGACCCATCAATTCTATTTTTTGACCATCCAAAAATGTAGTTGTTTCCTGAGATGTAAGACAGCTGGCATTGTCATGGTGAAGTATGATTCTGCGTCGCTGGTTGTTTTGGCGTATTTCTTCAAATACTTCCGGCAAACAAATGGTCGTGTACCACTCCGAATTAACCGTTCTGCGATTCTCCAGTGGTATTGTAGCCACATGGCCATTAATACCAAAAAAGCAGGCCACCATTTGCTTTACAGTGCTTTTTGCACGAGCCACTTTCGTAGGGTTCGGCTCATTTTGAAACACCCAAACTGTTGATTGTTGTTTAGTTCCGGGATCGTACGCGTAGATCCAGGATTCGTCACCTGTGTAGATATTATAAACAGATTTTGAGTCGCCTCCGTTGAATTTTTTTAAGGTTTTCTTGCACCATTCGACGCGAGCATCTTTTTGATCCTGAGTTAAGTTGTGCGGGATCCAACGCGAACAAATTTTTTTTACAGACAAATGTTCATGTAATATCCTATAAATGCTCGACATACATATGCCCAGAATAGCCTCTATCTCGCGATACGTAACATGGCGGTCTTGCATTATTAGTTTTTGCACAGCTTCAATATTTTGTGGCACAACCACCGATTTCGGGCGACCTTCTTTAACTTCGTCCGTGAGTTTACTGCGCCTGCGATTAAACTCACTAAACCAGTGATACACAGTCGTTTTTGATGGAGCTTCACCACCAAAAGTCGAAGTTAATTGATCTACGCACTATTGTTGCGTTAAACCACGTCGAAAATCGTAATAAATCATAGCAAGAATATTTTCACGAGTGAGTTCCATTTTTTCAGCGATATGAAATTTTAAACCCAACAAAAACAAAACACTAACGTATATAAGAGAAAAATATTAGCGGCAGTATTTAAAAAAAGAACGAATTTGACCATGGAGGTCAGACATTGCGTTTAAAATTATTGGAATGCCAGATTCCGCATACATAAGTAGCAGCCTATGTAAATTCCGCATTTATAGTTGATCACTGGTTGCTGCCTTTTTGTCTACAGAAATCTTTTGATTGTCAATTTCAAAGCAAAGACATGCCGCTTTCTTAAATTACCGTTCAAATTTAATATTTTATGTTAAATGCTAATAAAGGACATTTAAGAAAGTGGTTGTTGGGTACACTTTAATCAAATAATGGGCGGAGACATGTCCTTAGACTGAATCCATTATTAATTAATAACACTTTATTGCAAACAAACATTTCACAGATCATTCCATAAGAAATAACATGTACAGAGGTGAGCTTATCTCTGTAAGAGGTTTCTTCCAGTAACCTTAGAAAATAGTGGAATGTTTATATCCGCACTTAGTTCTTGTTCAATAGAATTTAATGCGATCTTTCGATCTTTAGTTCACGATATTCAAAGCTTTACCTACACTGAATCCTGAATAAATAATAAACCCGTTTAATATCTGAGGCCGAATTCACGAATAATCTTTCAACATAGAAATAATATAGATACTAGAAGTAATCTAAAATTCCCTTACTCCCAAGGTTTAACACGATCACTTATTTAGTAGCTAGTTGTTTAATACTCACATGTATGTTCATTAAGGTAAGTAAATAAGCCATAACGTTCATCTTGATTGTTTGGTAACTTATTAATCGTCGGATGTGTTTGCTCACTTCAATTGCTTTCGGAACTTTGAGCGCGATCTCCCACCTCCCACTTTACGTACACAAATAAATTGTATTCGCAAGCCACCACGTTGACTAATTCATACAAGATACTTCTCGGACTGTGTTTTGTGAAGATGTTAATGAGTGCGAACAATCGTTTCTTACTTTACATAATAATAGTGGCTTTAGGTACCACACGACGTTTTGGTGCGTTTTGTCTTAGTTGTTAAGACGAGTAGGTGCAGATTCTAAAAGCTGCGTGAAAACATGTGTAGAGTGACTTGAATTTGACTGAAATTGTGCTGATGATAATGTGATTTTGCGGATGATTCAGCAATATTGTTTCAGATGTCGTACGCACTAATATCTATCTTTGGTTAATGTTTATGCAGCGTCTCGGTATTAGTCATTTCCCATCCGAAGCAAAACAGTTAGAGCACTGTATGACGTCTTCACAAGCTGAAAAATAAATAAAACTTGATCTAATTTTAGTATACAAATGCCTATCTGGGGCGTGTTTTCTAGAACTACAATTTATTGTTTACTATGATAGTTCTTCTTCTTCTTCAGCATTTGTTTGTCCACTGTTGGACAATATGTTGATAGTTCGATGTGATTCAATTCGATTAGCTTCGCTTTTTATGTTATAATTTATACATGTTGGACTTTTACAATAGTAGGTATTTAATCTCTTGGCGAATGCTCAGAGTGAAATATTATTAAGACTTGGTGTTTATTTTCTTTTTAATTTATTATTTGTGTGTAAATATGTAAGTAAAAATTGTGTATTAGGTGTATATTGGCATCGTGAAGTTGATCAACCCTCAGATTACAAGTAGGAAGACTCGTTTACACAATATACGTTAAATTGTCATAATAAACTATTAATCGTAATTTTATGAAATGCTGCCCTGATGTTTTCATTTACACAAAAACAAGTAATTAATTAAAAATAATTCAAACAAACGGCTCTCCAAATTTAGGGGGAAACATTTACTAATTTTAAAACGAAAACTTATCCGCTAGGTTAATAGATAGGTAGATAGTAAACACGTTATTGTACAGAAAAAAAGAAATTACACAGATATTTGTTAACCTAAGAATACCGACGGCGGATTTATCACGAAAAGTGATCTCTTCCAGACAACCTTTGGATGGACGGGAGCAATACATTGGAGAAGGAAGTAGATGTACAAACTGTTAGATTTACGAGGCTAAATTCGCAAAGCGTGATGTAATTCTGAATTTTTGGTATGTTATATGGTTCTGTTAGGGTAGTGTTAATTCAAAGTAAAAGGGTGGCCAAAGAAGTTAATATTAAGGACTTCATGTTTCAACTAAAGAGATATTGAACTCTTTAGTTGGAACCTTATTTGTAACATAATTTTACGCCAGCACTCTGGCAATAACCACAGAGAGATTTAAATTACAAAACGATGACATCGAAGTATCTCTATTTTGTCTCTGCACATCGCGAACCGCGGCACCGGAACTCTACATTTTGCATCAATCCGAAAACGAAACTTTCGTGGTTTACAGATTGATGACGCTGCAAATTGCGGTAGCGAAACTCTGCATAGGTACGTCATATTTTGCTAAACCTGTTGATGGTTTTCCAGTTACATTTTCCGTAGGACTAAGATAATACGATGCATTTTTCAATTCTATCTTAGTCTATGTATAGCTACATGTAGGTGTTACAGACATGAGATGTTAATAGAAAACCACGGGCAGAGCGAGGTGAAATCTCGCTCCATGTCTGTGGTTTCTCTACAGCTCCTGTCTGTACTGCTAACATTTCGCGGCACATGCTTTATTGCGATATACGATACTGGGTACGGTATTAAGGAAAACGAGCAAAAAAAAGGGGCGATCACGAGGCTCGTGCTGGCCTAGGCGAACCGAGTGATTGGAATCAAGCACTTGAGTTAAGCAACAACAGGCGTGGTCAGGTGCAGGATGGGTGACCGTCCCGTGACTACTGCTAGTGGCATTTTTCCGAGCGCTTCCGTGCTTCGCAAGGCACGTTAAGCCGTTGGTGCCGGCTGTCATGTAATGGCAGTCTTTAAGCCATGTCAGAGGCCTTATAGGCGGCTTGATAACTTCTGGCACTAAAGCCAACGCGGACTTGGCCCCCGTGGTGGAATATGGCCTAACCTTCCTGCGATGCAGGAAGAGACCCGAGCTCCAGCACTGGGGACATACAAGGGTTGATAACGATCACGAGGCATGTGTCATGACAGAGCAAGTACAAAGAAGTAAACCATTACTAACAAAAAATTATACTTGCTAAAAAATAAACCTTGTGGTTTCGTTAGTTTGGTGACGGCCAAGCAAAGGCACATACGCCTTTATCATACTGACGTGTTTTTTACACGATTGCGGCGGAGCCCAAAAGGAGGATAATGTGTTTGGCTTATGTATGTATGTATGTCCGATTTAATGTTCCCTCTTAATTATGACTCCTTGGCACGTAGTAAATACATACATACATACATACATACATACATACATACATACATACATACATACATACATACATACATACATACATACATACATACATACATACATACATACATACATACATACATACATACATACATACATACATACATACATACATACATACATACATACATACATACATACATACATACATACATACATACATACATACATACATACATACATACATACATACATACATACATACATACATACATACATACATTGGTCCCTGCTTAGTAGTTAATGCTCAGCAGTTTGTTTATTATTAGTTTTTTTTTTACATTATTTCAGTTTTTCTTAGCACTTACGGTGCTATAAGAAGCTAGTGACAGTGCATACAGCCCGCCGGCTGAGAGTATCAGTGGCTTCCTCGATCGGGCTATGATCAGCATGAGACGAGACCTTACACCTGGCAACGCTCCAGCGCCCTTCTCCCATCCAGAACTGTACACTGCACCGGCTATTTTCTCACTCTGAAACACATAAATATGTAAACTTACTCATTTAAACCGAAAGGGGTAGACAAAAATTTACAATTATGTCTGTCGACATAATTAATTTGTCTATAGATACTATTCAATTTCCATCTATCTTCAGACAATGTATTTACTATCAAATAATTATTTATTATTACGTAATTAAGTTTTCTATATCAATCTATCTGCTTTCACTATATATATATTTTTCAACTTTACACTTGGTGAGCGGATCACGGACTTAAAGTGGAGATGGGCGGGACACTTGGCTAGAAGAGAAGACGGCCGGTGGACCAGGGCAGTATCGGAGTGGTGGCCAAGGGAAGGAAGGAGGTTGGTAGGCAGACCACCGACACGATGGTCAGACGACATCGTGAGGGTTGCGGGTCAGAGATGGATCAGGTTAGCACAGGACCGTGAGGAATGGCGCAATAAAAAGGAGGCCTATGCCCAGCAGTGGGTTGATGTGGGCTGATTATAGATAGATAGATAGACACTTGCTGAACAATGAAGTTGGTGGTCTAGAGGATGCCTTTATCAAGGCGTACTATTAAGTGCTGATAGACGATTGTATCTGTATTTTTATGTAGGTGAAGTAAAGAGAAGTTCAGACGATGCAGTAATGCGATCACATCAACTCGGACCGCGACTCAATCTTAAAATCACGATCGGTAACCACAGGATTTGCAAATATGAAAGCTCTACAAACTTGCATATTACCTCTAGAATAGCTCAACAAACTTGCATTTTACCGCCAAGCAGACGACGCAGACCAACCTACAGTTTTATTACGATACCCAGCGTACAGCGTAATCAGCGTAGGATGTGCGAATGAACACCCTCGAGCTTTGAGAGGTCAAAGTTCGTAGTACAACAAAGGCACCCAAAAAGGACCAAAATAAAGTTCCCCCATATTGCTGCATAAAGGAAATGGGCTGTCAAAGACCGTTCCGGTCGCTGAATACCCGTTACGTTTTCTGTCGGAAAATATTTCACAGAGCTATCGAAAAAAATATTTTGGCACAATTGGTGACGTAAACATCTATACGTAAACTGACCCGCAAACGTTTATTAATTAGCCTACGGCCTATTCTGAGACCTACCAAATGTACATAAATAAGTTCATATAAATCGGTGAAGCCCTTTTAGAGGAGTTCTATAACAAACACGAGGAATTTTTAGCCTCTAAATAGGTTTTTAAATTTGTCCTTAGCACGGGTTAGTGCATTAAAAATAATATAATTATGAGGGTACAGCGATATTATTCCGATGTAAAATCTAACTGCAAAGTAGGTACTCGGGGCTGCAAGTGATGCAAATTACTTCAGCCAGATGTCGCTGCCTGTACGTAATACCGAGAATAGTGTAAAGAGGTTCAAAATTTCACTGATGCCGATGAGTCGCCCATTAGCTCAGTTGGATAGAGCGCTGGCACGGATAGCCAGAGGTCGCGGGTTCGAATCCCGGCATGGGTGGAATTTTTAGCCTCTGAATAGGTTTTTAAAATTGTCCTTAGCACGGGTTAATGCATTAAAAAATTCAAATAGTATAATGTACATAAATAAGTTCATATAAATCGGTTAAACCCTTTTAGAGGAGTTCTATAACAAACACGAGGAATTTTTAGCCTCTAAATAGGTTTTTAAATTTGTCCTTAGCACGGGTTAGTGCATTAAAAATAATATAATCACGTGGGTACATAGGCTGCTACTTATGTATGCGGAATCTGGGATTCCAATAATTTTAAACGCAATGTCTGACCTCCATGGTCAAATTCGTTCTTTTTTTAAATACTGGCCGCTAATATTTTTCTCTTATATACGTTAGTGTTTTGTTTTTGTTGGGTTTAAAATGTCATATCGCTGAAAAAATGGAACTCACTCGTGAAAATATTCGTGCTATGATTTATTACGATTTTCGACGTGGTTTAACGCAACAACAGTGCGTAGATCAATTAACTTTGACTTTTGGTGGTGAAGTTCCATCAAAAACTACTGTGTATCACTGGTTTAGTGAGTTTAATCGCGGGCACAGTAAGCTCACGGACGAAGTTAATGAAGGTCGCCCGAAATCGGTGGTTGTGCCACAAAATATTGAAGCTGTGCGAAAACTAATAATGCAAGACCGCCATGTTACGTATCGCGAGATAAAGGCTATTCTGGGCATAGGTATGACGAGCATTCATAGGATTTATAGGACATGAACATTTGTCTGTAAAAAAAATTTGTTCGCGTTGCATCCCGCACAACTTGACTCAGGATCAAAAAGATGCTCGCGTCGAATGGTGCAATAAAACCTTAAAAAAATTCAATAGAGGCGACTCAAAATCTGTTTATAATATCTACACAGGTGACGAATCCTGGATCTACGCGTACGATCCCGAAACTAAACAACAATGAACAGTTTGGGTGTTTCAAAATGAGCCGAACCCTACGAAAGTGGCTCGTGCAAAAAGCACTGCAAAGCAAATGGTGGCCTGCTTTTTTGGTATTAATGGCCATGTGGCTACAATACCACTGGAGAGTCGCAGAACGGTCAATTCGGAGTTGTACACGATCATTTGTTTGCCGGAAGTATTTGAAGAAATACGCCAAAACAACCAGCGACGCAGAATCATACTTCACCATGACAATGCCAGCTGTCATACATCTCAGGAAACAACTACATTTTTTGATGGTCAAAAAATAGAATTGATGGGTCATCCACCGTACAGCCCTGATTTGGCTCCCAATGATTTCTATTTATTCCCAAATGTAAAGAATGAATTATGTGGTCAACGATTTTCGACCCGTGAAGATGCCGTAGATGCGTTCAAACAGCACGTTTTGGAGATACCTCAGAGTGGAAAAAGTGTTTTACAAATTGGCTTCATCGAATGCAAAAGTGCATCGATCACAGTGGAGAATACTTTGAAAAACAATAAAAGCATATTTAGCCATATATATTTGTTTATTTTTTCTATTCCGCATACATAAGTAGCAGCCCTCGTACAGCGATATTATTCCGATGTAAAACCTAACTGCAAAGTAGGTACTCGGGGCTGCAAGTGATGCAAATTACTTCAGCCAGATGTCGCTGCCTGTACGTAATACAGAGAATATTGTAAAGAGGTTCGAAATTTCACTGATGCCGGTGAGTCGCCCATTAGCTCAGTTGGAAAGAGCGCTGGCACGGATAGCCAGAGGTCGCGGGTTTGAATCCCGGCATGGGTGGAATTTTTAGGCTTTAAATAGGTTTTTTTTATACATGTTTTGACTTACGTAATCCATAAGTATATAACATAAGATATTCGAGAACCATTATCGGGTACACGGTTTTTCTTTCTATGTGTACAAGAAGGTGTAGATTTTAAAATTTGACCACTTATCAATTAAAAACCCCTACTTAACTACGGAATCCTAGAGGGTGCGTCGCCCAGCACGCACTTCTTCGGTTTTATGCATATTATGTAAAGAGAACTATGCTCAGACCTGGATTGTTATTTCGTCGCACCAACGACAAAATATATAAAGCTCGAACATATTGTAACCCAAGTAGAGCAGACTCATCAGGAATTTTGTCACGCTTTCTTTCACCGTCTGAAATACGAACAGCATGAAGTAAAACTTCTAAAATAAATAACTTCCACTTACACTATCTTGTTCCAAACTAAGATACACAAACATGGAAACCATGAAGACTGAAGCCATTTTTACCAATCAAGTACGGCGGCCTCTAGTGGGAATCGAACAGATGACCTGTGTTTAGGTCATCTGATCTAACTACCACACAGCGCAATCCTGGTCTGAAGCTCGGTAAACTGGTCCCGAACTAGGATACACTGTGCTATGGTAATCAGTCAAGAACATCACAAACATGGTAATACAATGAACAATTTCGTAATTAGGTTTACAATAATTTGCAGTGTCGCGATATCCGGACATAATATTGATGCTATTACCATCGGGTACATCAATAATATTGAGTGAGTAGTTAAGATAAGAATATTCTTTATTGTACATAAATTTTAGAATGTAAATTCTTAATTGTGGTTCTAAGATGCCTTATTAGACTTCTCTTTTGTCTACGCTATCAGCTGTGCTATCTGTCTGTGGTCCTTTTTAGCCTCACTTCAGAACTCTCTTCTCTCGTTTCTATTTTAGTCGAAAAAATACGATAGGTATAAAGTGTCCACGATTTATTGTGCTATCTACAAAACACAAACAATTGTCAAAAGTATATTCATACTTTTACAATCACATGGATTCCCTTACGACCAACATTCGTCTCGATGTCAGGGTTTCCCTTTTGCACCGCCAGTAAAACCACCGCCATCGCCGTGTTTTGATGGGGAAATATTCACGGTCTTATTCATAAAAACAGCATCCCTTTGAACATTTCAAAAACGCTGTTTGCAATAGTCTGGTGGAGATTTTACAAGAAAAAACGCAACCACAGATTATAAATCGCCTTTAACGAGTTCTTTAGACGAATCGTGTTTTTGTGAATAAGACCGTGAGTTTATAATTTTAGTATCCAATAAGTTTATATTTATCGTTATTATGAATTATGTTTATCAAAAACTGAGTATCAGATAACAAAATTTTATTTACTTCTTATTACTGTTTTTACTTGCTACCAACGCCTCCGACCACATTAGTCAATAGTATTCTCATTATTTTATAAGAACATTAAGGATACCAGTTGTAAAATCAGCCTTCAACATCTTAGAAAGTGCGGTATTACCAACCGAGAGGCATCGCAGACGGAAGCATGATATTATTATACAAAATCGAAAGATTCAAAGCATGAGCAGTGATTGAAAACTTCAAAGTCCGATTTGAACACGTGTAATGTACTTCTGTCTTTTCTCAAACAGATTTAAGGTAGGTAGTTACCAAAAGAAATAAATACTCATTACAAAAAAAATCATTGTTACGGCCAAATTATAAAGATTAAATAACATTATAATTATCATTATCCATATATCTCCATCGTTCCCGAGAACTCATGTTGAGCATTAAAAAGAAAATAATTGTTATTTAAGGCGTGTGCTTCAAAGCAACGGTTACTTAGCGAGTTTTTCAAGTTTTTAAGATGATTAAGTGTGTCGGCAGGAGAAGGATGACGTGGCTCAAAAACATTACGGAAGAGACGGAATGGCCTGCGTTTAGATGGAGTAGGCTTGCCCAGCACCTAACATCCTGGCTGCTTAATTGGCCTAGCCCACAGGAAAGACAAGCAATACGTGCGGAGCCCACCAAGCTGCGGGTCCCAGGCACTGCATGGTCTAAGTGGTCTTTTTACCCATTTTGTGTGAGATGCCACTCGACGCTGTATAATCGTCTCATTACATAGATGCAAAGGCCAAAGTTTTCGAAGGTTTATTTCGCTCGGCAAGAGATGGAGAGGAAAGTGAATAGCTGACGCCCAATCTTCAATAAAAATTTTGCAACTTTTTACCATTTCCGTTTATGAAATGGCCCTCTAATGATGTGGACTCTTGACAACGCAACGCGGCCTTAGTCTGGGTGTAGGTATATCTATGTTCGTTACCAGAACCAAGATCGTGTTTTGTGGAAGTTATCGTTATTATAAATTTTATTTATTTTATAAACACACATTTCGTTTCAGCTGTGGTTTGGGTGTATGATTTTTTTTTAATTTACTCTCAATAAGAAATTTAAAAAATAGGTGTTCATATTGAATTAATGAGATACAGGAATAACCTACTTGATATTATGGTTTATTTCTGTCAACGGTTTGCTTACATGTAAAGCAAAAGCTGAATGAAACGAAGTATAAATTACATGTATAATACTAAGTCACGAGTTTTAGGTGAGCAAAAATTGTCGCTGATTGGGTGCCTTGCGATGGTTGGAAAGAGTTGGGCAGCGACAAAGGGAAGTGGAAATCTAAAACGGAGGTCTTTGTCTAGAAGTCATGACACAGTCAAGGCTCATTAAAAACAAAAAACTAGTTTCGCTAGATATCAAATAAATAAAATAATATATCGATATCAACCCTTGTATATCCCCACTGCTGGGGCTCGGGTCTCTGCGTCTTCCTGCGTCGCAGGAAGGTTAGGCCATACTCCACCACGGGGGCCAAGTCCGAGTTGGTGGAGGATTGTAAGACAGTTAAGATACCTTATCTCATTATAATTACTTCGACATATTGGGGTAATTAATTCTCGTAATAAGAGGTTGTAATAATAAAACAGCACATCATAATTTACGCGCCCTATATACAGTTACGTTAACGACGAATTTGCAACAAAAATTTAAAGGTGGACCTGCTGGCGACTGTACGAGTTCAGCAAAAGATAGGTGCAACTCACAGAGGTGACTTGGTATCCAGCGAAACAGATCAACATGCTGCTCGCAAGAAATTGGAAAAGCATGGGAGTGCTTAAAATGTCCTTCAACTTCGTCGTATTTCTGCAATGGAAAGAAAATTTGACAAATTAATCTCACACTGTTATACAAATTATTCAAAACTTGTTTGACCACTTTGGTACAAACAATGGACAAACAATTTTTGAGAACTTTGTTGCATTCATCCATCCATTCTGCATAACTGCTATTTGGAATGTAACGCATATCAAAAGGAATTCAACCAATTTTTTACAAAGAAATTTAGGAATAGTTTGGCATGGATTTGTAAAGGCAGGGCCTTATTAAATCCATGGCTGACGTTGACCTCAATAGTGACAACTCGTATGAGTGGGCAAAACTTCGTTAAGCCTGTCATTATCTTATAACAGAGCTTGACAATCGCTCGTCAGGTTCTGTTTGCATAACGAAGTTTGTCAGTCTATATAGTTCTGTTTTGAAGCTGCACTAGAATCCTTCATGCATTCGGCTACATAAAATATAACGTCTATATAATGGGTAGGGCATTCTAAAAGCCGGATTCATGCTCTACGGGTAAAAGTGTTAGCATTTTAAAAGCACTGTGAAAGCAAAGGAAGGTTATGCATTATGCGCGTATTTGTATGATCCTTTAGGTTCCATGACCACGCAGGGTCCGAACGGCTAAACTATTTTTGACACTGAGTTGATAAGGAACAATAAACTTACTGTAGAATAAGTCGATGCTGGTTTGCTAGGCTACCGAGCCGTTTTATGTACCGCTGTCTCCAGGTCACGTCCGAATAACTGGAACCGTCTGAAATTCCACCAATATGACTGTTTACTCTCCTCCGTACTTATCGGTGTAACATCTCCGGATGGCTAGAGGCTAAACGGTGCCCCGCCACATAGAGCCTGATTTTTTCACCTTTTTTATACAATGACCTCGGGTCAAGCAGGCTTTAATAATGTACTGTACATGTTCCCACCCACAAGCCCCAACTATAAGTGTCTAGCGAGGCCTTAGGGCGAGCAGCCGGGAGCTTAGTGTTATAGGCATAAAATTATAGCGCAATAGGATCCTTAACCCATAGTAGAACCAAATTAATTGGAATGGGTAACATTAACTTTAGTTCTTGTTTCTGAAACTAATAAACACAAATCTTTTCAATCACTTTTTAGAGTCTGTTTATTTAATGTGACTATGTACGCCTTTCCCTTTTAATACCTCCACAACAGACTTATTTACTTAGCGTTTTTGGAGTTGTGTTTTCATAAATAAGGTCGTGTCAGTTGGATTACTTGACGGGTGATTTTGCAACCAAAATGTAGAAGTGAATGTGATATCGACTGTACTAATCTATCCTGTGGGAATTTAATGCTGTTCAGAGTTACGTAAGCAAATGGCAATGGTTTTTATCTGCAAATATTTTATGGGTATTTAACAAATATTTTACGGGTATTTAATAATCCACTCTGATGAAAGTCTACTGCTCTGGATATAGTGTGGGCTTTGTTCCGAATAGTAAATTACGGCAGTAGCTCCCGATGTACAGTCGACCGCATGTCAACGTTTACTTTTGTTGCAAAGGCGCCCGTTACGTAAATAAGAGGAGTGCACGCGGGCAAATGTTTATGTGCTGTCGACCTTGCAAATTATGTTGTATTTTGGCAATTTATATGCAAAATCTGATAATTTCGGAGTTATTTCACTCTAGTTTGCCCCGATTGGCCTTTTTGATTGCATTTTTTTCTTTATATTACATTGTTTCTTAAATTATAACTGAGTTAATAAGACAATTATTACGCGCATTATTACTGACTCTACCGTCCTGGTAGCCCTGTTAAATGGAATACATTCTACATGAAGAAAAAAATAATAAAATACTTAAGTAATTTTTTATCGCCATAAAACAAGACTTAAGTAACTGAAAAAAGTATTTTTTTCTTTAAGATTATGAGGAAGTTCACGGGGCTCAGTATTTTCCGTAGGTCAAATGATCATCTTCATTCGCGAAAAGTAAGAGTTACTTAGAACTGAGATTTACGCACTTATCCACATATTTGGACCGTTGCACGTAACATACTCGTAGCAATGAGATCACTCTAGCCAGCTCTATCTCTTTCCAGAAAGCCATTATTGCCCTGATATTACTACTGGCTTCGTGAAGGGAAACTATCTTCAAAATAGTGGTGAAAATTCGTACATATAGTAATAATAATAGCGAATAGATTATGTTGTTGTGGGTAATAAAATAACTTACCATCACGTGACCTGATCCCGAACTAGGATACCCTGTACTATGGTAACCAGACAAGGACGTTACAAACATGAAAATACACCTAGGCCTAATAACTGAGGCCACTTGTACAAATATACGGCGGCCCCTAGTGGGAATCGAACCCACGACCTCAGTCTTGATACCCATACGCCTTAACGGCTAGACCAACAAGGCAGTCATATAATAATAAAATGTACTCCCAGTCACTTACCCTGGTCACAATCGCAATCCTTCAGGATATTCTCAAAGCAATCACCAAGCACGGCAAACTGACACAGCAGATGCATCAAATGCACCTGCATTATTAAATCATTCACCATGACGAAGTAGGAGGTGTAGTTGAACGCAATGAGGACGACCAAATATACAATGGGGTAGTAAAGAGGTTGTTGGTAGTCAAACGGTAGTTTCACAGCCACCGTCAAGTTGTATTCCAAATCATCTACCAAAGGATAGACGTACCTGAAAATGCCCATAGTTAAAGAATAAGAATAGTTTATTTCCACAAACCTTACAGAGTTGTAAGGTTTGTGGAAATAACTTATTCTAGTTACAGAAGTGATCGTAGCTATAATTTATTGCTTAGAAAATAAATTTATACAAATAAAAACAAAAGCAAAATCAAACTATTAGAAGTTATTTGTTTATTTGGGTGGAATTTTTAGCCTCTAAATAGGTTTTTAAAACTTTTTAGTCTACTTGCAAATTTTAATATATCAAATAGTCACCTAATGCCGTTGCTTTACTTGGCCACTCCTATTTGCGTAATTGGCAAACATGAACCACCCATAGCCGGGTTTATTAATTAATCTATTGTAAGACCTGCAATGTCTCATAAATCGTCGGCTAATACGCAATTACGAATAACCAAGTGAAGTCAATCATTGATCATACAGCAGGGATGGCGCTAAATTCTATACAATTTATTGTTAGTATTTTTCTCTTCTTTTATTAATACTAGCTCGCTGTTATGTTAAAATAGTGCCCACTTGATCAGCAACATTAAGTGACCTAAAACTGTAAAACAAGACTACATGCCTATAGTACAGGTCCGACCTAGTTTAGGCATCTAGAGACCATTATAAGTGATTACATAAGAAACACTATTATAAAAACCTATTTAGAGGCTAAAAATTCCACCCATGCCGGGACTCGAACCCGCAACTTCTGGCTAACCGTGCCAGCGCTCTCCCAACTGAGCTAATTTGCGAACACTATTATGCAAACATGACTGTAAACTTTTCGCTTAAATAAAATTATCTTAGCGTATTTACATGCTCAAAGTTCCTCACTCAATACTTTGTACCTCTCTAAAACCGAGGCCAGGCGACACAAGACTTCAATTAGTTTTGAAATTAGGTCAACCTTCCGACCCAACTTGCAGAAACTGTCAGGGAGAGTGCTTAGGTTCTTCATAAACTACGCAAATGCTTACCAAGCAGCCAATGTGCAAGAGCCTAAGCCTAGGAGAATCTTCAGGTAAAGCTCGCTCCTTCGGACCCAGAATGTCAGCAGTTTGTGTCTTTCTGGTGACGATATATCAAAGTCGTCTGAATCCATCGCCGCTGCCAGCTGCTTGTACAAATCCTTGTGAGAAATCTGTTAAACCGAATATACTTATTTAGTTCTCAGAAAATCATCATCAATCCATTACGTCCCCACCTAGGGGCACGGGTCTCTTCCCTGAGGAAGGTATAGGCCATATTCCACCATGGGCCAAGTCCGGATTGGTGGAAGCTTGCAAGACTAGTGGCTGGTCTTACTGTCAGAAGTTTTCAAGCCGCCCTAAGGCCTCTGCCTTGGCTTAACGACTGCCATCTATCGACGGCAACCGGCACCAACTGCTTAACGTGCCTTGCAAAGCACGGAACCGCTCGGAAAAATGCCACTAGCTGTAGTCATAGACGGCTTACCCATCCATGCACTGAACGCGCCCTGTGTTGCTTAACCTTCGTGATCGTTTAAGATCACTCAGGCAGCCGGAGCTACGAGCGATTCAGAAAATGAAAATTTCTCAGTAAATTATTTTACCTAATACTAATGTGACAATAACGTCTCAACAAGTTTAATAAAATAGTTTCCCGAGATCATACCATAAATTGAGGTATGACCGTAGCTAAAATTGAAAACATACGTATGAAAAACAAGTTACAGCCTTATGATTAGTTTCTATGAAAAGATTTAAGGTCTAATATATTTTTTATTGTGTTAGTTTTTTTACTTGTAGCCACAAGAAATCTTTTTTTGTGTGTTCTAAACAAGGCAATAATGGCAATAGTAAAGCGCCATGGCAATCCGGAATTTCGTTCGTGAATTAAAGGCAAACTACGAGTACGTTTGTATCTCAATTGCTCCTTGAGGGACCATCGTAAGTATAAATACTGCTTTATTGTCTAAACAAATAAGTTTTAAGTTTTATAGATATTGTTTCTCATAGACTTAGAGATATATACATTTTGTTTCTTCTTTTTGCGAAATTTTAGTCAAATTGTAGTTTGAATAACAAGTACTAAAATTTGATAGATATCTCTTTTCAATCAAAACCAAGATTTTGTGCTTTGCGACTATGTTAATTGAATCGAATTGACGTGTTTACGAATTGCGCTTATTAGATGCCATTTATATTATTACTAGATATAAAAAAGCATATAGCAATAGACTTACCAAATCCTGATATCTATACATAGCAATGAGATGAATCAACGTAACATTGATATTATCGATTATCTTATCGAGATTCGACACGCTGAACAAATACCATAGTTCACTAATTACAAACACAATAATCATTAACTTTATTAATGAACTGTACAAAAAGTAGAGTAGACTTTCGTTATAAGCGGAGAGACCTGTGTGAAAAGAAAAAGAAACATTTTTATATTTACTTAAAAATATCTTAATTGCTACCACTTTTATTAAAAAGCGGGCAGCGTTTTTAAAATAAGTAAGTTAATAAAATTTCGGAAATACTTTTATATCCAGAACACCAAATAAATCTTTATATAATCAAATGTAAATATAATAACAATAAATAACGTACTCCTAACCTGAAATAAGACGACTTTTTATTATGTTTTGACAGATTATCATTGTTATTTAGTGTTTATTTCCTTTACATAAACATAGCAACATACTCGTAACAATAAAGTAAACCAAAGCTTTACAATATTATAACCGAGTACTACCTATCATACATCTTCTAGCATTCTCTTACATACCTTCATCACACTTTGAAATTGCTTAGTGGACTACGAAATAGAGGCAAATAACAACTATAAATTGTCGAGCTAATATAACTCTATTGAACCACAATGTGTTTTTTAGACGCTAGGCTTTGATTTTAAGTTACCAATAGCTGTTTTTCAATGGAGTTATAATAGTTAACGAAAAGCAAACATAACTAAGTTACATATGTACTGTAACGGCTGAAAGGGTCAACCCTTTCATCCGTACAGTTTTCAGCAAAATATTTCCAAAATCGATACGAGTGCCGCCACCTGTTGTGATCTTAAAGGAAGTTTTCCTCTATAGGAAGGGATAGAGACGTAAGGAAGACCACCCATTATGGGGGCAATATAAGCATATGCAGTTATAGAATAATGTACCTTAAATATTCATTGATACACTCGAAGATCGTTTAAGTCATGCCAAACGTGTAACTTGTACGCACACATTTGCAAGCAAGATTCGTCGAAAACATAAGTGTCAGCCCAAACTAAAAACCATAACGCCATATCACACAGACAAAAGTATTGTTTTCCTAGAGCAACTTCGACCTTAACCATATAACAATAGAGCGTGGTTATTAAATCCCACGATAACATTTACATGTGGCTTGTGATGCCATTCGGAATATGTTCTAAGAAAGAAATAAGTGTAGGGGGGTCTCAGTATTAACGTAAATAAATATTGTATGGATGTTTATGAAATTTTATTATTCGTCGGCTAAGGCACAAAAGGATTAGAATTACGTCGCCTTACAGGGACCTAACTTTTAAGAATTCATGGATTTGTCCTCATATATCTCTCAGGTTTGGAACTCGCCTTTGTATGGAAAAAATGTATTTAGTGAGTAATTTCGCGAAACAAAACCGTCATAAAGTTTTACACAGGTTGTATGACAGTTTAGCATAGAGAGACCAGCAGATATTTTTGCAAATATATCCGTAAGATTTTCGAATGAAACGACGAGGAATGACGCCATCGTATTTTTCCAATGAGTAGAGTTATATTTTCAGTCACGAATCTACTATATTATAGAATTTCCTTTATTTGCCATACAAATCTTCGAAGCAGTGGGTCCAACGGGGAACACACCGTGTAGATGTAAACAATATTCTCTAATCTAAACTAGCCTCGAGATGTTTGACGAATATGGTTCGGATTCTGATTTCAAGTACTTGGGACCAAGATTTCGGGCAAGCAATAAAATTGATGATGAATGGTTTTGCGTGCGGGGGACGAGGTTCGGACGGAGGAGAGCTGGTAAATCAAGGAGATGGCATCGAGGAGTCAAGTCGCAGCCTTCGAAGAGAGTGGTAGTTCTACTAGAACTTACAACCGAGCGTGAAATACTCTCAAGAGTCTAGTATCTAGACTTACCGCGTTACAAGTGTTCTATTAGGACAAGTCCTCAGTGAAGACTTCGCGAGTGCAATAATAAGCTAGCGAGCAGAGAATTCGCAAAATAGCTAGGATGTGCGTCGCGTCGGTCCGTTTTCCGTGAAATAAAGGGTTTTCCGTCGAGGGGCGAATTTCCTCAACCGAACAAACCGTTTTCCGAATTTTGCGACGCGTGTTTTATATAAATTTTATTTATGTATTCTACTTTATATGTCTATTTATTTTATTATATATGTATAAAATGTTCTCCGCCAGTCTTAATTTCATTCTTCCAGTTCTATTTATAGATTTCCCACTAACTAGCGAGAGCAGAAGGCGCGGTGCTTCCCACAGGGGTTCTGCGTTTGTCTTTTGATCTTAGCTAGGAACTAGGAACAATCAACAGGAGCAGAGCACAATGGACAAGACAAAATAATTTGTCTATAGGAGGATGTTTTACTAACACTATGTTTTCTGAATGGAGCTGCGATCTCGGAGTTAATCTTCTATATTTATTATGACAAGCTGAGCTGCATTACTATGGATTTCTTACATCATCGTGGATCTACGTCACTACAAGGATTTTCTACATCATCATGGATCTACATCACGACAAGGATTTTCTACATCATCATGGATCTACATCACTACATGGATTTTCTACATCATCACGGATATTACAGGTTTCATCGGGAACGTTCTATCTTCACTTTAGCTAGGGTCGAATTGAGATTGTGTGATTTTAGGATTGTATGTCGTGTGTGTTCTAGTAGAGTTAAAGTAGTATCGTCACGGGTGTACAACTCGAGGTACATTTTGTGTCGATGATGTGACTATGGTTTTCACGGGTGTACGACTCGGCTTGATCGGCTAGCCTGAATCCCTGTCTTAAATGACGTGTGTAGGACGGTAGCCTGTTCCTTAGCCCGGAGGTCAAATGGGTAATACACTTGCAAAAACCGTAGGACATCTTGTTTTGTTTTTATTAAGAACCACGACAAAACATGGATGAATGATGTTTTCAGCGGATGTCGGGCGTTAAGTGAAGGTTTGAATGTGATAGGGTGATACGTTGCGTCCCGATGGATTTTGAAGGAGCGAGTTTCTTGTGGAAGCTCGTCGGGATGGGTGTAGCGTTGGAAGGGAGCCCATCGTCATCACGCTAGGGAAACAAAAGTTCTTCTAGATTTTCTTCTGAAAGTCTAGAACCCCTCCCATTTCCATTTATTCACAGAAAGGAGATTTGCTGTCTACAAACGCCGTGAATTTTCCCTTTTTATTCCATTTGTAACCATATATTATTGGTATTTTTCATATTTTATATTATTTTATTTTATACGTTATTAGTTTATTACCTATTTTGTGATTCGCGGGTGAAACTGACTAGGCGCGTGTGTCAAAAGTCTTACTAGAAAAACAACGGGCATACATCGGCATGCATAATAAAGTGTACAGAAGGATAGCAGTGCTCACTCTCTCGCTAGTCGCGGACATTGAGGCTGATCGAGTCTCGATGCTGTTTTTTTCCTGGGGCGTTTACGATTACTGACCGAAGCTAAGTTGCATGTTTTTCTATTTTTTAAACTGATTATGTGTACGGTTAATTAATTTGCAGATTTTATTTAAACCTTGTCTTTATTTGATTTTTCTCATGTTTCAATTCACAACACAACGTATGGGTCTTTTACTATTTTTCTAGACGATCACGACTATTTTACTTGGCCAATTAGTTTTATGATAATTTACAACCCTTCAGGTTATATTTTATATGTTTATATATTTTATTTCGTAACGAGGTGGCGTCTCGCTTTTAATTTTATTTAGAGGCCACACCCCGTTCATTACAGTACATAACTTAATATTCCACACCAATTTTTAAACCGCGATCGTGCGGTATTTTAACGAAATAAATAAAACGTAAACAAATAAGGTTCTATCTTTTTAAAATTGATGACATGATCACTATGAGAGCAAAGGTTTCGCTTTAAATTTACTTAAAGCGTCGTGAAAATTACATACTTAGTACTTCCCTCTGTTTCCATGATGCAATAAATAAATTAGGGAGGAAGAACTCGGAACTATGGAAGGATGGAGTTGTTCACATTTAAAACTCATGCGTAGCATTTATGACTCTACGCATCAGCTTTAAATAATTCGGTAACAATTAACAGAGAAACATAAAATTTGTGAGGTTAGGTTCGGATTTACAATCTGGCAATTTTTTTGTTGATTTATGAACCCTTTTGCTCGTCGGTTGGAGTTTACTCCTAGGTGTTTTTTTGTTGCCGTATTACCTCTACACGATTTAGCTTCAACGAAATGTTCCAGTCCCTACTAAGCTAAGGACAGCAGAACCATCTTTGCTACTTTTTCATTAATTTCTAGGGTTCCGAGGTCAACGAGGAATTTCGTTATGTCCGTCTATCCATATCTGTCAGTCCGCGGCTTAGCCCATAGACGATTAGTACTAAAAAGCGGAAAATTTACGGCGCTAATATAAATTAATAACGCCGACAAAACAGTAAAAAATCTCTTTTTTCTCGTCTACCTCATACTGTGGGGTATGATTGAATTGACCGTAGAATAAAATTGTGGGTGTAGAAAAATCATTATTCGATTTAGGGACCCCTTTGCAAAACATTCAATTCAATTTATTTCAACGTAAAGAATTTACATTCTGTTTATTGAATGTCAAAGTACAATGTAACATGAAAGTAAAAGTCGCTGCCTTCGGGCCGTAGTGTAGTGGAGAAAAAGGCAGCGGTTAAAAAAACATTAGTCTCTAAAGCAAAAAAAAATCGTAAGAATAGAGCGTCCACCTCGCCATATCTACAAATGGCTGTTTATAGAAACGTAAAAAAATCAACATAGTAACATAACATAAAAAACTTAAAATTAAAACCATTATAGATAAGTAGGCCTAAGAAGTTAACGAGTAATTGTCAACTAACTTATAAAAGGATAACGTCCTACCAATTTTTGATTGTTTGTAAAATTATTGTTTAAAAACAATGGAGACGTAGAAACCATTTACTTGGTTTGTTTGCAAAATATAAGGTAAGCTTATATTTTGGAGTGCAATTTTTTTAACTGAACGAGTAATAGCCGACCAAATCCATTTAAAATGACTTTGATTAAGTAAACATTAGCTAAACCGTGATCTAAATTAATACACATGTTTAATAAAATCATGCCTCAATTAATATGACCATATTAGCATTCCAACTGTAAGTCCACATATTTTGACAGAATACGGAACCCTGCGCGTGGCCCCACACACGCTTTGCCGGTGTTTTGTTTTGGCAGGATAACGCCTGGCTCTCGTTACCTTCCACCATTCCCTCTTTAATAATTTTCTATTTTTTTAAGATCTCATTTTCCTACCTAACTTTAAAATTAGATCGAACTGCAAAATTCTGTCAGTTGTACAAAATATGACCCATTTTAGTTTGAAACGTTGAACCTACAACATCTTGGCTCGATTATTTAAAAAAGTCAATTACAGATATCCCCTAAATTTAACAACTTTTGCATTACCGAATATCAGCGTTGCCATATTGTGACTTTTGTGGCAAATTTGGTAACTTTTGAACCCCCTTTGTATCTTTTTGTGACATGACATAATTTGTAACTTTCTGAAGTATTTTGATTGGAACTTGAAAAATAAATAAAGTATTTTTTATTTATTTTCCGAGTTCTAATCAAAAATGAGGATTTGAAAATGATTTAAAGGAACGTATATGTTGTTGCATTACAAGACAAGTATCTTGAAAGATAAATTGAATTATAAATTTTGTGACTTTTTTACTTTGCTCCTGTAACTTTAGACATAGCAGAGCCCGCGCGTGTAAATTTCGGCAACACTGCGGATGCGGCTGGTAAGAGGTCATGCAAGATGGAATTAGGGAGAAAAGGCTGATACCCAGCAGTGGGCAGCCATGGGCTGAAAATGATAATGTGATGACCATAAGGAATGAAGAATCGATACTACTTTACTATATACTGCTTTAATTCAAAGCCATGAAACCAAGAGAAACCGATTATAAAATAGATATCTGCGTCACTAGCCAAAAATAATAAAAATACTGAAGATACTGAAACAGAAAATAATATAACATTAACATAACATAACATTTACATACAAGCACATACATTGCTTCTGGCCCCACACTAGGATACCCTGTGTCGTGGGAACCAGAAATAACGACATTACAAACATGTAAACATCCAAGACCTGGGGTTTTTTTTTTGTTCCCAAGCATTAGAGTAAAATAAAAGAAACAGTTCCAATATGATTACCTGCTAAATATCTAACACGGTAAACTGGTTCAAAGAAATCGTTCTCAAATTTCCCACTAGAGTAGTCTAGAGCCCTTGTTTGAGTCAATTTGTTCCAAACCCACTTGGAGAGCCGCATCTTCACTTCCGATTACCTTCTGATAAGTCGGCCAAGGCATATATAGGCACTGAATAATCCGCGCTTTAATGTATTCACACTAAGGACGTGTTCACGCGGTCATACGATATTCTAAAGTCAAACTGTTATGGTCATACGCAAATTATACTATTAGGTACGCCATAGCACAATGCGAAGAAAGTCTATTTGGATACATAACTTTATGAGAAACTCATTCTAATTTTGAGCCAAAACAAAACCGTACACCTTTCTTAATTAGAATTGGAAAATGACTTTGAATTCCTGCCGAACGTGTCTGTTAGTATGGGGTGCAAAGTTCGTGAAACTGGATTATAACGTGATGTGGAAACGATTTTTAGTTGTAATTAACTCGCGCATGATAAGTCAGTGGCGACGATTAAATTCACATTAGAGGGTCGTCACTTACTGAATTTTAACGATCTCAGTTATGTGAAGCTTTATTATTTCTTTCGGTCAATTTATACATTACATTTTACAACTATAACATAATTCATATTTTAACCAAAATTACTTTCATGTATGATAATTATGCATGAAAATAACACAGCCTTAGCAAATTCTTATGTACTCTTTAATCTTTACTCTTTTGTGCCAAACTATACCATTTATATTAATTCAGGAGTTATTTCATAAAATATTTATGTTAAGTAAAGAAAATCATTATAATTTTTTTTTCCGTAACCTATTTTGTCTATAAAAGAGACTAATGAAGACTCCTTGGAGTAATTTTATGATTTTGAATAGTTACCACCATTTGTTCTGCTATTTTCGTTAGTTAGTAGTCCTCTCCTAAACAGAAACTAGTTTTTCCTAATATAACAATCTGTAAATACACTGTTAAATATACAGCTAATAACAGTCATAATACTTATTGTTAATGTACTAGAAACCCAGGGTCTGTGACCTATACTAGAACGTTTGAAAAAGTTTCAAACGTTCTAGTATAACTTTCTCCTGAAAAATTACAATATCACATCTATTTTGAATCCCAGAAAGTAAAAAAAATCTTCCCACTACCACAGAGGACCTATTACGTCAGCTTGCCTGTAAACGTACCAGAATCGCTGATGCGTGTGATCAATCATTCCCGGAGCTTTGACGGCGGCCGGCGGCCGCGTGCAACAGTGCCGCCTCGCCCAGCGTCATATTGTGTGTAAATTTTCGAACTGGAACTTTCGATTCACCTCACATCATTAATGCGATTCTGTGCACACTGTGTCTAAATTTAAGTATACATACCGTCGCCCACGACACAAGTATAGCCCATTGTGGGAATAAAGAGAAATCTGTAAACATCTCATAATTAAACCAAACTGAATCTTTTATTGTAGAAATAACGGCGTCTACTTCACACCAATTGCTCCACACATGCATAGTGTAACCTTTTTAACCGTCTTCAAAAAAGAAGAAGAAATTTGACGCGTATGTTACTTCATTTTTTGATTAATAAATATATTTTTTTTATTTCACTTACTACGATTAAAAAGTTGGCCATCTATAAATATTATAACCCTATAACCTTATTCTTTTCAGTAAAACTGAAATGAAAATTTCTATTTTACCTACCTATTTTATTTAATACATAAGAAAATGCAGCCCATAAATGACCCACTGTAGGGCACAAGTCTTTTCCCAAAGAGAAAGAGCAATAATACCTCAATCGTCTAAAAAAATTCATTAACTTCTAACTACTCTGGCTTATGATATAAATCGCTTTAAAGGTCAGACAGATCTTTACCGAGTACGAAACTCAACACGATAGATAATAAAAAAAAAAAAAACCGACTTTTGTACACTATAAGGCACTAAAACACAGAAACTATTAAAAGGAATATACATATCTAGGTATTGTAGTGTACTGAAGTTAGATTTTATTTTTTATTTTAAAATCTTTATTTCACAATTTTTAGGTAAAATTATCCAAATCGGTTAAGATTTGACGAAGATATGCGAAAACATAGTCAAAACAAAAGTAATATACGTCGTCGTAATAGTAATATACGCGAATTGATAACCTCCTCCTTTTTCGAAGTCGGTTAAAAACCGGCTGCGTGTATGTCGGGCCACGCTAATGTAATGTTCTATTCCAGGGTTTTTTACCTTCTTTACAGAACTAAAACTTTATCAAGGTAATTTTCAATGTAATTTGTACGCCGATTTTTATAACATAGTCGCCTATTACTCATTAACATGTAGCCAAGAACGGTGGTTAAAACATCCTTGCATATAGCATGTAGTTGACATGCTCAGCTGTAATTGTTTTTCTTTACGGACCGTAACGCGGACCTGGCCTTTTGTTTTTTGAAATATTATCAAATACTATTTTTATTTTTAATGCACTAACCCGTGCTAAGGAACAAATTTTTAAAAAACCTATTTAGAGGCTAAAAATTTCACCCATGCCGGGATTCGAACCCGCAACCTCTGGCTGGCACGGATAGCCAGAGGTTGCGGGTTTGAATCCCGGCATGGGTGAAATTTTTAGCCTCTAAATAGGTTTTTAAAAATATAATCAAATAGCTCGTTCATTCGTTATCAACCCTTGTATGTTCCCACTGCTGGGGCACGGGTCTCTTCCTGCGACGCAGAAAGGTTAGGCCATACTCCACTACGGGTGCCAAGTCCGGTTTGGTGAAGGATTATACGACAGTGACGGGCCTTACTGTCTGAAGTTATCAAGCCGCCCATAAGGCCTCTGACATGGCTTAACGACTGCCATTACATGACAGCCGGCACCAATGGATTTAGGTGCCTTGCGAAGCACGGTAGAAATGCCACTAGAGGTAGTCACGGGACGGGCACCCATCCTACACCTGACCGCGCCTGTCGTTGCTTAACTCAAGTGATTGATTCCAATCACTCGGTTTGTCTAAGCCACGAGGGCTAACAGCTATTAAACTTCTATGAGCCCATTAATTGCCGTCGTTACCAATAGTGAATTCGATACTCAAATTCTAAAAAGCGATAGGTACGAATAATTTAATCCTATTTTTTTTCTACTACACAGGGTTGTAAATAAATAACCCTGACGTCCGAGCGTCACAGTGCTCAGTACTTCATGCTACCAACATACACTTTTACCTCCGTAAAATGGAAACGTACCCAAACCAAGACATAAAATGTGCTGAAACGAAATTACAGGTTAGGTTACTTGAACTAATAATTACATAGCCTAGGCTAACTAGGTAGACACTTGAGCATAAGTAATCTATAAATCTCTTTGAAGCGTCTATTAAATATGAACCACGGCGCTCTACTAGCTGCCAAAATAGCAACGTACAGGGAGACAACTTCAGGCTTCCGGGAGTTTGTGTACGCTCATGACGAGCACATAAAATCGATTACAGTGAAAAACACTGCAAATTTAATTAAATGAACACAAGATTCTTGTTTTAATAGCTCGTTATTTTCGAAGAACAATCTGCCCTGGACATTTCCAATCGCGACACGTCTATATAGAGCCTGGTCGTTTTTAGCGATTCTCCTGTAGGTATCTCCTATTCACAATCTCAAGAGGCAGTTCTAACACATTCCCTTTGTATCTACTCTTAATATAAAGGGCCATGTATCACTAGATTACTCCTATATTATAATGTATAACGGAGTTTGGTGTAATTAAATGTGGCTTAACTCGACAAATCTATTAAATAAGAGTTGACTACAGCATAAGTATCAGGCTTTCATTTTACATTGTACTTCCACATTCAGCAAACGAAATGTTAATTCTTTACGTTGAAATAAAATTGATTTGTTTTGATTTGATTTGCACAAAGCGCGGACTCAAAATACTTTCCCAATGCTTACATTAATTCACACCAGTACTCCAGAGACATAGGCAGAGACAAGGTTGCCAATTACAATACGATATGGACCCTTTGCATGACCCCACTGAGGCACGGGTCTCTTCCTGCATCGGAGGAAGGTTAAGCCTTCTCCACCACGGGGGCCAAGTCCGGGTTGGTGGAGGACTATAAGACAGTGGCGTGCCTTACTATCAGAAGTTATTGAGCCGCCCATAAAGCCTGTGACATGACTTAACGAGTGTCATTACATGACAGCCGGCACCAACAGCTTAACGTGCCTTGCGAAGCACGGAAGCGCTCTAAAAAATGCCACTAACAGGATGTCAGCCACGGGATGGTCACCCATCCAGTACCTAACCGCACCTGTTGTTTCTTAATCTTAATCTTCCACTAGACCACGAGCGCTTCACGCCAATTACCATGATCTTTCGCTTCATTAACATTTATTGTATACGTTATATACGTTGGTTTCGGTCATGTAAGTAAGTTCCAAGCTTCAAGATTCCTTTCCAAGATTTGCATGAAGAAATGTATGGCAGAGACGAGATCGACTTTGTTCGTCTATATCGTTATTTCTTATAAAAGGTTCCTTTCAAATGTGTCGTAGTAGGTAGGGGATAAAGTTCCTATTTTTGTCCAGTAGTAGGTTGAGGCTTCCCTTTCCCTTATCATTTAGCTGATCGATCTACTATCCCCAGAGAAAATTGATTCCATTTCATAAACAAGCTATCACACCGTCCTTATTTATTTAGGATAACCATTGACTGTAAGAGATTATCCCCGGATAAACAACTTAGCATTTGTTGAATAAAGGAGATATTTAACTGAATGAAAGCTTATTAAGCTTTTTACCTGAACGCGTTGCTAAACTCACTTTAAAGGTTTCTAATAAGTACAGCCGTATTATTTTCCTATGTTAGACCATCACTAGAATTAGCAGAAGTGCCTATTTGAAATAAAATACTTTATGTAATTTTTAAAGTTATACATGCACTCGCTAAGGAAAAACTCGTGAGGAAACCTGAGTGTCTCATGTTTTCACATATCTCAGCGCTTGAAATTGCTAATCCGCGGTGGGCACGCATGGTGACCTATGCTCTCTCTGAGAGAAGGTCTGTGCCCTGCAATGGGACGTATATGGGCTACGTAGAAAAACTTACATCTTCATATTTATATTCAAACTTGTCGCAATATTATCATTTAGTATTAGCATTATACAGTAAATAATTCACAGAAGATAAGGACCAAAATTATTAGATTCCCGAGCAACTGTCCCGAGTAAAAGTTAAACATGTACATGTTAGTACATGTTTGTGATGTCGTTGTTTCTGGTTCCCACGACACAGGGTATCCTAGTGTGGGGCCAGAAGCAATGTAGGTATGTGCTTGTATGTAAATGTTATGTTATGTAACCTCAAAAAAATACAATTATGGTAAGGTCAATTTAAGAAACGAATAAATATTTCCCTCCTGCTCCCACAGTATAAGAGTCAATAACGCATAAACAAGAGGTAAACAGGTATCCAGCCCCTTTCTTTAATTAACAGTGTTATACGCCTTCCCCACCAATGGACATGGCAAGATAGTGAGTCCCATTCGTTTGAGATATTTATAAAATTAGTATAACACAGACACTACTTACTACAGTTCGATTTTGTTAACATAAAACTTAAATAAATCGCTCATCTGAAATAACAATGACGTAATTACATTTTTGCTAGTTTAACACGAGGACATTCCGACGACGGTTTTACAGAATCTAGAATGGAATATTACATAGTACTTAATATAGCGTATTTTGGCTGAAATCAATAGAAATTCTATAGTGGCGATCTTGCCTCGTGATTGACTTCCTTTTAGGAGTATTATAAGACAAAATACTTAGGCAGCAAATTTTTCAAAGGTGTACTTAATTCCGTCGTTGTTGTTTCGGATGAGAGAAATAGTCTTAGTCGTAAATGGATAATATTAAATGTAGCACAGCGAAAATTTGTGGAGAGGGGAAACTCTGAAGGAAGCTAATTAATTATAGATAGGTAATTAGGGAACAATAATATTAAAATAAGGTAACTTATTTTAGGCATAAGAAAAGTAAATAATCTAGACATCTTTCATTCTGACACAACGAATAATCCCTCACCCGAATTTGGGCGAGGATTAGATTTAATTATCGAGGAAAACCGGAGAGCAAACGTGCCATAGTCGGAGGCGGCATATCGACGAAGTAACTTTTTTTCGCGGCGCTATATAATAAGTATATCGTCCGTCACATCAAGCTGTACATCCAAGCACTCTACTAAGTTGCGTTACGGGCGACTTTGTAACTAATATGTAACGGTTGATGTGATGTCGATTGTACTATGGCTTGGAAGATCTGCTTTTCTGATTTTGCGTGAAAGAAATATGTGATTTTGCGCGCAGAAGAAAATCTGCTTTCAGAAAGTGGCAACTTCGGAGTATTTCCTACTCGTGCTATCGGTACGGGCCAGGCGGCCCCGTCTTCAGCGAAGCGTTAACAAAACATAAAGGCATTCCACGGAAACTAATTTCGCCCTTAGATCCTCCGCGGCATGGACTATTATTATATCGAAGGATTCGTGAGGAATTAGGATGTAGCGAAAATTTACCTGCGATTGTTTACATGGACATTGTTTAGGTTTCTAAATGGCTAAGACTCCGAAATGTGGACAAAGAACTCAATGCCATACTCACATAAAGCTTATGTACATCCATAGGCTACCACCGAACGATGGACTCGCAAGCGAGAGACCCAGGTGCGATCCCCAGTGCAGGCATGTACCAATTTTTTTTATTTCAAAGTTACGTATATACATTTGCGAATTTGTAGTCGAATACCACACGCTAAGGGTGAAGGAAAATATTGTGAGGAAACCCGCGGCTGGGTTGGCCCCGCACGTATTGACTAGACTTTTCTGTGGGCTAGCCGCCTAAGTTGTCAGGATGATATAGGTGCTGGGCAAGACCACCGAATTATTATTAGAACCCTTTATTGTACACACCAGAAAACAAAATACGCGAAAGGCTTACGTATCTAGGTTTTGCCGTATACAATTGGCTGTCTTATCTCTTAATGATTCGCGATACTCATACATAGTTATATATTAAACGAGTCAAATCGCGATTATTTATTAGGTAAAACGTAATTTTATTACCGTTACAGTTGCCGTGGTCTCGGGTAGTCTACCCGAGACCACGGCAACTGTAACGCTGCCGAAACGTTGGGAAATAAGGTAATTACGTTTTACCTAATAAATCTAAATAGGTTTTTTTTAAATTGTCCTTAGCACGGGTTAGCGCATTAAAATAGTACATTACACAACTAGGGTGGTAATACAAAGAAAGGCCGAGATCGCAGAAGTTTGCGGCCCGAGCTGCAAGCGAGGGACGTAAATATGCGATCGAGAGCTTTCTTTATTACCTCCCGTGTTGTGTACATCTTTTTATGTCTACACTTGGCCAGAAAGCGGTTTTTTCCGTACGCGCAGCGTGCGGAAAATTAATAAATCGAGTTTCCTTCCTAATGCCTAATTAATAAATCGAGTCGGGCACTGGTGAATACGTTTACTAGCAGTGACATTTCGGCAAACACGCCTGCCGGCCACCGAGGCCCGTACACACGCTTAACTCGATGTCTGTTTTCCCCGAACGGATTCAATTCCATTTCACTAAATAATTAGATTTACAGCCGTCGCCATGGCAACAATCAGCGCGGGTTGCGCCGCAAACTGCGTAAATACATCACGTCATCGCCAACACCGCACTGCACATGATTTTGAAGCTTGCACTTACTATATGCAGTACACGGTATGCGAAACTGAATACTTTACTGTGATTGGATTTATAATCTCATAGATATACATAGATAGAGAACACTTTATCATTACACTAATATTATAAAGGCGACAGTTTGTGAATGTGTATGTTTGTTACTTCTTCACGTCTAAACGGCTGGAGCGATTTAAAAAAAAATTGGTATGGAGTTAGCCGACACCCTGGATAAATACAAAGGCTATGTTTTACCGTGGGAAAATATCTTTTACCGTTATTACGCAATTTATTTTCCCTAATAAACCGCGGGGCACAGCTAGTTGTACATAAAAATGGAAATCACACAAAAATGTAATCAATTTCTTAACCTAAGAGTACCGACGGCGGCCTTATCACTAAAATTGATCTCTTCCAGACAACCTTTGGATAGACTGCCATAATATATTGGAAAAGAAAGTAGATGTACAAACATGCCCAATATATCACATTATACATAAACTCACGCTCGTAACCCGGAGAGTAGGCAGGCACCGGTGCCACGTTTCATATAAGTACAATATAGTTTATTAGATGATTTAACAGCGACGACATTTTCAACTGCCATTTGTTGCAGAAGCTTGGGTGGCCAAATTACTATGAACGTCATCATAATACCCAGCGGGGTCGCACTAGTACTTCTAATAGTCACGTAATATCACGATGTCATAATGTAGGCTTTCGCCTCGATTTTCAGTAGGGTTTCATTTTCTGGCTAGACATTATCATAATATTAAGTTTTCACAAAGCCCCATCATCAGACGTATTATGCCTTATTATTATTGTTTATCTGCACTGAAATTAGCGGTGGTAGCCCAGTGGGTTGAACAATAGTCTCGCAAGAGGGAGACCTAGGTTCGATACCCAGTGCGGGCATGTACCAATGACTTTGTTTAATTTCAAAGTTACGTACATACATTTGCGATCTGCAGTCGCAACACCACACGCTAACTGTGAAGGAAAACATCGGGAGGAAACCGCGGCTTAGTTGGCTGCGCACGTATTGACTAGTATTTTCTGTGGGCTAGGCCGACTAAGCTGTCAGGATAGTATAGGTGCTGGGCAAGCCTACACCATCTAAAACTACTTCCAGATACTGCAGCGTCCGAGCGGTCACTTCACACATCTGGTGTGAGTAAAGATTCCACTAGACGCTGTATAAATCATATCATTACGTAGATGCACCAAGGCACTGAAATTAACATTTTTGTAAAGCGCATTAACATGTACCGCTATTTGTTTATGTACGTCGCTGCCGCGCGAACCAATTCGGTCGTTATTCGCGACAGCATGTCGGCTATAAACATCAGTTTACCAGGAACATATTTAATTTCTACCGTGAATTTTTGTAAGCGCAACAAAAGCTTTGTAACCTAATTGGTATGACATTCAATGGTTTTTTTAATTATAATATGGCGTCCAAAGATTTGTGGTCAGACTCGACCGTTACTTAATTAAGGCCGTAAATGAAGTGGTGATATTTCTCCCAACCGACCGACAACTTTACTATTACACTATTTTTATTTTTAATGCACTAACCCGTGCTAAGGAACAAATTTAAAAACCTATTTAGAGGCTAAAAATTTCACCCATGCCGGGATTCATGTACGTAATACAGAGAATATTGTAAAGAGGATCGAAATTTCACTGATGCCGTGAGTCGCCCATTGGCTCAATTGGTAGAGCGCTGGCACGGATAGCCAGAGGTTGCGGGTTCGAATCCCGGCATGGGTGAAATTTTTAGCCTCTAAATAGGTTTTTAAACTTTACTATTGACATAATTTCATTCCCCATTTGCGCCGAACGCGACTCAGTCGTTGGCGCAAGTGTGCGAGAGCCACGGGACGGCCGTCCTGCAGCAGACAGGCGCCCAGCCCGCGTGAGCTGTTTTCCACACAGACACCACCACCGGAGAGTTCGGATCATAATAGCGAAGTGTTGGTTCGTCTGCTACGTTCATGCGTTTCGTGCCATTGAATCACCACATTCTGTTTTAATCAGTTTCTGACCGGTTTTACCAGTTCTGCCTAGTTATCAATTAAACGCGCTAATAAATTTGTCATTCCCACAAAACATTCTAGCTCTTTTTTGACTATGGTTATTAGTCTCGATCGGTGAAGACATTGGAGACAGCTTCGGGGCTTTTCAGGCATGTCATACGTACTTGAGGGCTATGTCCAGCAGTGGACTACATAATATAGCCTGAAGAAGAAGAAGAAGAAGATAGGTACTTGCTGCTCGGCTTGGGACTCACAGCCGCAGGGTCGTCGCCCTGCAGACTTCTGTGAGCCCTCGGCGCAGAATCCCTTTCACGAATAGTACACAGCAGTATGCTGTGGCAAAGTCGCAGGTTCCTGAATCAGTATATTCAGGAACCTGTGACTTTGCCGCAGAGTTTGGGCTTTCACTGAGAACCTCCCCTCCTGAGTAGTGCTTATCCGTACTTTTGTGAACTATTTCAGATAGTAGCGATAGATCAGTGAATCAGATAATCGTGTAGTATTAGTGAAACTATGTATACGAATGTAGGATGTTGAATAAAGATCTAATCTTGTGGTCTCGCGTTTCTTTCACCCTCCAATCTAAGCTTATAACCAATCAGACAAACTTCCAGAAGGGTCACGGTTTGAGGTCACACACGGGTCAGGGATTCGATGCCCCTTCCCCCCATCCTAGTGTTTCTGCTTTGTAGCGGCGTAGCAGTGGCGCGTTTGACAGTTAAAATAAAGAACCATAATAAAATATCAAGTCAAATAAAATAAAATTCGTCTGTGTAGCACAATTATTTACTCAAAGCTGCGTAGGTAAAGCGTATAAAAGAGGAATTTAATAAAAGTATTTCCAGAAATAAAAATCTCAGGAAACTCATCACAACTCAAAAAACTGCGGCTGCCAAACTTGCTAAGAAACTTTCATTGAGGTATCTCAGGAATTGCGCATAAGCCCTGTAACTCCTAGAACCCTGCACAGGGTTATTATAGTTAATTATTACAATCCGTAGATTTTAAAAATTAATAACTCAATTAACACAGGCTTGTATGTTGAGAGTACAATCCACGTGCAGGAACTCTTCGATGGTCAATACCACCTTTGAGTTTGAATCTAAGTCTCCCAAATATTACCCATAACACCACGTTAACTTTACCTACAAACTTTGGAAGTTTCGAGGGATCAGTGAAACGTTTACCTCTTAAAGTGAGACGCCAAAGGGGCACACTAATTGAGTGGCACAAATGAAGTGACCATGAATGTGTTAAGATAAAGGACAACCAATTTAAATGTCATTATGGTAATGTCATATGTCAGTTTTAAATGTTTTCTTGTTTTCAGTTGCAAGTACCTAATCGAAGTTATAGTGACTTTTGTAGATATGCTTTTACCCTTGAAAACAGAAGCAAGGAAGTTACCCAAAGAGAAAAAATAGCGCATTGTCTTGTAGCCTATCAAAAAACTAACGCAATGTTGTTCGAGGCGATATAGGGTGGGGCCCCTGAGACGTGATACGCCCCGGGGCCCTTATCTTAAGAGCGTCACAGTTCAGTATCATGACGTAATAAGCATGGATAAGATTACTGAAAAAAATAGGTAACTCTTCTTTTTTAGGGAGTTCGAGAGTATACTGATTATATATATTACATATCAAGAGAGACGCAAAAAAAAATACAACATGTAGAAGGAATTGCGCTGCGTGGGTGCTTCAAGGCGGACGTCGCAGGCGGGGTAAACCATAGATGCGGTCTCGACTCAATGACATTTGTACGACCCCTGGCGTACAAATGTCATTGAGGATCTGGTGATGGAATCGGAAGCCGACCAAGTGATGTTTTTTTTATTAGTAATTTACATGAAATTAACGAAAAAGGAAGAAAAAAGAAATAAACCTTTTTAGTTTCAATAACTAAAACTCGACACCTAATCCTACACCTAAACTTATTAAGTATCTACTGATTTTGGGTCGGCGCCTAACAAACAATAAATTAGTTAGTAAAAACTTAGAAGCGTACAAACTTTATAATTTTGTTTGGCGGCGACACTAAATCCGTTACTTACTTACTTAATTAGTTTAGGAGCTTAGTTATTAAAAGTAATTTTATTTTGGGCTTTTCAGTTTCAGTGGTAGTCTCGTTACAAAGAACGATCGGCTTCTCATGCATACGATTTTTATGGTTAGATTTGGTTCCCGAGGCAGCACTCTACTAAATATGAATATCTAAATATGTGATGTGTTTAGTGTGCAAATTCACCTGAATGTCTGAAATTTGCTAAAGGTCGAAATGGATACCTATTTTACCTACTTCTATCACCCTTAATTTATCTCCAGTCTAATCGGTTCCATATTGTTTTGTTTTACTTACTTTTGCTTGACCCCTTTGCACAAATTTCGTTGTTGTCAGCCCACAGATGAGCCCAACGCAATTCCCAAATGCACGCGCACTCTGGCCGGTATTCCAAGAATAGCTGACCTTAGGAAAATGTCGTTTAAACTAACCGAGCCACGTCTCCAAGTTATAATTCGCAACTTGCGAAGCCGTTTGTGGCCAATAGGAGTTTATAACTCTATCTGCTGCTTCTGTAAGTTTGCTGCGAACTATTTACGCTCTTTCCAAGAACTTGATCCCATTTTGATTAAGGTGCACATTTAGATATACATAATATAGATAAATACATTTTTATTTGCACTCATTTAGTATCTTCTTTCCAGATTTAACATATTTACTACATTCATTACTTTCCATTACCTAGCATAGGTCTGCAAAAAGTGCGAACGAGGTTGTTCAAATCCATAATAGAATGAAAAATGAGTGCTTTGTATTTCGTTTTTCTTCTCCTTAGCTATTACTTCTAGCTGTTATAAGTTTGGGAGATACAAATCTGGTCTCAAAAATTACTTACACTGATTGTCAACGGGTACAAAAACTACGCTACGGGAATCGCGTATTTGGGGCGTAAAAATATTCAATTCAATTCGATTCAATTCATCTATTTATTTATTTTATATTAATTTGCTTTGTGCATTTATTCGTCACTCATGATCACCCACTACATTGGTAAAAGTAATTTTTCAACATTAAAACGAGTTAAAAATATGGCAAAGAACACGAAAACATCTTAATCACTCACTTTAATCAATATTGAAAACAATTTGCTCAATTAATTCGTCATAAACTTGCACACATAAAATCCTGAAAATATTATTTGTTTCATTTAATATCATCAATAGGATAATCTAAAGCAAATCCTTTAATAGAATTTGCTACAGGACCCGCGCTTGTATAATCCGGGACTGAGCGGAAATCAATAAAGGAGCGAAAGATGGCCAGGTACATTCAGATTATTACCAATATTGCTACGTTCGCATTATATTTTCCGACTTTGGCTGTTATGTAAATTGTCCATGTGCGTTTTAATAATGGAACAAAGTACCGCCGCCGCCGATGGTTCCCGCCGAGAATTAACTTTGCAACTTATTTCGAAATCACACAGCAATATGAAATTAATTACATATTGCATAACACTTTCCAGTGAAGTAGGTAGTTTACACCAATTTAACCGTTCGAAAATTGTCTCGTACTCTATGCTGGAAGATATCAAAGTAAAAACAAACTATGCATTCATATGCAGCACAATGAATTTTCCTATGCATAAAAATGGTCTCTTACGTAAACTTAATCACCATGAAGTTTGCGTAAGAAATAAACGCGACTAAACCCTTTAAATGTAGGCATGAGTATCGCGTGTGATTTTAAATACTACGAGTATAAATGTTTTATTCGTAAAACAACATAACCTTTATTTACATAGTGTAAAAGCACTCAAAATATTAAGCCCTTTTCTGGTGGTGAAACGAAAAGTTAGAAACATAGAGCTATTTTCAATTATACAAGAATTGTCGAATAACATTCAAGTATAAGATAAGGTAAAAAATATTTATTGTTTGCAAATATACATACAGATTTCATTATCAAATAATTATGAATACATAGTCGAAAGAAAAATCCTGTGAAGTGTAAATATAAGAATAGTGCTTTGGCACCTTTTCTATAGTGTTAAATTACACTGTATCATAGGTGCCATAGACCTCCGCCTTACTAAAGGACAATAACTGGGATACAATATTGGCAACTGACTTATGATAAGGACATAGTTGACATAAAAACGTAAAAAGTATTAGGAACCATATATTGAAATTAGTGAACTAAAATGATTCCCATCGCCAAATCAACAGAGCAGCAAACTTAAAAACAGGAATATAATAATATGCCTACATCTTTAATATAGCATAAAAATGACAGTAAATATGTTTATAGTATTATATTTACTGACGTGATAGTTTAAAAATTGTGTATCATTTGAAATTGAAATAATTTATTCGCTTAAAACACAGTACAATGACAGAATATAAATACAATGTAAAGGATTTGAAGAAACATGCAAGGAATCAGTCAGTGCACTGCGTTTGTGAAGGGACCCGACTCAGCATTTGTCACAAAAGGAATACCTTCTGCAACGCTGGTATTCATTTGTATGTTTAATTTTACTGCATGACAATGCCTGTTACGTCCTGGGAGAATAGTCTCCTCGCACTGCAATGCAACGCTTCTATTTGCGTCAAAAATCGATGCAGCCTTAAGCCGGATGCTTCTCTCTGTGTAGGTAATGGTGGACCGACCAATTGTGGACCTCGACCTCTCCGATGAAAGGCCATCATCTTTTCACTAAGGACATTTTGATAATGTAAACGGGGACGATTATGTCTAGTGTAATGTAACTTTAAGTTCAAAACTCTGTTTGGAATAGAATTAACGTGGAGTTTTTTTTGTCAGTTTCCTCATAATCTGTTAACTGTGGTGAGTCCTTTTAACCTGTGAACTGTGGAACTAACCACTTAATCTGTTAACTGTGAAACTAACAGCTTTGACGTTCAAAGTAAACATTTTGTTTTTACAGTGAATTTATTTTTACTCATACGTTGACTTTATTAGGTGATGTTGCACCCGCGGAAAATTTTTGTTAATAATTTTTCTGTAATGCCGATCTTGAACAAATAATCCACGTAATCGATATGAGTTCTCGTTGACACTTAAGGAATTTTTTCTATTAATTATTTGCGGTTGGCACAACGCTTGCCTCAAATTCTAGAGGCCGTGGGATCGAACTTAGGAGCATTATCAATGAGTAAGAGTAAGAAATGTTTTATTCATGCATCAATAACACTACAATCAATAAAATGTTAAATGATAACCTGTTATGAAATTTTTGACAATGTCAAAGTTACGTACATTTGTGAATTTCAGTGGCAATACCACTTGGCAATGTACTAGTGAATAGTCCGCCTAATGGGACGGTGCAGGCCACGCTGAAACGTGGTTGGCTCTGTCGGATTAACCCTCTGCAAACTAACCACAATGTTATTGAAATGGACGTACATTCTGAGTAGAACAACTCGGCCAGGCAGGCGAGTCTGTGAATCTCGTTTACTATTTGCATCTAGTTGGTTTCCAAATTATCATTGTGCTCCAATTGCCACGGGCTCTACATGAAGTGGGGCTGGATACAACAATAATACAGGCCTTTTACGTCTATGTTAGATGATTTATGTAGCGCCTAGTTGCAATTTCTAATAACTGTCATAGGTCAATTGACCACAAGTATTTCGTATTAGTAGGACTTTTCTCAGATAGTTGGGTATCGAGTTTTTAATAGTACTTACCTACATTATAAGGCTAGGGGTTATTTAGTCCCGGGGCGGGGACACCAATAGTTCGAGGGACAAATAGTTTTTAACCGAAGGTAAACACTGTGCTGTTCAATCCGAATATATGTAGTATATCGACAAAATTCTACGACTCGAAAAAACAAATTAAGATCGGGTTGCCGCTTTCCGGCCTATTTGTTTAGCTATTTCACCATAATTTTCATTTTTTTAATTAATATTTTGTCCGCATCTATGTTATTTTAAAGAAATAGTTGAAAGCAAATTATAATAAAGGAATTTGAAAAAATATAATTATATTTTTTCAATTTTAGATCGCGCATAGAGATGATTCAACAGAAATTTCATTTTTTTTTTAAATTAGCCATGCATGTGTCCCATAAAATATGACTAGATTTTTCTTATAATTTGTTACCAGCCAGTTAAGAAAGGATTCTCCCAAGAGCTGAAAAATATTACTTTTAACCCGCTTCTCAGGCAACTTTAGACGTACCTAGGTACTTTCCGAGTATGACTAATGAAAAATTACATAGTTCATAGTTTGTGTATGGTTTTTGCATAATATATGCAGTAAAACTGCTTATGTAAGTTTTATTACTGAAATACGTAGAGTAAATAGTTAACTTTAGTGCAACCATATTTTTTAAGTAGCCTATATACGTCCCCCTGCAGGGCACAGGCCTTCTCTCAGACACAGACTAATTCTAACGATGAAACATCTCAGACACTTAGGTTCCCTTGTGATGTTTTACTTCAAAGTCACCGAGTAATATTACTACTAGGTATAGTATTCTCTCGCGTAAAGTCGTGTATTGATTTAGAAGAATTTTGACTTACTTAACCTACTATTGGGCCTTATATTGTGACCTTTTCATATAATGTCTTGTTTTATAACGTGTCTGTTGGTTTCCTAATAAATAAAATTATAACTTAATAGCAGTTACTGGTAAAAGCCTAGATTTGACCTCACTACCTCCCGAATGTGGAGGCGGCGTTCTACGGTTCTACCGCTCCGCTACCACCGTTGTTACGTGACTATATTAGTTTGGATAATATTTTCAGAAACTTTATCATTAATTCAAAAGGTAATAAACTTGTTACCAGTATGACTCATTTTCGTAGACTTGTTACGTCTCATTGTATAATTTCCCTCTTAGAAAAAGGAAATTTTCAATGTCAGAGTCACTGATGTAAAAGTATATGATGCAGAAGTAAGTGAAGTATAACCGGGATATTCCGGTTTATGACTTTTAGGTAACAACAGCAGCAGGGCGTGAAGAATATAGTAAGTCGGTCGTCTGTTTGTCGTTTGTGTTATTTTGTATGCGCATCATGTAGAAACTAATGCGCGGATCTTGATGAAACGGTGTAACAATGATAAACGGAAAAATGTGAAAACGAGGAAGTGTGTTTGGATGTGCAAGTCTGGTCCTACCGTTATGAAAATATTGGGTCATATTAACACATTTGGTTACACAAACCATTAAATCATCACATAACCTAATCACAACTGTTGATGATGTTTAAACTTCATTGTCATCAATCACGTCACAACTCTGGGATTTTTTTTTTATGTCTGCAACTGACATAGCCAATTACTTTTGATTATTACTGAAATTATCAAAATCCGGCGGGACAAAGATTAAGGAAGATATTGACAAAAGTTGATTGGGTAACCTTAAGGTCCAATACAAATAATGTAAATTTTAAGGCTTTCTAGAAAATAGAAGAGGTTTATTTTTCTTCCCAAAATCCGAGATCTAAGCCTACCTGGGTCGGGTTGGATCCATACTATCAAATGAAGGGTTCAATCAACAAACCGTCTATAGTATCCATTGTTTGAAATTTGAATGGGGCAACATTTTCAAATTTCAAAAACTCGATCCGGATAATAGACAACATTGGCATCCGGCACTAACAAATTAATCGCAACGCTCCAACTGGTGCCGATTGGCACTGGCTCAAGCGAGTGAGCGAAGAATGTGCAAAGTGTAAAATAACCTGGACCAATCATGGTGAAGTATGGTCTAACCCCAACAGTGGGGATAGAAGGGTTGATATCGTAATCCATATCTATGAAAGTGACCGATTACTGCAGACATAGATCTGTAACTCCGAAGCAACTGGAAGCGAGTAGCTGAAGACTATAATTAAAATGACTGTAATGTAGTAACAGTAACACGTGCTTCCTTACCATTACCGAGACTGTAAGCTCGAATCCCAGAGAAGGCCGGACGATTTTGACTTGTACAAAAACCCGTAGTCCAGGTTTTTTCTATGTTTGTCTGATTACCATAATATTGGGTATCTTAGTTGGGGTCGGACAAGTGATTGTGTTGCGTTGTTGTTATTATTATGATCAAACTAATAAGATGTTGAGATTTGACCGCTTCTCGAGCTATAATTACATTGATAGTTTCTGTCGAATCCAGATAATCGTTTCTCAGACGAACGCAAAGTCCAACGTGCCTCTAATCCGTGACTTAGAGCCAACGAAACTTCAACGTGTGGTGAGTTTTCCGCCCCGACTGTGGGGGCACTTTAGGGAAGTGGCCTCCCCGTGGGCCGTGGGGGCTGCCGGCGAAGCAACAGGTCCCAATGTTTGCCGGCCCCTTCGCTCGGTTACCTTTTCGTGATTGACATATCATTGGTACATACTTTCTTGTTGGCGTGCCTTGCTATATTAAGAGGCTCTTGGGAAATTTCGCTGTTAGCAAATATTTGTTCGAATTGCGTTAATAAAAATGCATATTATACTTTTAAACTTAATGAATGTTGAGCAAAAGAGGAATGTCAGGATCCTGGCCAGGTCTCTGCCTACCCCTCCGTGTGTATGTTATTATTCGAATCTGTATTACACTTATGAAATTAAAAGTTTTAGCATTAAGTTCAGGTTGACCTTGGTGTGGTGGAGATATTGAAATGTTATGTTTTTATTGTAAAAAATATAAAGAAGACAAGAAATATTCTCTAGAACCAAAAGGGTTGTGTTTTAAAACCTAAAATAAGCAATGGCGTGTAAGTGGCAATAGTGCTCACATTAAATTGAAACTTATCAACTTGAAATAAAGTCCAAAACTAATGCTAACTTGTTTCAATCAAGTGGTTCAAGAGAAAATATATTCAAATAAGCAAAACATGTTAATTTTTTTCTGTAAATTACAAATAATTTGAATGCTTTATAATAATATGACATTTATAATATACACAGTTGTCCTGGCTATAATTTCAAAGTGGAGCCATTAGAAGCACAAAATAAATACCACGAAGAAACATCTAGTAGTGGTCCCTCAACAGAAAAGAAAATATCGAGAAAACTTGCACAGATTTATGTGATATTGGGGCTGAGAGAACACTTACTTCTTCCGGATTCAGCAAAACCTATTGAGTCAAATCAGATATCCCCTTCCAGAGAAGTATCACAGTATTGTCGATAACGTTTTCACTGTGTCTAATAACATCCGCACCGTGATATCTGTGGTACTCGATAACTTGGGTAAAATGTACAGTCGGGAGCAGTGTGTACACTACGCACGGATGTCTTGGTTGAGGTACCGCCGAAATTACGTTACCGGCGATATTGCAACTAAAATTAATGTGCTGTTGACTACACAACCCTTTCTATTAAGTTTTCTTCTTGGCTGGCAATACCTGCATTCAAATTTCAACGTTATCGGTAACGGCTACTGAATATGAAATGAAAAGGTTTTATTCAAAGTAGCGCAGAAACTACGGCTTAATGAACGTTGCAAGTGAAACTAGATGTCTTTTTCAAAATCTAGATCATGTTGGAGAAAAAATGGACAAAAAGAAACTACAAACGTAGTCTTTTCAAAGTCCTTAATTAACAGAGTTTACATAGTTATTATAAAATATAGAACTCATGCAGTACAATTCCACCAAACTGCGATCCCCAACCCGCATGCCCAGCGTGGGGATTATGGGCACTACCCTCCAATGATGGCACAACTTGCGCGATGGTGCTCATTACGCTATGTCCAGTCATATTAGGGCTATGTCCAGCAGTGGACTAATATATCCTGAAGAAGAAGAAGATAGAACTCATGCATTGTACTGGCTTTAATTCCAGACAGCATTGTCATCTAAATAATCCTTTATGTTATAGCAGCCCTTTTAGCACAAAGTGCACTTAACACATTTTTTGAAGCGCGTTTCTGGCAACCTTAATATATCTTAAATAAATAAACATAAACATGCAAATATAATCTGTCTATCTAATCAGTCCATAAACAGAGTCCACTGTTGGGCATAGGCCTCTTCTTTTGAACGTCATCCCATCCGGCCCTTTGCTAGTCTCTCCCAATGTTTTCCAGCCGCTTTCATAATGTCCTCGGCCTAACAGGCTGGTGGTCTGCCCACTGACCGTTCTACCGGTTCTTGGCCACCTCTCAGTGACTACGTTAGTCCACCTGCCGTCTTCCCGCCTTACCTAATGCCCCGCCGATCTCCATTTTAGATTGAAGATACGTGTGCCTGCCACTGCCTTACAATCCTCCACCAACCTGGACTTGGCCCCCGTGGTGGAGTATGGCCTAACCTTCCTGCGTTGCAGAAAGGTTAGGACATGCCTCTTAGGCACCTGTGCCTCAACAGTGGGGACATACAAGGGTTGATATCGATACATGTGCCTATTTCTTCTTCGGTCTTTTGCGAAACATACAGAAATAAAAAGATATTTTAGACAATATCCATTTGGTGCCCAGCTGAATCTGGGTATTCGGGTAAGTGACGTTTTACACCTTGTATGTATGCGTGTTAGTAAGTGCTTCTTGTGCTTCTTTTATGGCGCCACACAGTCGTATAGCCTTAGGCCGCCCTCGGTTTATGAAATACCATCCTTTGAATAAATGAACAGATATGACGGCGGTACCCGAATACGGAATCAAGCCGGCGGACATTTTTTGTTATAAATTATGGAAATGGACATTCTTTGTTTCCGATATTGATGCTTCGTTAGGACCCGGTTTTAGGACAAGGTAAATGAAAAACTTCCTCTTATTTATGCTAGACAGTTTTCTTCAAAATTAAAGGTGTGTGTTGCCGTTACATCAACGAAGCAGATAATTCCTTTTGGTCTTCAGTCACTCTCATCCAGTCATTCACTAGTCTTATTTAATTGGGGTCAACATTTACCAGCTTATAATAAAATGGTCTAAAGAACCCAAAACTGGGAAAGTGTAATAATACGTATGGGTAAGTAATGCAAAGCGCAAACACAACAATGTTATATGTACATGCTTTAGCGATTTACATACATAAAGAAACAGAGAGCAAAATTATGGATCCTTGATGCGATCATATTATCATCTCGCCAACAAATCATTTATGACGTGAAATTTGCAGCGCAAAGTTTGTTCAGGATACGGAAGTTTCTGCTGCTTAAGTAGATATGCGTTGAGCTTGCACCCAAGGCACATCCACTGGCCACTTCAATGACCAAGTGATGTTGAAGCCTAATCCAGTACAACGCGTGGATTCCTTTAATCTTTCGTCCTAATCTTAGTGAGCTAGCCCGCACAATAAAGCAATTTCATGTCACGTCGACTCATCATAATATGAATACTGGTACATATAGCGGATTATTGATGCTACCTACTCCGTTTCCATATGACCAATAATTCAACGTTGACTACCTCGTTGGTATATATGTTAACACGCTTGAATACCAAAATAACGAGCAAAAAAAAATCGTAGGTAATGCCAATTAGGTTAGAAAAACAATCACTTGTTTTAAATGTATATACCAGCACCTGATTTTGAGTAGATTAATATGAAAGTATACGTGCATGCGTAGCGCTCGCAAAAGTCTTTAATTTCACTCATAATTTATAGATAGATAGACAGATAGAGAACACTTTATTGTACATATAAATGGAAATTACACAGATATTTCTTAACCTAAGAGTACAAACGGCTGCCTTATCACTAAAAGTGTAATAGTAATAATAGTGTAAATAAATATTTTTGACGTTACTCGTCCTGTATTAGCCCTATATAGACGGACGGGCGAGCAGGACTACTTCTTTTGTTTGTTGATATAATTGTTAATATGAATTTAGTAATAGATAATAGATGAATTTAGTACATATTATCACTCAATAAAATTCAGTCAATCATGTATTATATATTGATCAAATCGCAAACGTATGCGTTTTATCGCAGAGTTTGTGTGGAGGTAAAATAATAGCGCGAGTAGCTTACTCGTAAATTTATATCATTGCATCCGGAATTTACCACCATACATTGTAGCTATCGAAAACAAGCTAAACAGCTCTACGTCAAGAATATATGTCGTTGTTCATTATCTGTTCCCTTCAAAGTGCCGCACCCTCTCGACAGCCCCGAGTCAATCCAATAAAAGGTTCTAGGAATTGCAAAGGAGGTTTCATTTCTTTAAAAAATAAATAAACTGCTGGATCCGCCTTGAAGCCGAAAAAATCTGCCGGATTGAGCCAGATGTTGCTGCATCCCAAATTGTTAAATTATACGGCGTACTTGCACTTTGTGACGTCACAGCTTACGTCCAATATGTGTCATTAATTAATTTTGACTTGTTTTAAGTAAGATGAGATAACAATATTCTATTGTACACCATGAAAAAACAAACATAGAATAATTACAGATACAGTACAATTAGCGGCCTTATTGCTTAGAGCAATTTCTTCCAGACAAACTACGATGGAGAGTTGCTGAAGGAGTATTTTGAAGGAAGGTATTTTGATAAGTGTTAGTCGAATTGTTAGTGCGTCATAATCAGGCTAGGATTCCAAATTTAATGTGTTTAAATAACACACATTTTGCTGAATGCCTAACACGAATATTATGTCGTAGTATGGAACGGCAATTTTTGTGGCGAGTAAATGTGAAAGGTAAACGTAAATTCTGCTGTCGATTGTACCTCGTGATAATATTTATTTACTTCCTTCACGTCAATCGAGACTGGGGATTCTTTTATAGAATTTCCGCTCGGGAGACGCCACCGTGCGTCGGCCTTCCAGCTTATCGACATACCTAATTATACCTATACAATACATACTATTTTGTATTCTGCGCACGTACGTACTTATTTACTAAATGTGGTACTGGAGTAGAGATGGTGGCCGGGGATTCTCCGAGAATGTTATTCACTGCAATTCATAAATATACAGAGTATTATAAATTACACCAATTTCATTTATTCACAAGTTGCTTTCTTAAATTTTCACTTAGAACATTCTCCCTGACTGAATACCTATCACGCCCGAAGTGATTAAAACTAACATCATATATGTTAGCCATAAATAGAAACATTTAATAAATATTTCATAATAAAAAATAATACTTACATTTTTTGGAGGAGTGCAGAACTAAACCTTGGGACACAATCTAAACTACAAAAAAAATAGCTAAATTATTGAAGGTATTTTTAAACATTGCATTCACAGCGCGGCAGTTAAATTATTTCCATTACTAAAATTATTACTGTAACTAAACCAACTGCATAAAAATAATTCAGCTGACTTGCTGCGCTCGGACCTTGTTACAAGTTAGTGGCCTATTCCAATGGCCCAGATACGCAAATCATCTGTAATGTGGCCCTTAACTGTAACTGCAACTGCCTTTTCTATAACTTAACATTGCTGAAAAAAACATATTTAGAGGCTAAAAATTCCTCCCATGCCGGGATTAGCTTAGTCGCCCATTAGCTCAGTTGGAAAGAGCGATGGCATGGATACCCAGAGGTCGTGGGTTCCCGGAATCCCGGCATGGGTGGATTTTTTAGCCTTTAAATATGTTTTTTAAAATTGTCCTTAGCGCGGCTTAGTGCATTAAAAATAAAAATTGTATAGTCATGTGGGTACAGTGATATCATTCCGAGTGCTTAGTGCGAGTTTGACAGATCCAATCGAATGACTTTACTACCGCGTTAATCGAGCATTGAGTAGTGAGTATGAGTAAGTTAACCGTTCGAACTGGCAAAACTCTGTCATAGTACAACTCGCACTCGCGCTTATTCGTGTTTTGGCTGGTAAACGTGTTCACTTCTCAACGTAAACCATTACAACTCGCACTCAGCAATTTTAATTTCCATACTTGTCGCTAGGTGGCGCTTCCTCGATGCCATAGAAATATGAGTTTACGTTAACGCGATCGAGTAGTTCAAAAACTCGCACTAAGCACTCCGATGTAAAAACCTAACTGCAAAGTAGGTAGTCGGGGCTGTAAGTGATGCAATTTACTTAAGCCAGATGTCGCTGCCTGTACGTAATACAGAGAATAGTGTAAAGAGGTTCGAAATTTCACTGATGCCGGTGAGTCGCCCATTAGCTCAGTTGGAAACAGCGCTGGCTAGGGATTACGTAAAATTCGGTAATTTACCATTACCAGTGTCAAGTAAGATTTCTTGCGAAACTATAATTATCATCAATAAATGGTAGGTAATGAATGAGTGATGATAGATGTCGAATGTATGTGATATTTAGTTCAATAAAGATGTGGGACTGTATTGAGACTTCACACGGACTTCTTGAGAGAATATGAAAAGTGATGTTGCACTGTTTTGTTCTATTTGCTGTATGATGGTTAATAATCCACCATTATTACACATTAATATTTGCTAAAACACTTAGGTATTTCAGACACTTTCACGCTCGTCTCACCCCCCGCCATACTTTTCAGCATACATACGTAGCCGGTAATTTTACCGTAATATACATAAATTACCGTAAAATATCCGTATTTTACCAGCGTTTTCGGTAAAATTACGTAATTTTGCAACCCTAGCGCTGGCACGGATAGTCAGAGGTCGCGGGTTCGAATCCCGGCATGGGTGGAATTTTTAGCCTCTAAATATGTTTTTAAAATTGTCCTTAGCACGGGTTAGTGCATTAAAAATAAAAATTGTATTAACATTGCTGCCTGACCATGGGATACTTGCGTCAACGTTAAATTGGAGTGGCATTGTTTGTAGTTAGTTCATAGGCTCATAGAAAAACCTAGTAAGAATGTAACAATTAAAAGAATATGTTTCGAATTTTTTTGCTGGTAAAAAATGCGAAAAACCTAGTTACTCTCTTCGAAATACTTATTAGATTCAGTTTTGCCTTTAATCCAAATTCTAAACGTTTTCTAATAAGAGTGCAGACACAAAAACATTTTTTTCCGAGAGAACTCAAATATTGATAAATCCATCGTAATAAGATGTTAGAGCACCTTGTGACGTCACAGCTTACGCCTGATTGTATGACGCGTTTTTGTACCTTCTACATGACTAGAATTGGACAGGTTATGAAAAGTTTTTTTGGCCATAATTTGTCTTTTTATCCAATGACACAATGACAATTTGAGACATTAAAAAAAAATTGTCCCAAATTCTCTATTAATTTAACGGCTTGAAAGCACTAAATTTCGTGTTCAAGTTCTTAAATTAATTATCAAGTAGAAAAGTTGAGATTGCCATTTATTTATTTATTTAAAATATAAATGTCTCAAATTGCTAATTTTGGAAAAATGGCTGTCAGTTAATCTTACATAGCAAGTCATGTTTTCTTACTCGTCGGGCGTTAAAAGTGGATAAATACTTATCCAAGCTGACTTATATTATTAGACGTCGCAATCTTGTCTGTAGGAAAACAGCGGTTACTAGGTCACCTACTTAGTTTATTGTTCATAATATTTTCTCCGCTTTGACTTATACTCCGTGACGAGCTATGTAGGGTACACAAAGGGCACTATCAGAAAGTTAACTCGTTTAATAAGAAGAAAATTTCTCACATAAACCCTTGCGGGACACATTTTTTCTGTCCATATTAGGAAACATGATAGCAGTTACGTAGATGCTGTCCAGTGCCCGCAACTATAACGTGTATTAAAATGTACTGAGGCCGTGACTTGAGCGGTTCGATATTTTCATGTCATTCACTCTCACCTGCAACAGCACAAAGTAAGGGTATATTATCTTCATCTTCATCATCAGCCCACCGCTGTTCACTGCTAGGTATAGGCCTTTTCCTCCAAATCACGTCTTGCCATCCGCATTCAGGGACCTATGGACCTAAATATTGTATACGATACGATATCAACCCATGTATGTCCCCACTGCTCGGGCACGGGTCTCTTCTGCATCGCAGGAAGGTTAGGCCATACTCCACCACGGGGGCCAAGTCTTTATTGTAAGAAAGTGGCTGGTCTTACTCAGAGCTCTCAAGAGTTATCAAGCCGCCCATAAGGCCTCTGACACGGCTTAACGACATACATTACATGACAGCCGGCACCAACGGCTTAACGAGCCTTGCGATATTCGGAAAGCACGAAAGCGCTCGGAAAAAAATCCACTAGCGGTAGTCTTTATCGAAGTATTGTATAGTATGCATTAATATAATATAACATTCTCACAATAAGGCTCCAAAACTAAGTACAGTAACAGTACTAGCAAGTGTACAGTAACTTAGACTTTTTTTTTATTGATTTAAGATTAAATAACAATATTCTTCATTAATATAAATATTCATCACATACTAGGAACAGTTAAACAGTTTACCTTCTGAAACTGAATATTCTTTGCGTGTACCTCCTCAGTGTGGAATTCCTGCCTTAATTAGTTCCCTGGAAGACTCTCAACTCAAACTAAGACTTCAGCGAAATAACTTGCTGAAAATATGCTGTAATTATATGGTTTCCAATATTGTTAAATGAAATTGTACGGAAAATTACCCGAGGGCAAACCATTACGGCAGCGATCTGGCTTAGAATTTTGTAATGCAATTTGCGATAGAAGCAAATTTGAAATATGATTATTTTCTGCCGACGAAAAACGTATTTGCTTTTGGGGTTACTACAAAAAACAACTGTGTAACGATATAATTATATTTCAAATAAACGCTTTATGGTACAAATTTACTAATAGCACCTAATAGTAATTATAAGTCCGATTTTTTTTTATTTTATTTTATAAACGACTTCTACTGAAATATATTTTTAATTAATAACTTTAAAATTAATGTAAAATAGTTTACAACTTGTAAAGTTGAGTTTATTAATTTAAAAGAGGGAAGTTATTTTGTATTCGGTATTGAGGAGGAGGGTTTATTTTATGTCCGCTGGGATGGGTATGAGAAATTTAAACATAAGACTTGGTTGATATGTAGCCTAGCCTTTGCGTTGGCAGTTGGCGTTCCTAGAAAAATAAATAAATTCCCCTAACAGTGTAACAGTTACTTCATATTTTTTGTGCCTTAAGACTCCTGCCTTTTTATTTTTTACGACGAATCTTTGCACAGATTAGTCCAATTTTGATGGATTCATTTTTATTATATTCATTCGTTAAGCTGACTATTGTACCTCATACAATAATTAGCTTGACGAATAAAAAGTTGGTCCCGTTTAAAATTGAAAAACACTAATAGGTATTTATTTTCACTTGTAAAACTTGTCACGTTATGAAGTTTTAATGAGGCTAGTGGAGGCATAGTGAAGATTTGGACTGACCTGGACTCCGCAACGTTTACAACAGCTAATTTTATTAATTATTTAATATTATTTACGAGACTTTAAATCTTGCTAGACCTAGACTGTCACCGGGAGTCTAAAGAAAGCAAGGTAAGTAAGAAAGTATTTTAAAAGTAAGAAATTAAGTACTAAACGATGAAAAAAGAAACTAATTCAATAACCAATTCCGCTCTCCGCATCAACGTGGGTTATGTGGAAGAAAATACCATCTAGTGTTAAGCTCGTCTTTGTACAAATTTATTTTTAGTTCGATAAAAAAAAATCATTCATTCATAACCAAGCTAACGAGTTGAGTTGGCGTGAAACAATCAACGAAGATAATTAAACTACGCGCTCGTGGCCTATTCGAACCGAGTGAATCAATCACTCGACTTAAGCAACAATAGACGCGGTCAGGTACAGATGGGTGACCGTCCCGTGACTGCCGCTAGTGGCATTTTTCCGAGCGCATTTTGGCATTTGTCAATACGTGAGCGTGATAATTAAGTCCATACTCTTTCTGCTGCCCTGCAGTGGGAAGTATATAATTGTTTATGTGTAACCTCATAAAAAAATAGTGATAATACCTATTGTAGTAACGGTTGCGACATAACTACTTCCTGCCCGGTAGTGAGGAAACAGTAGTCGATAGAACAGAAATGTTAAGACTGAAAATGTGGCCGGAGCCACCAAAAATCTGAAGATTGTCTGGAAGCTTTGAGCTATCAGGGCCTTAATATAAAGGGATGAAAGAAAACGGTTAGTATTAAGCACAATCTTTATTATCAAACGTTTATTTACAGGTAGCAATAGTATAATTGTGAAACCTTAGTATCCAAACAATTACACTATTTTTATTTTTAATGCACTAACCCGTGCTAAGGAACAAATTTAAAAACCTATTTAGAGGCAAAAAATTTCACCCATGCCGGGATTCGAACCCGCAACCTCTGGCTATCCGTACCAGCGCTCTACCAATTGAGCCAATGGGCGACTCACGGCATCAGTGAAATTTCGAACCTCTTTACAATATTCTCTGTATTACGTACAGAATACATGGGCATGGGTGAAATTTTTAGCCTCTAAATAGGTTTTTAAATCCAAACAATTACTTAATTAAATTTTGAAAAGCTCTGAGCAGAGCGGGGTCGCTACAGAAAGTGGTTTTTATATTGGTTCACAAGTTACACTGTCTAAAGTTGTTAGTCCCTACTTAAAATCAGATTGCCATCAATTTCAATAATTATATTTATGTCTTTAATTCTAATTCCCTATTTTATAATTTAAATTATTTCACAGACCTTGCCAAGAAGAACCTTCCGGTGAAGTCAATCCGGCAGCCAAAAATAGCAGCTGTTTCTCGACAGCGAAAAGAGAACACTGCCCCAAACGAAATCTCCAAAAGTTATAAAACACTAAAAGCTATAAAAAATTTATAAATAAACCCTATCCAGCTGAAAGCAAGAAAATTACTTTTATTAGAAGATTGCAAATGGCTTAAGGATGTGGCAGGCAATTATTAAATCAGGATAAATCTTACCGAAGACATTCAGCAACTAAGGATTGTCTCAACGCTGGTAATCCCTCCTTTACCCCTTTGCATGGATCTGATATTTCCTGAAAATAGCCACGAATATGAGAGATGACCTAACCTGAATTGAACAAGATTCTACACACAGCTTTCCATATAAGTATTTACTCACAGGGTCCCTGCTGCTACCAAATATGATTTAAATGGGCTGCTTCGACGCCATCTGAGCCAAGTCTGCTCACAATGGAGAACCAGACCTCCGTAAATCACCAGATGCTTCAAGCTATAAAATTCTTCTCCTTATTTTGGAGCCCAATTTACACAAGCAGCCAGTCAAGTCACAACTCTCAATCTTATGCTTGGGTGGCCATAATCTGAAAATTATTATCTCCGAAAACAATATTCCAAAATTTCCATATTGTGTGAATAACATTTACTTGTATTTTTTTTTTTCATTACTAGCTGTATTTAGTCGTTGTTTATTATGTTATTAGTTTTCTATCTTTTAATTAAATAAATGATATTCATCAATACCTGAAGTTACTATTTTTCCCTGAAATGGGGTAACTAGATTTCCTATGGCAACCCAAACAATGCAACAACAAATCTCAGGCGGCCTCTCATCAAAACAGACCTAAAGAAGAGATGTCAGCCTACAAAATTCTATGGTGCTACCAGAGTAAATCGAAACCTGAGCCGTTCAAGGCATTGGAGAAAACACACAACGTGACACGGTGTAGGGAAGCATATACGATTTTATTTATAAAAACACGATTCCTCTAAAACACTCCTCAGAGGCAGTTTAAATAATCTGTGGTTACGTTTTTCCCTTTACCACAAACTATTTAAACTGTTTCTGAGTTGTGGTGTTAAGGAATCGCGAATAAATAAAATTACTTAGCTAAAATTCCGCCAAAATTCCCAGAAGCACCATGCACATTAATTTTAACATTTTAATGCTATTATGCATTTCCGCAAAGTAACGCCTGATTCCATACAATTTATAAATAAAAATGAGAATGAAAATTAATAAGACCAATAATTGCTGGACTGTAAGATTTTTCTACCTGTCTGTACGATTTATTAGTAGTAGTAGTTATTGGTACCCTGGTATCGGTTAGGAACTGTACAACAAATATGGGAACTGACTGGAAATAAATTTCAGACCATAACTGGCAACCTACTTCTCTGGTCATTATAACTAAAACCAAGTTATTTTATTATACGCTTTTCAGTTTCTTATTAAACTGTTTTTGACGCATACTAAGGCAATGACATTATAGCTCCCACAACATTCACTTTATTCTGGGAGCTATAATTACCGTATCAGCTTAAAATAAAATCCGAGACCAATGGAAAATGCATACTACCTATGTCCGATTAAGTGTGAAAGTTGTTAGTACCAAAGTAGAATCGTCTTGTGTAGGTTACAATAGGTATAAACAAACATACAACTATCATCACTGAACATAAAGTATTTTATAAAAAGTCGATTCCACTAAAACACTCCAAAGACTAAATGTAGTTTATGGCAGAAATTGGGTTGTAAACCGGCTTTAACTTAGTTTTAAGAGGATCTAGTGGAATCCATTTTTTATAAATGAGAGTATAATTTTGTATATTATAGTTTAGTTTTATTAAAACATGGTATTACACTTCACCAGTTTTTATGACGTTCTATTTTGGTCGAACTTTGAGGAATCCTATGAGGGGATCTATCAGTATTTTCCCACTAAATGCTGACCTATTTTAGGCGAGCTTGAGTCAGTCTAGCGGTAATATTCATTAAAATAGCATTTAACCTTACGATTAGGCCGAAGCCAGGGAACAGCAATTTGGAGAAGCAGGGGATTTTGATGATTCAGAATCGCTCGAAGCCCCGGCTGCTTGAGTGATCTTAAACGATCACGAAGGTTAAGCAACACAGGGCGCGTTCAGTGCATGGATGCGTAAACCGTCTATGACTAAAGCTAGTGGCATTTTTCCGGACGGTTCCGTGCTTCGCAAGGCACGTTAAGCAGTTGGTGCCGGCTGCCGTCGATAGATGGTAGTCGTTAAGCCAAGTCAGAGGCCTTAGGGCGGCTTAAAAACATCTGACAGTAAGACCAGCCACTGGTGTTACAAGCCTCCACCAATCCGGACTTGGCCCCCGTGGTGGAGTATGGCCTATACCTTCCTCAGGGAAGAGACCCGTGCCCCTTGGTGGAAACATAATGGGTTGATGATGGTGAGGTGATTTTAAATCTATTAATATCCAAAATATTCATCATCACCATCATCATCAACCCATTATGTTCCATCTATCGACGGCAGCCAAGAATAAAGTAATATTCAAAAATATTATTATTACAAAAAGGTTAGGGCCATCTGCCAAAAGCTATATCATGTATGAGTTACTTAAGTATAATATAATATAGTATATAAATTTGACAGAGCCCTCTTTGCCCACTTCAGTTAATTCAGCGATGGAAAGTTAAACGTATTCATTTATTCAGCTTTGCATACGAGTAGTGCTATCTTTATCACCCTAGGTTGCCTTCACACAACGCCCTTCAAAGCTCTACGCCCTTTTGTTTTAGAAAACAAAACAGTCTGAAAATAACCGTCCGGGGTTCAACTGCATGTTTTACGACTAACTTGAAATAAACTGCGCCCACTGGGCAATAAGATCTGCATGGATCGTTTTATTTTGTGCTATATGTTCCAAACATTTCAAAAAATACATTTTAGCCCTTTAGTCTTCACGCAAATTTAGGCACCTTGCGTTACAATCGCAGATTTTAAAACAATAACGGCATCACCACGTCGTTTAATTTCATAGCATTAAAATCTTCTGAAAATACTGAAAGCGCGGCGACAATAATTTCGCCGTCGGGAATCCTGAAACTGACGCAAATAACTTGCAACACGCACAAGTGAAAATTCACTTTTCCGACACATAAATTGTCTCCTCGGAAAAAAAGGAGAGACTAGCGCTCCAGTGGCGGCGGCTGGGGCTTCGCCCTGTCCGCGTCCCGTCCGGGAGAGGCTGCGGCGCGGCTCAGTGGCCCACCGCACCTCGAGCTGAGCGCACGCTCGCCGCCTCACGCCGCGCACACTCCGACACGCATCTGGTACGCGACCGACACCCCCTCCCCCGCACACACACATGCATGGCTCCCCTTCCCCGACCTACCCCCTCCCCTCTTAGGGGGTGCCCTCAGGTAGATACTTATTGCGCTTCGCTTTTAACTGCTTTCAAGGTGTCAATCATTCGTATGTTCACTCTTTTTACAGTTGATGTATTTACATTACATTGCAAGTCATTAAAAACCAGTGCCTTGACGATGAAGCGATTTCGGTATGCACCTGAATATTTGATGTGGTTTACCTGCATGCTAACTATTCGTTCAATATTACAGTAGGTAGACTCGCGAACGTACATTCTTATGGCCGAGCCTCCGATCGAAATTAAGAGATTGTACAGTTGACAGCACATCAACCTCTACGCACGTGAGAAGACTCAGTTACGTTTGTAGCGAGTTTCGCTCAAAAACGAAAAGGTTAACCTGTTGCCGATTGTATGTTACATAAATCCTTTTTGTACTTACTATTCACTAACTGGGCAGGGTCATCACAAAAGAAAGGATAATAGTCTTACTTACTTAAAGCATAGATCGACTCTTTTTGCAGTCTAGTTGGTCCCAATTTGTTTGATGTAGAAGCTAGATATTATATTTTGCAGACCTTTGTAAAAAAATATTTTCTAATACTCGAACAACGCTCGTTAGCATCATAAAATTTCAGTGAATGAAGCGTCATAAGCGCATTTGGATATTTTTTTATAAAAGAACAGAATCCACGACTAAAACAACAATAGCAACAAGTTACTTTTCCCCTAAATAAATTTATTTATATTTACATATTGTATATAATCAGATAAATTTTGTCATTAAGCATTTAATAGATAAAGAACAAAATTGAAATTCCGGAGTGCGAGTTTGTAAATACGTACCAAGCAGTTTTCCAATTCAGCGACAAGTTGTAATGTAAACAGTTAATCGAATCAAGCAATTAGTTCTTAAAACTGAACGGGCCAGTGATTTTAAGGAAATTTTACTTGGCAACAATTCTCACACAGATTATTATGAGCTTTGCGTATTCTTATATTATTAAGGCGAAACACTTCTAAATTAAACAGATTAAAAGTCACTCTTATAAAAGTTGTAAGAGGTAGTCGCATCTTGTTCAGTTCACCATGAATTTTGGATGGTTTGAAAACCATAGCGTCGAATACGCTAGTTAGATTTTATTTAAAAGGCTTCCAAAAATATGTCGACACAAACTTGAATCTATCAGAAGAAGTGCGTGCGTGTCGCGGATCCGCGAGTCATTGTTCTGATACATGGAGAGACAGTAATAATTAATCGCGCATTTTTTAAAAAAAAAAGTTCAGTCTGAAACCAAATTTCTCAATACTTATTTTAGGTCTGTACTTAAAAGTAACAGTCTACATAGTTGCAATTTTTAATTACTAATTACATAACGACGCTTTCAATAAAACCCAGATTTTAGCTTGTAGAAACAACTCTCAGCTACTCGCTAATTATATTAGAGGCCTTTGTTCAAAACTTCTTATTTGTCCTACAGGACATTAGGTCCCCCAAGTTTTCTAGACATTTCGGATAATTGAGTTAAACAAGAATTTTAAAATTGCTTAAGTTGCTTTAAGTATTGAATTAATGAAGGGCAAAGGCCAGCGTTCCCTTTCCTCTGGCGCCCTTTTTCTTACGCCAAATCCCGGAGCTATCTGCATTTAATAGACCTATTGGATTTTTGCAGCTTCGGTCTATGGTAGGTAATTTGTAACATTCTTAGGCAAAATCTTAGGTTCTTTCTTTTATTTGAAGTGTTCCTTACTTCCTGCGATAAGTATTTTACTATATAAAATACCGGCTCTTGCGACTCATCTTTAGAAAGAATTCGAATGCAAATCAAGACGTATATTTCTTTGCGAATGTGGTGTTTTTTTTAAACTCAACCAAACGCAATCACCTTCAAATGACAGGAAAGTTAGTGCTTACATTCTCCATTACCTTTATTATTCACCGTTTACTATGACAATTCGATGTATATTGCATAACCGATTAACCTACCGACTACAAATTAACAAGTAAGAAGACTAAAATTGCATTAATCGGCTATTTGTAGTTGAAGTGAACAAAAATATGCAGTTTTGTGAAAAGCAGTCCAGATGTTGTGTATGATTATATTTAAGTTGGTACCGATTTTTGAACGGAAATTAAACAGACAACGGAAACTTGTACGGAGTCACGTAAACATCTAATAATTAGAATCGATATATTCCCACATACACCTTTTTTAATTAACGGAACAAATATTGGCAACCTCGAAGATACTGTTTACGACGATCAAATCATTACCAAAATTATTCCGCTGATAGCACTGATATCAAGTTGACTTGAGAAGCCATTATCCTTCTTTACGCTCGAATAATCGGTTGTCTAGCCTCGTGGATTTGTTCAACCGGACTCAACATAGATCAATGGACTTGGTTGATTGTGTACAATTGCCGAAGGCAGAAACGTAATTATTTTGCTCATGTATTTGATTTATGACAGCGTTTTGCTTTTTTCTGTAATGTTTTCATTAAGATGACGCTCTCTTTTGTTAAGGCTCATAAGGCTAAACAGTTAACACTGCTGTTGCACTACTTAAGACAAAACGCGAGGACTTCTTTATTAAGGTCAAGGCGCAGTAATTTGTATAACATCAAGTCACGATCACGAGTGTAACCTGGCATTGGTATTATTCGTATAAATTATATGTTTCAGTAACACCCCTCGATCGGGCTTGTCATCCTATGCTACCCTGTATACTAAGTTATTTCGATGTGTATAGTGACGCGCGATTTTTTTATTTTGACCAACTACTGAGTGAAAGCCTCCCAAACTTGGATCACATCTTTCTGCGTTAGGCCACTTGGTTAATTCTTATGCATGGCCACCGCGTGTGACGGTCGACATCTTCTAGCAAGCCTTCCTAGTCTACTACAGAGAAGACCCCGTCTGCGACATCCGTCTAATGACACCCATTAGGTGGCAAGTCGGCCCACCTAAATGAGTGTATTCGGCTGATGTTTCCAAACCAGCTCCAGTTGAAACTCCACAGTTGAACGCAATCTGAACTCGCGTGCGCGTTTCTGACCGTAGCATAGTGTTTCAGTCACGGCGTTCATCCTATTTCTCACATGTTTCGCGAACCACATCCGCGTCCATCGTCGCAGTAGTCCCGCAACATAATATGAGGTCGCCGTCGTCGGATCACGTTGCGGAGGACATCAGTCAATCATATGCTCTATTGGTCGCTGTTAAACCTTGAGCCTGGACTTATGTTCTTCGGATTAGCGGAGTTTTACAGGCTCTTGAAAGCTTTGGAGTTGTCGTTAAAAGCCAGATATAGTGGCACATTCACCTTGTGACTCTTTTCAACTACGTTTTCGGTTTGTAAATGTGTGTATTAGTTCAATATAATTTTCGGCCAATTTATGCATTTTTATTTCAATAAAGCTAAAGTATGACAGACAGATTGAAACGTTTCAATTTGCTATATTAAATTGAAAATACTTACATAACGCTCATTAATGAGTCGTCGTGTCCTCCGTAATGGATTGTTTACAGTCGTAACCATCAAAGAAAAGTGTTTCTGTCGCGACGATTAATGGAAAGCCCTCGCGAGAAAACTCATTTCGGCTTAAACGAGAGTCAAAACTCTTATCTGTTTCATTACTTTATAGATAGATAAATAGAATATTCTTTATTGCATGTACTCGTATACCTGGAATGCCATATCTAATTATCTAATGCAGTTTAAATCTTATGTAGTATATACATAACTAGATTTAAACTGCGTTTAATTTAATTACTAATATTTTAGGACCTATGAAATTATTGTTTATTTATTTTTTAAATACATCAACTACATTTATTTATATTAAAATTATTTCTTCAAGTCCCAATAATTTCTATTGTTAATTCTTTTTGTAGTCATAATTAATTGTTTAACCTACTATATGCACTTTAACGCTGTTATATTTCATAATACTTACGCGTATATTGTTATCTTTTACCATCGTAAGTGCTTTATTTATTCTCTAAGACTATAAAGTACAGTTCCATTTCTATGGTTATTATATGTCTAAATATTTTGATACAATAATTATATTAGAGTTTTATTACAACACAACAAGAACATTATTAAATATATATGTATTATTATTTATCCAATATATTGCTCCAGTCCATCCAAATGTTGTCTGGAAGAGATCACTTTTAGTGATAAGACCGCCGTTTGTACTCTTAGGTTAAGAAATATCTGTGCAATTTCCCTTTTTTATGTACAATAAAGTGTTCTCTATTTATCTATCTATCTATTTACCCCACCACGCCTGATCCAAATTTAAAAAAATCCTGGCGTTCACGTATTAACTTTAGCCTCAGTCTGAATACAAAGATAACAAACTATTATGCGAGTAGAATTACTCAGTTATACGAGCAACTCCAACGAAAAATTACGCAAAGCTTGGTCAGCTGTTGTCTGTGTCGGATAAAGATAGACACGCTTTATGACAGCGTAAGTCAGGATCACATTTATTTATTGATTGACAATTAATCACTGCCGGGAGGAGCAGTGTTTGTTATCGCAACCCGACAGCAGATGCCAACGTGCCTTTCATCGCAGGCACTTTGTGAAGCCCTGACGTAATAAACGGGCGCCTTACGTTACAACAAACATTGTCGATACTCTCTGTAAGCCCGATCAACGCCTAGCGTCGCAAATCATGTTGTCGAACTGGACGGAAATAGATGTATTTGTGTACGGTGTATGACGGCTCTGTGTTTGGGTGTCATAATAACTGCAACCTAAATGAAGTAACCATAACATTTCTTACCTGAAGCTTCATAGATTTTATGAAAATAAATGAAAATATATTTATTTACTAAACAAAAAATTTTTCAAACAGAATTTACAAGGTTCAGATCTCCTTTTAAGTGTACAACACCTGCGCCAGGAGATCCAGCTCTTCCACAACTATACATTTGATTTTTAAAAACTTAAATTTCTATAGTGTATGTGTGTGTGTGTGTGATTGCGTGTGTATGAAGTGTGTGGTGTGTTGGCGTGTGTGTTATGTGGATTTGGTTTTAAATTGTTGGTCTCAGGTTAGAACTAAGTTTAACTTAAAAATAATGCTATATAGTATTTATCTTTCTCTCAAGAAGTAAAGTTGGTTGTGTATTTGCAACTTACCGACCTCATAACAATGGCAATAAATCAATTACGCAATCACTTTACTGAATCGCTTTTCACAAAGAAAGATACTCGTAAGTAAGAAATAATGTATTTTATGGCAAAGTCAATTGTTTATACCGAGTGAAGTGACTTCTTTCTAATTCTGTGTCAATCGGTGGAGGCAGAAAATAATGGGAAATACTCATAACATAATTCAAGAAACATATGAAATAACACACTGATACATTACTTAGAGCGGTGGTAGCTCAGTGGGTAGAACCATGGACTCGCAAGCGAGAGCCCCAAGTTCGATCCCCAGTGCGGGCATGTACCAAAGACTTTGTTTAATTTCAAAGTTACGTACATTTGCAAATTTGCAGTCGCAAGACCACACGCAACGGTGAAGGAAAACATCGTGAGGAAACCCGCGGCTTGGTTGGCTCTGCACGTATTGACTAGTCTTTCCTGTGGGCTAGGCCGACTAAGCTGTCAGGATGGTATAGGTGCTGGTCAAGCCTATACCATCTATAAAACCATGTCCCAGGCACTACAGCGTCGGAGTGGTCCCTTCACCAATCTAGTGTGAGTAAAGATGCCACTGGACGCTGTATAAATCATCTCATTAAGTAGATGCAAAAGGTCAATATTATTATTTACATTACTTACATACATACACGCATACACTGACACCTTTATCCCCGAAGGGTGAGGGTTTACCACTAGTGCGACTTATGACGTGACGTACAATACAACCTAAAAAAGGCTGTTTAGTGAAAATCAAACTTGCTGTATCGTACAAAGTCACAGACGACCGTGTGGATTTGACAAAAGTCCACGATACCTTTCACGAAGTTAGTTCACACCCAGTAAGCAGTTATTTCGAGTTTAGTCGCTTTCAACGATGGCCAGCGAGTTTTTCGATAGTTTACCCAATGAGTTTTTCGGTAGTTTATCCAATTTAGTTGCGCTCCGGCTAAAGTGTTTCGCAAACCATGTGCCCTGGGACATGAAAACTGTATTAACGCATCTGAAACTGGATTTCGGTAACGGCATTCACTTTGTAATAAGATAAGATAAAAAAGTACTTTATTGTACACACCAGAAAACAATTACTAAAGAAGAGTAACTACCATAGGTGGCCTTTTCATCGAAGAGATTACCAAAAAAGAATATGAAATTCGTAATTAACTTTAAGGTTCTGATTGCGTAACAAAATTAGCAGATAAAGACAAAAAAGTAAATACAACATAAATCCAAGTTATGATATAATTGTGATAACAATGAACACCTATTTACGAACCTAAAAGGTATTTGAAAAGAGAACGAGGACAATGTGTCAATTTATCAACAAATCAGAAGCTTCCAACAGAGCATAACATGATAGAAGTCAGAATGAGCGACCACGACTAAAACACTATGCTACGCTCAAAACACGCGCATAGCCGATGCAGGAGTTCATATTGCGAGTTTCAATTGGAGCGGGATTGGCGACATCAGCTGAGTACACCCCTTTCGATGGGACGACTCGCCAACTAATGGGTGTCATTAGGCGGATGTCGCAGTTCGGGTAGACTTATAAAACAAATGTCTGCGGTAGACCAAGAATACTTGGTTGACTTGCTTGCAAGCCGAGTTAGTCCAAGGTGACCTAACGCCTGAATGAACACATAAAATTTCTAGTCTGAGCTGGAGACTTTTGCTCAGCAGTGGGGCAGAACATCGGGCTACGAAAATAAAATAAAAAAATCGCGTCACTTAGTACATTGAAACAAGTTAATACCGAGGTTATCTACATGTAACGGATGACAATCTCAATATATGACTGTTATTTGAAACATTCAACGTATACGATTTCAAGGTTATGCTCGTGATCGTGACTTGATGTTATATACGTTTCCTTGACCTTATAAGGAACTCCGCGCCTACTGTTGTAAGTAGTGCAAACGCATTGTTTATGTGTGACGAGCTCTAACGATAGAGACCGTCATAAAGAAAAAAACATCATCGAAAAAAGCAAAACTCTCGCATAAATCAAATACATGATCAAAATAATTATGTTTCTGCCTTCGGCAGTTGTACACAATCAACCAAGTCCATTGATATAATGTTGAGTCCGGTTGAACAAATCCACGAGGTTAGACAAACGTATATTCGAGCATAAAGAAGGATAATGCAAAAACTACTAATATAATTTATGAAATTTCTGATTGAATTGATACAATATCTGGCTGGCTAGGCTTTCAAAAGTTGGAACTAAGGTTCCAACTTTTAAAAATCCTTTTATTTCTTATCCAATTATCGATCGATTCGACCACGGACCGCTTTGAGAGCTGCGCGCACACGCCTCTGCTGTGCTCACAATATTTCCGCTCTGAACGGTCGGATGACATTTAAATAATTAGAAGCAAATCGATTACTACTTCACAAATCGAGTAAACTAATCCCCCGCTATTGGGACCTAAGATCCGGGCCAAACCTCTGCCGGGCTATACATACTTGGGGCCACGTGCCGTCCCCGAAGTCAAGCTCACTATCTCCGCGCTGCAGTGGACTACGGGATCCAACCACTACCGAGGAAATCCCAACCTGCGGGTCGCGCTACCACGGGTCACGCTGCGTACCCGCCTCGACTCAAGGAGAGTGCCTATCCGGGCTGGCCAGAAAGTGACTGATCGTGTGTAGGGATTGTTAAGAATCCACGTTAAATAAATTTGTGTCGTACTGTCCACGTTTATTTTTTTTCCCGCTACCGACAGCTGACCGCTCTTCAAGCGCGACACTGGCTCTCTAAGGTCGCTCTAAGGAGCGACTTGTCCCAATTGGATAAGTAAGTAAATAGATAAATACGTATCCTAGGATTGTATGATATAAAAACATGTGTGATAGTGAAAACTATAGCGTTTATTATATAAAATTACAAAAATGCAACTTGCCTACGTATCAATATACATTTGCAATACGTGTCTATTATTGTCATTTGACATGTAATAACAAACGCAACGTTATACAAAAAATAAAGTTAGTTATTTAAACTATATGTTTAATTTGTCTTAAACAAGGATGAATAACTGATTGACAGGGTTGTCATAAAATTTAAATATAAAAAACATAAAATATAAATATAACATAAAAAAGACATAAAATTTATCTATGCATAGTTCTGAAAATGTAACCGTGAAAGTTGTTTTTGGACTTGGATAGAGCTTACACTATACCTAGATAACTTCTTTAGTCCTGACAAGCCAGAGCAGGTTAAATAGAGGAGTAGTTCCGTCTGACGGTGTCAGCGCAAGTAGGCCTTATTACACAAATTTCAGCCGTATCTCTCTAGGTAAACCTGCCGGGGCTTCATTGTTTTTAAACAGTATTACAAAGGAAAGCAAAGTAAATACAAACATTTGTAAAAAATCCGTAAAAAATAAGACAATAAGAAAAGAAAAGCTAGCTGAGCTGGTACTTACCTGTCCCGGGCAGCGCTGATTTTCAGCCAATCTCTTCTCCCCGAAAGTGTTGTGCGGGTAAAATTCCATGAATTATAATAATTATTTTACCGTGTTATGTGTTTGGTGTACGATCACGAACTTATCTCATATTTTTGAAAACCATTTTAAATTTAAAAACCTATTTAGAGGCTAAAAATTTCACCCATGCCGGGATTCGAACCCGCAACCTCTGGCTATCCGTGCCAGCGCTCTACCAATTGAGCCAATGGGCGACTCACGGCATCAGTGAAATTTCGAACCTCTTTACACTATTCTCTGTATTACGTACAGGCAGCGACATCTGACTTAAGCAAATTGCATTACTTACAGCCCCGACTACCTACTTTGCAGTTAGGTTTTAACATCGGAACGATATCACTGTACCCACATGATTATACTATTTTAATTTTTAATGCACTAACCCGGGTTCGAATCCCTGCATGGGTGAAATTTTTAGCCTCTAAATAGGTTTTTAAATTTGTTCCTTAGCACGGGTTAGTGCATTAAAAATTAAAATAGTATAATCATGTGGGCTCTCTAAGGTCGCTCTAAGGAGCGACTTGTCCCAATTGGATAAGTAAGTAAATAGATAAATACGTATCCTAGGATTGTATGATATAAAAACATGTGTGATAGTGAAAACTATAGCGTTTATTATATAAAATTACAAAAATGCAACTTGCCTACGTATCAATATACATTTGCAATACGTGTCTATTATTGTCATTTGACATGTAATAACAAACGCAACGTTATACAAAAAATAAAGTTAGTTATTTAAACTATATGTTTAATTTGTCTTAAACAAGGATGAATAACTGATTGACAGGGTTGTCATAAAATTTAAATATAAAAAACATAAAATATAAATATAACATAAAAAAGACATAAAATTTATCTATGCATAGTTCTGAAAATGTAACCGTGAAAGTTGTTTTTGGACTTGGATAGAGCTTACACTATACCTAGATAACTTCTTTAGTCCTGACAAGCCAGAGCAGGTTAAATAGAGGAGTAGTTCCGTCTGACGGTGTCAGCGCAAGTAGGCCTTATTACACAAATTTCAGCCGTATCTCTCTAGGTAAACCTGCCGGGGCTTCATTGTTTTTAAACAGTATTACAAAGGAAAGCAAAGTAAATACAAACATTTGTAAAAAATCCGTAAAAAATAAGACAATAAGAAAAGAAAAGCTAGCTGAGCTGGTACTTACCTGTCCCGGGCAGCGCTGATTTTCAGCCAATCTCTTCTCCCCGAAAGTGTTGTGCGGGTAAAATTCCATGAATTATAATAATTATTTTACCGTGTTATGTGTTTGGTGTACGATCACGAACTTATCTCATATTTTTGAAAACCATTTTAAATTTAAAAACCTATTTAGAGGCTAAAAATTTCACCCATGCCGGGATTCGAACCCGCAACCTCTGGCTATCCGTGCCAGCGCTCTACCAATTGAGCCAATGGGCGACTCACGGCATCAGTGAAATTTCGAACCTCTTTACACTATTCTCTGTATTACGTACAGGCAGCGACATCTGACTTAAGCAAATTGCATTACTTACAGCCCCGACTACCTACTTTGCAGTTAGGTTTTAACATCGGAACGATATCACTGTACCCACATGATTATACTATTTTAATTTTTAATGCACTAACCCGGGTTCGAATCCCGGCATGGGTGAAATGTTTAGCCTCTAAATAGGTTTTTAAATTTGTTCCTTAGCACGGGTTAGTGCATTAAAAATTAAAATAGTATAATCATGTGGGTACAGTGATATCGTTCCGATGTTAAAACCTAACTGCAAAGTAGGTAGTCGGGGCTGTAAGTAATGCAATTTGCTTAAGTCAGATGTCGCTGCCTGTACGTAATACAGAGAATAGTGTAAAGATGTTTGAAATTTCACTGATGCCGTGAGTCGCCCATTGGCTCAATTGGTAGAGCGCTGGCACGGATAGCCAGAGGTTGCGGGTTCGAATCCCGGCATGGGTGAAATTTTTAGCCTCTAAATAGGTTTTTAAATTTGTTCCTTAGCACGGGTTAGTGCATTAAAAATTAAAATAGTATAACCATTTTAAATTTCTTAATATTAGGCGCTTGTCCTCTACAATGGACTCTTACCTAGATAAATACCTAGGCAATTAAAGTCGCAACGAATAAGGGCAGCACTCGCATCAAGAGATATTTAACGACTTCTGACGTTCTTCTTTCTCATTATTTACGAGGCACTTTAACTCTAACGCTATAAGAAAAGCCATATTCCTTATTATTTCTTTATTACGCACTTCTTAGAATTTCAGGTATCTTTTTGCTTCACTTTTACATTATCAGGTACTTAGCGATAATGTAAGTCGTCCAAGATAAACGTGTTTAATGTATTGTAAATAACTAAAGTGACATGGAAAACTTTCATTCGTTACCAATTACAATTAACTATGCGCTCAAAAGGCTTATTAAAACGTTTTCAATTTTGATCACATTTCTACGACAATGTATTGTAATTGAATATTCAACGCCTACCTACATAAATCCTGAGCAGGAAAATAAAAAAACTTATATAATATAAAGTTAATATAATATTGCGGCAAATCAGAGCAATTTGCTTTTTATTTTTACTGCTACTTAACACTTTTATGACCGTCAATTTCTGTCAAATTATATGTCAGTTTTCAAGGAGTTCCCTATTTCATATGAAAATTCTTTGTTTGAAATACGGTTCACCTACGAATGATACTTCGAACGATTGATTGTTCGACGCCTTTTTTTCCGATGTTTTTGTTGTTCGGTGCCTTCTTCTTCTTCTTCTTCAGGCTATATTAGTCCTTTGCTGGATTTAGCCCTCCCCTAATGAGTGCCATAGCACAAAGTTGTGCCATCATTGGCGGGTAATGCCCATAATCCCCACGGTGCCTTGTTACTTCGAAAACTTTTTGCCGATGCCTTGTTGCTTCAAAAAATGTTACACCGGTGCATCATATTATCAATGCTTGTTTTTTCAATGCTTCGTTGCTTCAAAAAACGTTTTACCGAGAGTTTTACACGCCGTAACAGAATATTATAATGTTACATATTTAAGGGTTGACTTTCTGAGAGTTATTTACTTTCGCGTAAGCGCTTATACGATTGGATGATACCTAAATGAATGTATAACTTTAAAGAACTATTTATTTTTATTACAGTATTTCTTTATCTCTGTGGAAAAAATACATAATTTAAATGATCACCGAATTTCTTAACGAATAAACATTCATCACGACATCCGATTGCGAAAAAAATGTGAACAACTCTCGAGTATGCCAATGAAAAATTAAAAGGATATAAGCATTATAACTTCAACACTTCTTTTCAATAATTCAGCACTACATGATAGTGATGTAACAAGGCACCGAACTAACAGCAATCGGTGCATTAACATTTGATAAAATTGACCGTCACATTAAAAAGCACCGCAGTAAGGTTTTCGATGTAACGAGGCATCGAACCAACAAGTAGTCGGTGTATAAACATTCGAATGAATAAAGCATCGAACAATCAATCGTTCGAAGTATCATTCGTAGATGAACCGTATTTCGAACAAAGATTTTTCGGAATGAAATAGGGAACCCGTTTTCAAGCGTGGTCTATTTCAAAGTTTTGTGAGTTCTTATGTGAATAATGAATTGATAAAGAAATGTGCGTGCGTGCATGCAACGACTAATGAGTGTTGAAATTCTTACTAAAGTTACCACTCCCTTCAAGAGTATTCGTCAAAGTATTCGTTTTTAGGGTTTCGTACCTTAACAGGATGACTTTTTTAAAAACCTATTTCTTTGTTCCTTAGCACGGGTTAGTGCATTAAAAATAAAAATAGTATAAGGATAACTTTTAGCACTCAAATATAGAGCGGCCGTTTGTCCGTCTATTTGTAAAGATCGTTAACCCGGAAAAGCGTTGAGGAATCGTGTTGATATTCAAATAGTATACTCAGGTCCCTTGAAGTTATGAAAAAAATCAAACTTCTAAGTTAACTCAAAAAACGTTACGACCGAAAATAAAACTATATTTCAACACTCTAGGGAATAACATTCATAGGGCTCCCGTTAACCTAGAACAATGAGATTTTTCAACTAACTGCAAATACGTAAATAAATGTACGTAATACAGAGAATAGTGTAAAGAGGTTCGAAATTTCACTGATGCCGGTGAGTCGCCCATTAGCTCAGTTGGATAGAGCGCTGGCACGGATAGCCAGAGGTCGCGGGTTCGAATCCCGGCATGGGTGGAATTTTTAGCCTCTAAATAGGTTTTTATAACTGTAAATACTAGGAAAATATCGAAATCAGAAAAACATTTGCATTTAAATCATAAAAAAATTGTCACTAAAGTTCGACAAAAGCTCAGAAAAAAACTGCGAGATTCTATTCCCTAAACTATTTATAAAACACATTTAATTTAACGTATCAAAATCTCAAGTCACAATGTTTGTTATCGAACTCCTTCGAAATGGCTTCACCGATTTTTATGAATTTTTGTTTCTATTTGGTAGGTCTGAGAATAATTCGTAAACTAACTAATATGGCAAAACAACACTTGCAGGTTTAAAAACCTATTTAGAGGCTAAAAATTTCACCCATGCCGGGATTCGAACCCGCAACCTCTCAAATTTGTTCCTTAGCACGGGTCTAAGGAACAAATTTAAAATTTGAAATTAAAAATAAAAATAGTGTAATCATGTGGGTACAGTGATATCGTTCCGATGTTAAACCTAACTGCAAAGTAGGTAGTCGGGGCTGTAAGTAATGCAATTTGCTTAAGTCAGATGTCGCTGCCTGTACGTAATACAGAGAATATTGTAAAGAGGTTCGAAATTTCACTGATGCCGTGAGTCGCCCATTGGCTCAATTGGTAGAGCGCTGGTACGGATAGCCAGAGGTTGCGAGTTCGAATCCCGGCATGGGTGAAATTTTTAGCCTCTAAATAGGTTTTTAAATTTGTTCCTTAGCACGGGTTAGTGCATTAAAAATAAAAATAGTGTAAACACTTGCAGGGTCTATAAAATAAAAAATGAATCGCTGAATGTGTTGGTAAGCGCTAATCTTTAGAGCAGATGAACCGATTTCGCCAATTATTTATTTAAAATAAAGAGAATGGTTCTTACGAAGAGAAAAATTAAAAAAAATTAAAGAATCGTCTGTTAGGCGGTACGAAGTTCGCTGGGTCAGCTAGTAATATATTAATATATCTTTCGGCGTTTTGATTAATAAATATAATCAGAACGCCGAAATTGTGAGTTTAAAGTAGGTAATAAGATTTAGTTGGAAATATGTTTCAAATGGCCATCTGTCGTGAAGATGCGTTAAATGCTACTTGGGCCATATTTAAGAAAATGTAATATCTACACATAGTTTTTTTAATAGAATGATATAAACACAACTAAGACAGTTATTTACTTATATTTTGGTTGTAGTCTACTAAGTCATACCAGCACAATGTAATTTTAATGATATTACCCGCGCAGATTAAACAGCCATCTCTCGCGAAGAAGATCGAGTCGCGTGAGTTGATTTTGCACGCGTTGTAACACTAATGGGATTGATTACTAGACTACCATTAATGTCAGTGAAACAACTATTACCGTAGTAATATGACTCTATTGAACCACTATACTAATATATATATATTAGTATAGTGGTCCAATAGGTTCAATAGAGAGAGAGAGATATATATTTATATCTCTTGACACTATTTATTACTTAATATATAATATAGATATAATTAGTAAATTTTATATTGTTTAATATGTCACTACCTGCTAATCTTGTCTCCAAAACTTAGGTTAGCTGTTAGATAATGCTAAGTAGCATTAAGCTCGCCTATATGCAATTTTTTTATGAAATAATTTTATTTTAATAACAATCATAATATGCATTTTAGAGACTCGCCCCTAGGTAAGATTTAGAAACACTATGAATCATGTTAAATTCAAAAAACAATTGAAAAGAACCGCTTCTTATAACGTTAGCGTAGCGACACATAACTCTTATGGCTTTTGAGCACCTTCCTTGAGTATTTTCCCGTGTAGGCTTCGCGTAATGTGTTTCCAATAGGCTTTGATTATCCATAACGATACGGATGGAAGGAAGTGATATTTCCGTGACATAAAGTTAAGCGCACCCTGAGGGTATGCCTACCTACGTACTTTCTCGACGGAAGGTTCACCCAAAGCGTTTTACAGGAGCAAAGGATTTGAATATTCATGAACTTCGAAAAATCTGATTCCTTAGCTGTATATTTCACGCATTCCTCCCCATTCGCTTCTTGCTGAACATTTTTCAGCATAAAATGTCGAAAGGTTTTCGTAACTTTTCTGTCGCAGAATATGCAATTTTTTTTCTTTCATGCGATATCAGCTTGTAATAGACGCCTTTACAAAAACGTTGTTACAAACTTTCGGCTCTCTAGATAACGTTGTTTGAGAAATCATATTTCATGTGTCTAGTCAGCGTTGGCAGATTTACTATTTGTGGGTGAGCCAACGGTCGTTGTTATCTGCTGTGAATCCATGAATGTTTACTTTTCAACAATTTGTAGACTGAACTTATAGCGAGCATAGTAAACTATTTATAAATGTACAGCAGCTATTATCACATTCCATAACGTATAATTATTCTATAGGGTATTTTCCACGGTTGTACCACACCAGCCTGTAACGCTCGCGAAGCACCTGATACTGACTGAAAATCACCGCTGAAGGCTTGTCCATCAACATATTGCTGAGTCAGTGGCTATTCATAGCAGCAGTGACCTTTCGTTTTCCTTAATTTTTTTGTGAATGTTATATTTTTAAGTTTCTTTCGTTATTGTGGCGGGTTTACTTTGTCTATAACAAATGTTTTTCTGCTTCTTCATTCCCGTTTGACCACCCAGAGTCTGAAATGTATCTATGAAGTATTTGGAGTTATTGATATCAGTACAAAAACGGTTATTATTTTACGCTATGTCGTAGTTTACTAAGTTTAATTTCTGACCTTCTGATATCTTCCTAAAACACAATACAAGGCTTTGGTAACCACGTAAAACACCCACACTGATGGCATTTAATTAAATATACGGCGGCGCCAGTAGGAATCAAACCTCTGTCGTTTTAATCAAACGTGATACCGCTAGACCACGCTCAATATCACACAGCTCAAAGAATATTAATCATTTTTTATTATTTCTGCGCAGGGGGGTATTATCTAAGGTAACTTGGTCAAGTCAGGATAACTTAGACACCCCAGGAGAAGTAGAACGCTGGTAACCCATTCGGGATATCGTGTGGTCGCATCCCTTTTAGATGTTCTTTTTTTGTGGCATGTTCTTTTAGATATACTTGTGAATTTTTAGTAGCAATTATCATCAGTCAGCCGCAGTCCACTGCTCCCACCAGGGTTTTCCAAAAAGATCGGCTGTGGCTGTATCCTACGGTGTAGTAGCAATGTCCCTTGCTAACTGTGTAGAAACATGAGGAAACCAGTGTCTGAGGTATTTGCTTACCTCAACACTTGGTACATACAAAGTCTGACTATGAGACTGAGTGCCGAAACCTCAGGTCTGACTAACTAACCTAGTTAGGGTAGGTTAGTGTAAGCCATCGAAATCTTGTCTTAGGGCTTGATGAAGAATCGGTTGGGTCAAGTAAGAACCCAAATAGATAGAAGAACAAATTATATTTTTTTAAGATTAAAGCGAGCTTAAAATATTTTTTTAAAAAGATGGTTTAGAGTTTATTCTACAGTTTTTCTCCACAAATACCTACATGAGTACCTACGTAGTGAAAGAGGCAAGTAAAAATACGAGTATAAGGGAGGTTAAATCCCTGTATTACTGCTACAACAAATAATAAAAACTGTGACTTGGATTCCCGGTAAGGGATATAAAGCGGAGATAAAACATATTTGCTGAGTAGACAAAAGTACTAAATGTACAGTCTGGTTCTTTTGTAGTAAATGTTACGTTAACAAATGGATCTACAGAATCTACGAATCTAATCGTGAAATGGAACAAGCGAATCTACCTGTAGCTGCTATCACTGATCAAAGAAATTGAGTGCAACCGGCCATGTAAGGGTCGAGGACAATGAACGATGAATAAGCCGAATACACATCAATAAATTGGGTTTTTGAGTGAGGACTTTTATTCGCTTAGACTTAGATGCTTAAATTTATATAGCAGTCTATATACGTTCCATGCGGTATATGGTACAGTGGATTAATATGTGTGCCCATGGCACGGTTGACAACTAATAGGCTATTTGACAGTGTGAAAAAAAATCATATAGCCTATTAATTGTTTGCCTTCAGTGTTCCTGTTCTGGTGTTACCAACAACTTTATTGACTTGTTTATGTAAGAAATGGTAGATACAACTTGAGTCTGAATGGTCACACGGGAATATGATAAAAGCTAAATAATTTTAGGTATTTCAATGTGTTCTTAGAATCCATAGTTAACAAGGAACCTCTATAGTTTGGCCATGTTTGTCCGTCTGTATGTCTAACCGCCGCCTAGAACAGATACGCTTAGAATTAGGAAGCTGAAATCTAGCACTGTTATACTCATTATTGATGCTTACAAGTGCATACAAGTTTGGTGTGAATGAAAACAATAAAGTTAAAAGAAAACCACCACAGCTCAGTAGGCTTTACAAGTTAGTGACCAACCAACATAACTGACCAACGTACAAAAGCAAACTTTATGCAAATTCCATTGAAAATTGTTTTGATTAAATAAACTTCAGTGGTGCCGTTGGGAACCGGGCGCAAAAGGCAAAACTTAATATATTTATAAAATTCTGCATGACCGTGTGGATTTTGAGTCTGGTAAGTATAAAAAGTGACAATCTACTCAATGAGTTTTTGTCGGTTTGCCAAATATGACATTCAGAGTTTTGTTTAATTGACAAATAAGTCATATTTTCACTTTTATACCACTTGATTCAATGCTTTCATTTCAGATATATTAAAAAATAACACATCGTACTACAATCGTCCAGAGAATCTTTAAATTCTGAGTTGCAGCCTCTACCTCAGAAATTAATATCTTCAATCCATAGTTGCTACAGCCATAATTCCGAAATCATAAAGTCCAAAATCTTTTTTTTAATTAGGACAGATTGACACTTGGCCCCAGTCACGCAAAGGCAAGTGAACTTATGACGGTGCTCCAGAAGCCATAAGCTTGCCAATGTGTTTTCCTGTTATTGCAAAAATTTTCGCTTTATGTCGAAAGCTTTACAATTTTCTAATTAACTTAAAAATAAATGTGTTAGTATCTAGATCCTATATTATTATACTTAATATAATCCCATAGCTATTATGAGAGAGTAACTCCTGAGACATCATTTATGATTTTTTAGTAAAACGAAAGATTCGTAGTCTAAACCCTCGTCACCTAGATGGAGCAGCTGAATATTGCGTTGCATTTTTTTGCAAAAGCTCATTAGAAAACGCGACGGCAAGGCGTTGATCAAATCATCCAAGTACTATTTGTATATTTGCCTTTATAACTTTTTACGTGATGCAAAAACTAGTGCGGATTTGAAAGGCTCAAAGGGACCGTAATTTGTTTACAACCGCAACGCAGTAAACGGAGTTGACATTGTGTTCCAGTTCCAATATGCGAAGCCTCTCGTCCCTATCATCTAGTAACAGACGGGTTACATGACACTGTGTACGGATATCATTATCCTGTGCTCGCTGTTCAAACGTATGTTTTGCCTCCCATTCTAATAGTGAAAATAATCAAAATCTTCCGTAGTAGCATGAAAATTGTTGCGATACGAAAGCTTCCAAGTTATTATTATGTTCGTTACATGCATTTCTTTTCAGTGCATCTAAAGATAAGAACGTGTTGTGTTTGGTTCTTATAAGCATACCGTGAATTTAGCAAAGAGTTTATCTGGGATTGTTTGTAATATCGTTAAGATCGGACAAATGATTTCCCTGTCATTAAATAAATAAATATATTTCTGTCGTCGCTACTGGCCTAGTATGGACTCCAGCCTCAAACAACATAGGAATAAGTTTTGATTTCTCCTTTTTACCAACAATAACTGCCGATACCTCTGTGAGAAGGAAATAAACAAATTACTTACACGATCTAGGGCTTTCGTTTCGTCCACAACGTCGAATGCACCGGCATTCTTCCAGCTGAAATACAACAGATGTAGCCTGCAGGTGATGCGAGGCTGGGCGCACCGCGCGCGCGGCATACGCGCCCGGGCAGCGCTGGGTCGAGGACGCTGCAAGTAGGCCAGTGCCAGCCACCGGACCCTACTCAAGGTCCGTGAGTCTGTCCCGCCCACTTTCAGTAGTTTGAATCACTTGTGGAAGGTGTCAGCAACGTGGCTTGGGGCACAATGCAGTCGACTAAACGAGGTCTGTGAATTAAGCTGTCGTCCATAACTGTTTTCCATTGCTTCTTTCGTTTGTAATAGATAGTTTCTACTAGTTTTTATAATTTCCTTTTAGAGACAATATCAGATATCACTGTTAAGATAATATTGTCTAAGTTTGAAGTTCGATTTAATCCTAAATAGCTTAATTAATTCTTTGAAACGATAAAGTTGCATTAATCTAACTAATCGCTCGTAGAATGCGGAAGAGATTTAGAGTAGACCATCCGCCCTTAGCCTGTACTAGAGTATTGGAATTGGAACAGTTGGATCATCGCAAGGCCTGTAAGACAACAAAGTGACACTTTGACGTGAGCTGGGCACTTTTAATCGTCTGTTCGTTAGACTTGTGGCGTTCGCTTTATAAGATCAATTCTCGGTAATGCCCTTGGAAAATTGAAAACTTGCAAAAATAGAACGTGGCAGTGACATCACCCGAGGCTCTTATTATACGGGGCCGAAGGGGAGATAGGATCTGAGGACTAGATTGGAATCGGCTTACATTATTAGCCTTTATCTTGGAGGTTATTTATAAATTTTACGCGGGGACTTTTGTTCTAATTAAAGCCTTTGTACAATTTAAATTCTTGCGCCCGTCCGCCTTTGTAATTTCGGAAAGGATAGTTTAACGAAGGTAGAGATTAAAGCTTGTAGCAACAATGTAGAGATTGCTGTAGGTAACTTTTGCTGTTTGATATTTCTTTTGATTTCCGTTGCTTGGAAACTGAGACACTAGACTTTTTATTTACAGGACTGTACACATAAGTGCGTAATCTAGTTCTCATAGTCTTGGTACCAACGATTCCGTGGAAAAGTCACTGGTGTTCCATGAATTATTTCTGTCACTGAACAGTGGAGTTATTTTAAGTGTTAATAATACAAGCAACAAATTTTATTTTGGATTAATGGGCCGTTACTTAAGAAGCTTGAATCTTGACGTGACGTGTTTTAAATAATATTTACATATAGGACTGCGTTAAATAAAAGAGGTTTGCTAGTATTCCTGAGCTCCTTGCAAGTTTAGGAACCGCTGGTCCAAAGACTCAGTGTTTCGTTGTTTACTTATAGTGTTACTAGTAGTGTACTTACATACTTGCATTGTGTACTTTTATTCGCATGAACGGTTAATCTGTGAATGGCATCTATCAATATCTATCAGTGTCATCAGCATCGCTGAAAGTTGAAATATTCGTGTTACGTATTGGCTATACGATCTATGTTAATTTGAAATAATTTAAGCGGAAGTTAGGTTTGTCTGGCTTGGAGCAGATATATAATAATATATTTGGAACGGGACTTGGACATCAACATCCATATTTTGACATTCCAACTATGTAGTTAGGACTGTAGGCAGAGGAATGCCTAATCTAAAGCATATTATGCTTACGAGTATAGGACCAGGGTACATAGGAATTATTTTATTAAGCTGTAAATCACTATGAAGCACTGGCCATAATGTGGCAATGAGTATTTCAGAAAAAAAGCAGACATGGGTTAACTGTCGGAGGCGCCACTAGTTAGAGGATTATCATCTCAACACAATACAAAATGTCTCTTTGGTAGGTAGTCTTTCATTCCAGCAGCTGACCACTGCATAGATACGTTAGTGGATAGGTATTGACAACTCGATTGTCACTGGGCATATGAAGCTAGGAAAAAATCAAAATGGCGGACGCCAGCTATAAAACTCATTATAAAAGTAAGAAAATCCAACTGCCTCAAAATAATAAGAGGCTTATGAATCCGTTAAATTTTCAATCTCAGCAGACGAGACCAGACTTTCTGCTTGTCGTTAAAAATCCTAATGTAGTTTGTTGGGTAAAAAAACTTACACTCTTTATTTCACGAAATGTTCGTTTAGTTACTTCACAGTTTTAACGACTTACTTATACAGACAAGCATAGGTAAGTTAGGTACTTACGTTCTCGAAATATTATTGTATTTATACATAGCAAAAAAGGAAAAATCTTTTACGGGTTTTTTAAATACCGCTTTAGAACCGGTGGTCTGAAGGTTTCCTTTACTTTTTTTATAAAAAAAACACTCATCCAAAAAGTTTATGTGACAATCTATCATAGGATAGGTTGTTTATTTTCATGAAACTAATATGGTTTGTAAACTAATAAGGCTTGGACTTTGAATATTCATTTTATTCAAATATTCGCCTTCTTTGCTATCCGAATATTTTAGAATTTAGTATTCCAAGTTTCCGATCATTAAGAATATTGAGTAAGCGTTTTCAAATAATTTTCAATGCCACCGCCACCACAATGAGCAAAATTAAAGAGTGCTGGTAACGAACTTGTCAAGTGCTGATTTTCTGGTACTTTTTCGTCAAAGTGAGGTAAATATTTGATACAGCAACACTGCAACGATTTCAAAACAGTTCATCGAAGAAAACGGCTACTATTAAGTTTTGTAAGGCCTTCATAAAATACAAAATTACGATATGGAATAAATAATACGATCCAATCTAGTACTTACCTATTACATAACGCATTTCAACATGCGTCCCCCGCGACGTGATTATTTCAAAGTGAATCAGTAACGCCTGCCACAAGACTTTCAGCTAATCACCGTCAAGGCTATAAGAATTACAATTGGTCTCTTTCAGACCCATTGTCATTCTTATTAGCCAAAATAAAGATTTACTCTTGTGGCAATATTTCAAGCACAAGCGTATCCTTGCAGCTTAAAACTATAGTAGTTTTGGTGTTGGAGGGGAGCGAATCTATTCATAAGTAAGTATTGTAAGTGTAACTAAGTGGGTTAGACTTACAATATAACATAATAAGTAAACTAAACTTTGTGTGGCCCAATTTGCATTTAACTAAAAATTAGTTACCTCTTAAAATTACTTTAAACGCGCGATTTCTGGATTCAGATTTATTTATTTATATATTATTACTATTTATATATTATTACAGTATTTATTTATATATTATTACTAGCGATTTATATATTATTATGGTTTTGCCATACCATAAGCTAATAATATGGCAAAACCGTACGAACTTAAAATATTTTTTTTATAATTTTATTTTTTGAACTAAAACTTTCGTAAGCACAACACATTGTAGACAACACGACGCGAGCTCCATCTCTGCTCACCATGATTAAGCTCTGCGAATCGGTGCGATACCTGGTCGGAGTTTTCCGATATAACAACACCCGTAAGTAAATCCGGACTAAAAGTCTACAATTTTGTTTCAGTTGAAAAAGAGTTTGAGTTAGTAAGTACCTACTGTACGGAACCCTCGGTGGGTGAGTTCGACTTGTACTTGTCCGGTTTTGTAGCCTGTACTTACTTCTGTCTCCCTTTAAAGACTAACGTAAAACGCTACTATAATTTAACGCTATCGTACATTATAAAGTTAATTTCTCATTGTTTGTACACATGCGCTATCTGGTAAGTATGTATAACCTTAATCTTTCTAAAGTTCCGTAAATAAAACAATTCGCAGCGTGTTCCAACACTAACAAAAACTTCCGTCTATTTTTATGGGATAACAGTTTTAGACATAAACGTTCTACAACTAAACTATTCTCTTTGTCGCCGGGTAAACTGACTGCAAAAGATTCAGTTTTGTTTATTACTCATGAAAAATTAAAACAAAAATGCAAATGTACTGCGTAAATAGACTTCTAATTAGCTTATTATGCCCTAGTTTTCCACTTATTACAATATACTTACAGTTGTAGTCTTTTTGATAGTACTAAGTAAATAAATATCTGCCAAGGGCATGTAGGGCCACTCACAATGTAGACTGCCGTACGTAGGTGGCCGCCAAAATATGCAGAGTAAAAATCTAAATATGCGGATTAAAGAAGAGGGCGTTTCGATTGATATTTATAACATCTTCTAGGGTGACTTAATGCTTGTTTATATTTATAGTTTGCATGTAGCCTATAAACGTCCCACTGCAGAGCACAGGCCTTCTCTCATGGAGAGAGTATAGCCTTTATTACTACACTTGCCCGCCGTGTGTTGGCGACTTCCAACGCTGAGGTATTTAAGCAACTCGTACACTCAGGCTTCTTCACGACGTTCTCCTTCACAGTTAGCGAGTGAGCTACTATAATATTGCTAATATATTGGCATTGTGGTGTTTATAGTTCTTTTACACAAAAGAAATATCAGAACAGAAATTCTTTGAAGACGCTTTGAAGATGAAAGTCTGTATTCAAATAATGACACTGATAAAAAGTTTCACAAAAGCCGTCTGTCCCTATTACGCTAAAAAGGTGAAAATGTCGCGGTCGCCGTCCTGGGTTTCTAAAACAACCTTAAATCAAACTCTTAAAAACCGACACCCATTTTGAAAAATGATGAAACTAGCACTCCTAGTTCTTTAATTGATTTTCTCCAACAATATGCTACATTTCTATGATCTGAGTGCTACATAGACATATTTCTAGACAAAAGTCCTTCGCAACCGCTACTCATATTATATCTACCTTCCATATCTAGGGTACCTACCTGCCTACTGTGAAAATAGAATTTCTAGTACGAAAACGGCGGACTATAACCAGGCGGCGCAGTACCTTAACATCAAACAAAATCGCGCCCGTGCTGCCCGGCGTTCTTAGTCATTACAACATTGAGTTCACGGTTTAGCTACAATCGTTTACTTCGATTTTTACTCGTTAACTTGTAAAGTGTACTTATCTGTGATAGTTGCCCTTTCACTTCTCTACGGGGACGTCCAAAATTGTTCACGTCTCTACAAACAACCTTTTAGGCGGGACAAGAGAGGGAAGCTCCACTGTAACAAAAAATGCGGTTTGATATTTCACAAATCCCTGAACCGTTTTTCGTGTACCTACAGTATTTTTAAACTAATATTTTCCGAGAAAAAACAGCATCTGTAATTTAGAAGAAGGGAAAATACCCTAAAAAAATTAAAATATTATTTTACCGTTGATGATAACAAACCTTTGTAAGTCCCCACTGCTGGAGCATGGGTCTCTTCCCGCATCGCAGGAAGACTAGGCCACAGTCCACCATGGGGGCTAAGTCCGGGTTGGTGGAGGATTGTAAGACAGTGGCGGGCCTTACTGTCAGAAGTTATCAAGCCGCCTATGAGACCTCTGACATGGTTAACGACTGCAATTCATGACAGCCGGCACCAACGGCTAAACGTGCCTTGCGAAGTACGGAAGCGTTCAGAAATAATGCCACTAGTGGTAGTCACAGCATGGCCACCCATTCAGCACCTGACCGCGCCTGTTATTGCTTACCCTTAGTGATTGTTCCCAATTAAGCGGTTCCACTAAGCCAAGAGCGCTTCTTTTACCGTTCTGATACCGTAACTATTATGTACATAATTGCCAAATTTTAGCATTCTAGTCTAATGGTATCTGAGCTAAGCAGCGGATAGAGAGACAGATAGACGGACAAACGGACGGACGGACCGACTGACGTACATGTCAAAACTATATAGAAAATGTTGACTGCCTAACCCTAAAAAGAAGTTTCTACATTTCCATCCCCGTTGTGGAGTGAATGCTTACGAAGTCGGAATTCATTTGGTTGCATTTTTTCAACCATTACCTATATTTTCCTGCGCTGCGATGGCCTAGATTCTACCTTACTTATCTCGATTTCAATAAAAAACACGTGAATCTCTATTGTTTTTTTTATCTTTGTACGAATAATAACGTCTGCTGAATTTTATTTTCTGTTGTACGTGTTCAAATGAGAGTTGTCTAATTCTAAAAACTCTGTGAACAGACACCTTCCTCCATTTTTTCCTCTGACATGACTACATAATTATCTGATTTATGAAACTTTTTGTGTCTCTACACTATTACACTGTTTAAAACTGAACTCGGTTTGTCCATAATTTGACCCTCGGTTTCTCGTACACTAACATTATATTGATTTATTGTTAAGGGTGGTCAATCCATTACATTTTTATTTTACATTGCCACTTCAAATTTATACGCATTAATTGCCCTCGAATAGCACACATGTCTTTAAGGCTTCAACTTTATATACTTTTATTTTAATTGATAAACGCCATGGTAGTTATTGAGTGCGCAGTTCAACATAAAAGGCGCTTCGATCAGAAGTACTATAGCCACGGATAAATCAAATAACCATTTCTTTGTATCGGCTATTGTGTCTATGCACGGCCGACATAGGCTGACCTTTTACTTTATTGTTGAAATGTGACCCTTTGTGACAAAACTGAATAAAGTGCACACTGGAAAATGTCGATCGCTTCTGACCGTGTAGCCACGGAAGTGTCAACCTAGCCTCACCGTTCTCCGCAGGTATGATGCGGCGCGGTTCCATGGCGATCGGGGGCGGGGGAGAGCCGCTCATCGTGGTGGAGGAGACCGGGGCCGAGGAGGAGGCATCCTCTTGCCTGATGGCCAGCGCTGTGCCCCGCGGCCTGTCCGTGGATCAGGAGTCGCCCCCCGACCCGTACCACCTCTCGCCGTGGCGCGACACGCGCAAGCACTCGCTGCCCACGCCTTGCTGCACCACTGGCCCAACAGCCAGTCAGGTAACATAACATTTACATACTGGCACATACATTGCTTCTGGCCCCACACTAGAGTACCCTGTTTCGTGGGTACGAGAAACAGCAGCAGCAAAGCAGCCTTTTACTTTGTACCAGGTAAAACATATTTAAAGTTTACGTCTGACAGTTCATTGCGAAATGCACACTATTTATTTTATTGACTGCCTCGTTGGTCTAGCTGTTAGGGCGCTTAGGTACCAAGGCAGAGGTCGTGGGTTCGATTACCATTGGGGGCCGCCGTACATTTGTACAAGAGGCCTCAGTCTGGGTGTATTTTTATGTTTGTGACGTCCTTGTCTGGTTAGCATAGTACAGGGTAGCCTGGGACCAGGCCAGGTCACACTGTTGTGTAGAAGTTATTATTTTAAGTTTTATTTATGTAGGCGGACTTTACTAGGATTCTACTACTATAACGAGAGAGGTAAAAAAAAATCTCGAAAATTTCGTCCAACTGAACAGTGTTTTCTGGTCACTCTTACAGCTCTATAGAAAGGGCGTCGAAAGAGACGTCAAAATTGTGATTAAGCAATCACTGAAAAACGTCGCTACTGCTTATGATCTTGAAAAAAGCTTTACCAGACATAATGGCTAGGAACACTGACATAAATAATATCGTTATCGTTATCAACCCTTGTATGTCCCCACTGCTGGGGCACGGGTCTCTTCCTGCATCGTAGGAAGGTTAGGCCATACTCCACCACGGGGGCCAAGTCCGGGTTGGTGGAGGATTGTGAGACAGTGGCGGGCCTTACTGTCAGAAGTTATCAAGCCGCCCATAAGGCCTCTGACATGGCTTAACGACTGCCATTATATGACAGCCGGTACCAACGGCTTTACGTGCCTTGCGAAGCACGGAAGCGCTCGGAAAAATGCCACTAGTGGTAGTCACGGGACTCTCACCTATCTGACCGCGGCTGTTGTTGCTTAACCAAGTGATTGATTCCAATCACTCGGTTCGCCTAGGCCACGAGCGCTTCATAATATGTGTCACATAAAAAACGCACCTAACAAATCCATGCGTTTAGTCGTTACGGAGACTTACAAAAACAGTATGGTGCCACCTTTAATCAAAAGCTCTGCCTTAAGTTGTTCCAATTAGTGCTACGTTGTTCCCTTTCAGGAGATGGCCGCGCAGACCTATCTCGAGGTTACTTTATAACGTCATCTTACGTTCTTCTATAATCCTAACTTGAAATGTATAGTTCTTACATTTGTTCCTAGGTTCGACGACTCTCAGAGAGAGGTGAGGGTGCCAAAGAGGCCCGTGAAGCGGCTTTTCTTGCCACACTTTGCCAAGCAGCACCACAACCTGGAGGAAGAAGGTAAGCTATTTAAATTACTGCATTTTTACTACCTCTCCGACTCTCTGAGGTCTGCTGGAATAAATCTCTTTCTGAGATAAGCTCGCCTTTGTACATGTTATTTCTGTAAAGTATAATTGAACTTATCAGAATGAAGAGGATGATATCTACAATCTGGCCTTTTATTGTTATAGACATTCCGTAGTGACCATATCGCGAGTACCACAGGCTCTGTTTGGGCGCGGTCGCAGAGAGTCCATCGCCGCTTTCCCCGCCCTGGGCCGCCGAAGGGACTCTGCCACAAAGAAATGTAAGTGCAAACGAATCAGTTGCTCTGGTTAGTTAAACGTACTTGTTTATAAGCAATTTGATTTTGCTTTCAATTGGCAGGTCCTCCAGCCACCGATACGCTCGGCAGCACACACAACTTGCAGCTGGATATAATGGACGACATAGTGCAGGCGAGGAAGGTGCGCATGCGCATGTGGGGCACGTCTAACGAGCGTGTATGCGAAGTGCAACCGCTGGACGAGCGCTCGCCGATGGCCGGCTCCGTGCGGTATACGAACCGCGGTCGGCGCCACTCGGATTTCGTCGGCGGTCCACTGCCGCCCATCCCCGCGCGACGCCGAGCCTCTGAGATGCCCCCACCCATCCCGCCTCGCGCCGGCATCGGCGCCGGTGTCGTCTGCACCGATACCGATTTACACCACATTCTGAACGCCCTCACGTCCTCCGCCACAGAGATAGACCGCTGCGGCAAGCCCGAGCCGCGGCGGCGGCTCGCCGATACACGCTCCAGCAGCTTCGACGCTTCCGCGCTACGGGACAAAAACGACCCTGGTACCAGCTGGTTCACACGTCGCCACCAGACCCTCGCCACCAAGAAGAAGGAGAACGAACCCAAAAAACCTAAGGTTACGTTCGCGCCAGACTCAAAACAAGCGCCTGGCGACGCGGCGGCTGTTGTGTGGGACAAGCCTTCAGGATCAGTTGTGGATGCGAGTGCGCTCGGCAGTGCTATCGAAGTGTTTCTAAGAAAGAGCGGGGTGGGGGAGCCCGGCGCGTCGACATCGGTGTCAACGACGTCGGAGACGAGTCGGGCGAGCGAGGCTCGGCCGCGCGGCGAGCGATGGTCTCGCCCCGAGGACGATACGACAGAAGGCTGTGACGCGACCCTCTGCACCTCACTGAAGGACCTCTTCGTCTAGACGTTGTTGCCTTAACAAGGCGACTTCTTGTAAAATATGTATTAGGATTTCGGGTGCGATGTCGTTAAGGCACCAATCCTGAGGCACGAGGGCTCAGTGCCTCAGGTTCTAGTCACATAACGCACACTCAGTGTACCTATTGAACTTTATGAATCTTTCAATGTGATAGACAACGCGCGGACGCCGGGCGCGTGGCAGTGACCGACGCGCGGGCGTGAAATATTTTTAGAGTAAATTCTATTATTTTTCATTGTAAATTTAAAATCAGTGATCAGAATATTGACTTGCTTAGTAGATAGAAAATTATATTTGTGATCAGCGGGCGTGCGTTTCCACTGCGCTGTGTAGAGCAGTGCTCCCCTTAGCGCGCCCGTCCCCACCCCGTCTCGTTCGAGCATCTGTGTCTTGTAATCGAGTGTTACCTACCATTAAAATGGATTAAACGTAATATAGAACCACAATTATGGAAGTGACGTTCGGGAGAAAGTACGCTTAAAAAGGCGACTCTCAGGTCGTCTATCAATAAAGTTTTTATCGATGTTATTTTAGTCTTTCCTTTTGTCGCCTTCCTTAGATTTTCATTTGTAATCTTTCTTAACCCTACACAAAAATCGCCCTGGGCAGGCCCTGAGCTTGTTAAATAATGTGACTCTAGCGTTTTCCTAAAAGTTACACGACGTCAACTTTTCCAATTAATTTGGAGTACGTCTGCTCGCTATGGCTACAGAGACATTACAGAACGATTTTAACTTTGGAAACGACATTTATAAGCCCGCTAAACTCTATTGTTGTCCGCTTTGTACAGCGAAAAATCGCTGCATCCCCCAGAATAAGTTTCTAAAACAATGTGTTCTGGATAAAAAAAGTTGTCAGTATTTTCAAGTAAAAATGGTAATTTTCTCGACATGACTTCAAACTAAATCCACGAGTAGACACTATACCCAGTTACAACAAAATATCATTTGACAAATGAGTGCGCCGTCAGTTTTCTCTCTGTGAGCCTGACGAATTACCTACATCGTCATAATATCCGATTTCGCCGATGCCGCCTGATCGAGGCGACCTATTTCGCTGATCACTCCATTCGTTTGAGCCGTCCTATCGACTGGCTACTCAGCTGGATTAACTTACAGGTGTGTATCCAAGAATAGCACCCAAGGTAAACGAGATGAGGTTGTCATCTAAGAAATCTTATGTTCCGGGTAAAGGGTCGTGTGACGTAGCGTAGCCTGACGTAGTCTGTCAAATTAGGACGAGTGCGTCTAAAAAAGGCCTGAAAATATGTTCTCATCCAGGATGTTTACGCGAAAAAGGGTTTTTTACCGGGCGTAAACAAGCGTGGAATAAGTGCTTATTCTATAAAATGACAGGCGTTTGTGTCAACATTATTAAGTGCTTTCGTATTGTCATACCGGTACTAACTAGATTGTCTGCATTCATCGGTATTTATTATTAACTCTATTAATCTATCGAGCGGAGATGTCATTAGTGTGCAGCAACCCTGTGCTCACCTGAGTCAAAGATAATTGAATCAACGGTTAAATGTAAGTTTGATTACTATTTAATCTAACCCATTTATGAGATCTACGATAATTACTTACGTGAAATTAATTACGTAGGTAAGCTGGAAGAAAATGTTTATTTTTTATTAAATAATTTATTAAAATAGTTTTTAATCTCGCCTTTTTACAACTTTTCTGCAATAGAGATTTATTCAATTCAAAGTTTATAAAATACATGTTTCGATCAGAGATACGTGTAACTTTTTGTGAACGAAATTACCATCGAAGAAAACAGGTTTTTTAACTAAAGTTTGTGGCGTCACCTTGTTATAAACTACGTTAAACCACAGAGCTGATCAGAGAAACTGGCCGGTTTCTGAATTGAGAATTTCACTAAGTAAATACTTAAGTAACGTTCTGTCACGCTCTTTTCTGGGAAATTCTAAGAGACAGCACTACAGGTAACTATTTACTTAGTGAAATTCTCAATTCAGAAAGTGGCCGTAAGTGGGTTAAAATAACCCGTAGATAGGCGGAAGTCAAAGCCTGCATTAACGCAGCGGATAATAGAGGACCCCTGGTTTTTCGTTTACTAACAATCTGTCAACAGCTAACAGTTTTTTTTTAATACTTCGCCAGCTGTTAATTAACAGATTGGTAGTGTGCCAGAAACCTAGGGTAAGATTCTTAATTACGGTCTAGTCTCACTCTTTCATCTGTATAGTTTAAAAGTTCCAGCTAGAGTACTGAAGAAACTTTTAATTTGAGTCGACCTGCCGGTTGCTATGAAGTTCTTATTACAAGATCGTTCATAAAATAATAAGATCACGAAACTCATAAGTGAACCAGACCTTTTAGAATCGTTTGATTAATGTCTTGTTTAAAAACCTATTTAGAGGCTAAAAATTTCACCCATGCCGGGATTCGAACCCGCAACCTCTGGCTATCCGTGCATTAAAATAAAAATAGTATAACTGTCTTGTCTTAAATCTTAATATAATAGAGATAAAAATGAAAAAAAATTACATTCGACAAGATCTTTTTGACCAAAAACGAATTTAAGACGAGAAAATTCACTTATTTTATCATAGCGAGAGAGGCATTAATTATCTTCGTTATGAGTTTCAATAAATGTTGTTACTAAGTTTACTATGGAACAAAAGAAATTACATAGCAACCATTTCCTGTGGTACTGCTGCTGCTGTGTAGCTCAGTACGTATTTATCCGATAGTAATGACCACTAAGCAAATTGTGACCGGGCTAAATGATACATTTATGGTATAATAAATACTGTATTTACACGGATTTTACTCGTTTAATTTTAAATTTTTTACAATTTTCCGACGTTCCGGCATTTTTTCAAGTACCGTGGTCTCGGAAGACTGAGGTGATTGGCGTCTTTTTGAAATCATTAATTGTTAGTTTACTACCCTCGGCAAAAAACTTTAGAAAATACTAAATTTGTGGTAGTTGATTTCAGTATAATTTGGGCTAGTTTGTCCTGTGGTTTCCGCAGTTAGCCTCATAGTTGGGCGATTGTACGTAGCAGGGCTGTGAGATCACTCCAGCCATCCAATTTCTTTCCAGAAAGCCAGCAGTGCACCAATGTTACTGCTGGCGTCCCGAAGAGATCCCAGCTTTCCGATGGTGGAAAGCTGAGATCCTTTCGAGAGGCCTAATTTGGACCTAATTTGGATAATTTGGGCTATGGCTCGCCTTCAGAGCAACGGAATCACACACTTCAATCGACAGTCACCTCTACTATTTTTCTCTAAGTCGAAAAGTAACCGATTCAATTCGAAAGAGTGGCTGATTTGCGTAATGATAATTATGTAAATATAGCAGCCAGTCCGTAATACAACGTAGCCTCAACTGAAATGTTCGTCCCCGCCGTAATTTATTAATTGATTCAGTGTCAGAGACTTTAACCAAAAAATAAAGTATAGATGGACAACTCAGAAGTAAAAGTCTGTAATCCAATCATCCCTGTAGTCAGTGGAATCAACTGTTGAGCGTAGGCCTTTTTCTCCTTCCCGTTCCTTTTCTCCATTACTCTCGATATGTCTCGACCACACTGGTAGGCATATAAAGTAACAAAAAGAACAAAGGTTACGAGCAGAATCGCTTCTATGTGATGTGATGGCCTTCTCTGTCTTTACGTTAGTACGGGGTTTACGACATTTATTGTGGATCTTGTATATATCCCACTGCAAAGCACTGGCCTTCTTTCAGAAAGAGGGATTATAGTACCACAATTTAGACGTTGTCATATTAACCTAACATTAAATATTTACACCAAGTCGATTCCACGAAAATGCTCCCAGGACGAGGTTGACGCCGGTTCATAATAGAAGTCCAGCAGTCCGCTTTAACTCCGTCCGGAAGTGAGACCCGTGTTCGACACGATGATATTTTTCAAAATAACCTTCATCTGCGGATTTGTAGTAGTAATCCCACACGATGAAGAAAAACACCGTATCCAGTGGGATTTAGTGCTGGACTCCGTATACAGGAGTTTTTTGTTTTTTGCTATTCTTTTTTTCTGTTTATGCAATAAAGCGTTTTCTTTCTACCTAGCTAGCCTAGCTCGACAACAGAAGCTAATCTATATATTTAAGGCGACTTATATATTTATGCTAACTATTCAATACTATTACTACTGGCCGCAAACACAAACAATTATTATTATGAGTATGGCCTAACCTTCCTGCGACGCAGGAAGAGACCCGTGACCCAGCAGTGGGGACATACAAAGGGTTGATATCAATGCATATCAATCATTCCCATTACTTCAATAGCTACATCGTTTATGTAGCTTTGGAAACGCTACGTGGACAGGCTACGCCGCTACGCCGTAGCAATTGTTGTGCTTGCGTTTCGCAAATAAATTCTACCTGCGTACAGAAAATATCCTTCTATTGCCTTCTACGTACTCACTTAGTATCGTTCAGGAAAACTTACTAAAATCATTATCATACATCGCCCCAGGCGCTACGAGGGCAGGCTATGTCACTACGCTTTTACGCCGTAGCAACCGCTACGAAGGGAATTATTAGATTATCTATAATTACCTGTGTTAGTTAGGTTCACTTGATGGTGTGTTTTTGGATCACGTTAGTGAATTTTGTTAAAAATACTATTTACGCTAGTTATTTGATTCTTGGTTAGTGGGTAAAGCTTATGTGTGTATGGTTTACCTTTTATCCCTACCAATTAATTTCCTTGCACTACCTGTGGTTAACTGGTAGAAAATTCTTACAGCATTAATATTTCCGTTTTATTTTGCCTACCAATGTGCAATACACTTATTTTACCTAATACCTATTAAATGTGAAAGTTTGTGAAGATGTTTACTTGTCTGTTAATTAAGCAATAACGTTTGAACGGAGTTCATGAAACTTGGCATACAAATAGACAAAGATCTAAATTGAAATAGTATATCTCAGTAATACGTTCCCATGAAATAATATTGTATTGTTACTGTATGCAACCTTTTTTCAAGCCAAACAATAAGATATTTATTTACAAGAAACAAGAAAAGTGAAACTGATTCTGTGGCAGTACGAAGTTTGTCGAGAAAGCTATTGTAAAGATACTTTTTTTAATTTTTTATAGGCGGTGTACACGGATCTAAATTTATATCCGTGGTGGTGTATTTTTTTAACATTCTTCTTTTACTCGTTATCAACCCTTGTATGTCCCCACTGCTGGGGCACGGGTCTCTTCCTGCATCGCAGGAAGGTTAGGCCATACTCCACAACGGGGGCCAAGTCCGGGTTGGTGGAGGATTGTAAGACAGTGGCGGGCCTTACTGTCAGAATTTGTCAAGCCGCCCATAAGGCCTCTGACATGGCCTAACGACTGCTATTATATGACAGCCGGCACCAACGGCTTAACGTGCCTTGCGAAGCACGGAAGCGCTCGGAAAAATGCCACTAGCGGTAGTAACGGGACGCTCACCCATCCCGTACCTGACCGCGCCTGTTGTTGCTTAACCAAGTGATTGATTCCAATCACTCGGTTCGCCTAGGCCACGAGCGCTTCATTCTTCTTTTACTACAGAGTAAATATAAAGTGCTAAGTCTCCAATAGCTTACAATGCAAACTTTTTTTGTTGTAAAACCCGAAGTTTAATTAAATCGGTTTTCGCACAAAGTTTTGTGAGACAATAATTCGTGATCGTTTTAATCCTAGTCTTAGAATGGAAGAATTACAATTAAGCTTTTGTTTTGTTATAGCTGTTGAACCTCAGGAGCATATTACGTTTGTTATGTGTGGTTTTGCTTACTTTAAATGCCTAAACCATGGAACGGTTCAAGGTCCATAATGACTGATGATCCAGTTGTTATGTTAAATAGGTGGTATTGGCAGAAGGTGGTTTTACTGAAGTCGTAAATGGGTATAAAATACACCGATGTTTAATTTTTGTATTTAGAAATGATTTTATTTGTCTCGAAAATACAATTATCAGACTTCACTTTATGCAATATTCCTATCACAGCTAGTAAAGTTATACATGAGCCCATTTTTTTTTAATATGCGTCTTTGATCTAGAAGTATATCTAGACAAGGACACAAAACGTGTATTCACGCCAAGCATGGTGAAAGTAAAATTTTAATACATATTTAACAGAAGCTCTTGCGATTTTAAAATAAACTTCTAATTACGCGACAATAATTTCACTCTCAAAAGTTTCACGTGAAGAATGATCAAGTTAGGAATTAAACGGCAATGGAGGCAGTTACGGCGTATTGTAAATATTGGGTAATAATTTGCGTTGTTCTAAGTCCAAAATGAAGTAAATTGACTCTAAATAAATTAAATCTGTGTTCTTATGGATTCTTAAATGAAGTGGAGAAAGTTGAAATGCGTCACAAGATTAATAATGTTATAACAAATAATAAAAAAAATATGTTGGAAATTAACACCAAAAGCTATTCTAATGCGGACAGCGGATCGCTTTGATGCGTCAAACAATCTAATACTTTTCTATTGCAGACGTAATGAATAACTAGACAGCTATTTGACTCTCGCTCTACAACATTGCCGTCTACACAGGGTGTGTAAGGAAGAGGCAAAAAAGTCTGTCCCCTTCTTAAATTAACTCTGCATATCTCTATCAATCATATTACGAAAATTGTATTTGTCCCAAGAAACGGTGAAGAAAATGGGGAAATAGCCATCTTGAATATTTTTACAGGTGCCGTCTCCATTGAAAAAGTTCATTAATCTGAGGAAAAACCTTGATGCTCTGAAAAAAATATATGTTGTAAGTTTCGCAAAGTAACAAAAAGTCTTTGGTAGTGGCATGCTTATTAGTTATGTATACTTTTGTAATAACACAAGTTCCTGCTAATGTTGGAGCGGATAAGATTAAATACGTGGGGACTCATTTCATGAGTACTGATTAAAATACGTTTTTTTTTATATGCACTCATGAGAGCAATGCCAGGCTACGCGCGTTGTAGGTTTCCGTAGTTGGCCGTCTAAAAGAACTTCAAAAAAGGGGTGGTGGCTTTACATATACTAAAAATTTCATTTGAATTTTCTATTATAAGATGGTTGACTTTTGGTTTTTTATATGTGCTATTGCCCCATTTTTTTCACGTTTCTACTATTAATTGCTGAGCTGCGAGAGGAGGGAGGACCTTTTTCTAATAAAAAAAATGCGCTTTATCTTTATACTGTAAGTTTGAAGCTTAATATTTCGAAATCGGTCCCTGAATCGAAAATGGTTTCTTACCTTGATCTCAACCATTTGATCGTCCCCACTGCTGGGGCACGGGTCTCTTCCTGCATCGCAAGAGGGTTAGGCCTTACTCCACCACGGGGGCCAAGGCCGGGTTGGTGGAGGAGTGTAAGATAGTGGCGGGCCTTACTGTCAGTAGCTATGAAGCCGCCCATAAGGCCTCTGACATGGCTTAACGACTGCCATTACATAACAGCTGGCACCAACGGCACAAGTGCCTTACGAAGCACTAAAAAAAATGCCACGAGCGGTAGTCATGGGATGGTCACCCATCCAGCACCTGACCGCGGCTGCTGTTGCTTAACTCTTTGGAATAAATTATTCCAATCACTCGGTGCCATTAGGCCACGAGTGCTTCACTTTTTTCTTACACAATAATTTAAAGTGCCCAATTCAACGATATCCGACATTATGGGGTAAACTAAAATCCAATCAGTCGGTACCTCAATGCTGAGGATCGTGTCGCAATGTCGTGCATGGGTTTAGAGTGCTTTCTCTGGTGCCACCGGTCGCTTTGTTGAAACTTAAATGTTTCCATGGTGTTCTAATCACTTCATTTAGCGGGTAGCTCTTCCCGTCGACTTGTTTGTTTGTTTTTTCTCATTAATTAAGTGAACTGTAAGTTCTTTATGAGAAATAAATGTCTTTGAACCTAAACCATAATAAGTAAGTAGAAGCGCTTGTGGCCTAGGCGAACCGAGTAGTGATTGGAATCAATCACTTGGGTTAAGCAACAACAGGCGCGGTCAGGTACAGGATGGGTGAGCGTCCCGTGACTACCGTTAGTGGCATTTTTCCGAGCGCTTCCGTGCTTCGCAAGGCACGTTAAGCCGTGGGTGCCGGCTGTCATATAATGGCAGTCGTTAAGCCATGTCAGAGGCCTTATGGGCGGCTTGATAACTTCTGACAGTAAGGCCCGCCACTGTCTTACAATCCTCCACCAACCCGGACTTGGCCCCCGTGGTGGAGAATGGCCTAACCTTCCTGCGATGCAGGAAGAGACCCGTGCCCCAGCAGTGGGGACATACAAGGGTTGATAACGAATAAGTATTGGACAAGCGCACTTGAGGTACACAATTTTTTTTTAGAATTTTTTTCTACCGTTTTATTAGGGTGGTTAATATGCGTTTAATACGAATATTCAGCCATCTAGTCCTCATCTTTTTTGAGCTAGACCGCGGACAGATGTACAGACGGACGGGCATGGGGAAAATATAAGGGTTTCTAGCTGATTACGGTACCCTAAAAAGGCACAAAAGGATGAGACATACAGATTAAATACAGATGAGAGATAATGAAAAAAATTAATCGCCATCCTAACTTGCTCATTTCCTCCAAAATATCGTTAACATGCAAAACTCCCAGTTAAAACATCAACAAGAAAGCCGCAAGTCAGGTGGCGGACGACTAATGGCCAATAAACGAGATTTCGGCGGGCAAATTTCATTACAAGCCATTGTTACTAGCATGAGATGCCGCGCCATAGAACAACACGAGAGGTGGAAGATGGGTTTAAATTTCATTCTACGTTTAAGCTCGATTCTGAATAGTTTGTACTTAACATACACTTAATGGCCAAATACGAGTCGGGCGACGCGCTACACTACAGTGGTTCTTTAGAAATAGTTATTAATAGAATTTTTAACCTGTTCTACAGAACGGACAACTTCATCAAAGTAATGTTTGCTTTTACAACTTGGTCACCTATTACCCGTTAACTTGGGTAGCCTATAGTTTTTCTTTAAAGTTCATTACATTTGCTACTGCCCTGAATATTTTCATGTCTTTAGGGAGGGGAACTATAACAAATATTTCGCAAACGAACCTTCAATTAACAAAAGCAGTTGGCCTACACCCCTAATATTAAACGATCAATCCAACGATACCCCATACTATGGTGTAGGTGTAGAGGATGTATACTAAATTTATTTTATAGGTTATTATTATTATTTCTTATTGATATGGCAACCAGATTATATCCCACATTTTTGTCGCCGTGATTCATATACACATCTATGTCAAACTACAGCTTTTTTTAAGTAGGAAAGTAGGACAGGTTACACTTGACCCCAGTCACGCCTGATGGTAAGCGAAGACGGGGTCTACGATGTTACGTGCTTACCTGTTAAATGCCGGTTAACTCTACTTTAAAAGACACCCAGGTTATATGTCTCCGGAAAGACAGACGATGGCAGCGTGTTCCACAACTTTACTGTCTTATTATAAAAGAGTTCGCGAATCGCTTGGTGCGGATTCGCTGAATTTCGACGACAATAGCGTGCGATCGAGGCCATTGTCTGGTGGTCCGATGGAAGAAAGACGCCTAGGTATAAGTTCATGAGCTTTATAGTAGTAGCTCCATCTCTGTGCTCTTTTCATTAACAGTATCTCCCACAAGTTATCTTCTTCCTACCACCTTTATGCAGACGATCTTCAAATATATACACAAGCTCCACTGAATCAAATTCATTCAGCAATAAATGCAACAAATAGTGACCTTGCGCATATTCTGGATTGGAGTGTGGCACATGGACTGAATGTAAATCCAAAAAAAACCCAAGTTATAATAATTGGTAGACCCCGATTTATCTCCAGAGTTGATGTGAGTTCCTTACCACCTATCCTGTTTGATGGTATACCCATACCGTTCAGTTCAGTGGTAAAAAATCTGGGGATCTTGTTCGACACTACCTTATCTTGGGTTCCTCAGTTGGAAATGGTAAGTCGGAAGATGTTTGCATCCGCAGGTTCACTTCGGCGTCTCAGCAATTTCCTTTCTACGGCTACCAAAGTTGTGTTGGCTCAGTCTCTCCTTTTACCGATTCTCGACTACGCTGACATCTGCTATCTAGACCTCACAGAGGAGCAACTAAATAAGCTTGAGCGTCTCCAAAACTTTTGTATCCGGTTCATATTTGGTTTACGCAAATATGACCATATTTCTGAATATCGAACTAAGCTCAAGTGGCTCCCCATTCGTCTCTGCCGGAATGCTCACATTTTTTCTCTCCTCTATTGCATTCTGTTCAACCCAGCTACCCCATCCTACCTCAAAGAGCGTTTCGAGTTTCTCCATTCTTCCCATAGCCTGACTCTTCGCTCATCCCAAAACCTTCTCCTCAAAACTCCCATCCACAGTACAAAATTTTATGGCTCCTCTTTCACGGCTCAGGCAGTCCATTTATGGAATGATCTGCCCGTGGAAGTGAGAAAAGCAAAGTCCTTGGCTTGTTTTAAGGCTTGGCTTTAAGGCACTGGTGAAATCCCACTATCTCACTGGATACACTGGAAAACTGTTGCTTATAATGTATTAATTGTATAAGTATTTATTTTTAGGTATTTATGTATATTATTATTTAAGTATATGTTGCTTACCTATATGTATTTAATTGGATATGTATTTATTTTTTAGGTGTCTATGTATATTATTATTTAAATTTATGTACATTATATCGTAGGTAATTATAAGTAATTATATTCTCGCACTCCCTTGCTGTTTGTTATCAATATATTTTCGATTTAATTATTTATGTACATGCACCACGTACCGACTATATTCTTCATGCAATCCACTCCATCCAAAGGTTGTCTGGAAGAGATCGCTCTTAGCGATAAGACCGCCAATTGTATAACATTACTTAAATTTAAGAATCATGGTTGTAATATTTTTCTGGTTGTGCAATAAAGTGTTCGCTATCTATCAATATATCTATCTAAGCCATGTATAGACACACAGACTGACACTGCGAAACTATTGGGTTTCTTGTTGATAACGGAACCCAAAAAATAAATATTATAAAATTCACACAGAAATAATAATCTCATGCCTGTATCAAGGAGTGGTAGGCAGAGATTAGCCGGGTTTTCCAATTACCACTATCCAGAAATAACACATTCTTCTTGTTCTTCTTCAGGCTATATGTTAGTCTACTGCTGGACATTGAAATAATTTAAATTGACAAAACAATAAACAACCTGTAAATTCATACAAGTAATATAGTAGATTATACTATTTTTATTTTTAATGCACTAACCCGTGCTAAGGACAAATTTAAAAACCTATTTAGAGGCTAAAAATTTCACCCATGCCGGGTTTCGAACCCGCAACCTCTGGCTATCCGTGCCAGCGCTCTACCAATTGAGCCAATGGGCGACTCACCGGCATCAGTGAAATTTCGAACCTCTTTACACTATTCTCTGTATTACGTACAGGCAGCGACATCTGGCTTAAGCAAATTGCGTCACGTATCGTGAAGCTTGGCACCGCCTTCAAAATATACACAACAGATAGATAACTAGAAAATACTTTATTGTGCCTACAAATTGTATAATACTTAGGTAGTCTTCATTAACATGAAATGGGTAGGCACAAACCAGACCACGGGTTCAAACAATTTCCTACTTAGTGTCTGCTTCGAATTTGTTGTGTTATAATTTATAACAATAATTTATCTCTTATTTAGTCTGTGGGTCCAAAATAGAACATCCGTGCCCGTAAGGTAATGTGAATGCATACATAATATGTCGATGACAACCTTGTATTACCTAAACATATTACCTACATTATCTTTATGTAGTCTGTGCCTACATTACATAGGTACTAACATTAAATGAAATATTCTCGGCGTGACCTGCGCCGAGAATAGTTGGTTGTGTGGGCGTAGCTGTTCCTTACTGCGTTGTGCAACAGTTGAGGTTGAACGCGCCAAATCGTCTGAGAGAAAATGGTCCGCCTCATCGCATCTTTCACTCTTTGACCTGCCTGACCAATCGACTCGCTCCTTGCGGCTTCTTTGGCTGCAACCAACGAACCGAATCGAAGTTAGATTAGATTAACAAGTCTTTATAGTACACACGAGAAAAAAATACATTATAAGCCTTACATATCTATAGGGAGATTAAATTACAGAACATTCTTAGGCCCACTTGCGTCAGCCCGGGTAAGCTCATTCAACTCGAGTTAAATCGATCATTGCATGTGAAATTATCAATTTAACCGGTTAACTCGACTTAACTGACCTAACCATATTATTGATATAGACCTAATTCATATTATTGCACCACACCTTGCTACAATTTTTAATAAATTTGTTGCTCATGGGACTTTCCCAGATCTCTTAAAATTATGTAAAATAGTTCCTCTATTTAAGGCAGGTGATAATGAGGATCCAAACAATTTTAGGCCCGTAGCAATACTACCGGTATTAAGTAAAGGGTTTGAGAAACTAATTTTACACCAATTGTTGACACACTTTAGTTTAAATAAACTCTTCCATAAAAAACAATTCGGTTTCACTAAGGGTCGTTCAACGACCGACGCAGGGGTGGCATTAATGAATCACATCTTTGATGCGTGGGAGGAGGCGCAGGATGCTATCGGAGTTTTCTGTGACCTTTCTAAAGCTTTTGATTGTGTAGACCATAAAACGCTCCTTTGTAAATTGAACAGATACGGTCTCAGTAATGGATCTCTAGCTCTTCTTCAATCATATTTAGCAAACAGAGTTCAGAAAGTTGACATAAATAGGGTTAAGTCTTCTGGATCTGATGTTAAAATAGGAGTTCCTCAGGTTCTATTTTGGGGCCTTTCCTCTTCTTAGTATATGTAAATGATCTGCCCTACCTAGTTGAGAAATTGTCACAAATAGTATTGTTTGCAGACGATACTTCTCTAATTTTTAAAATCAAGAGAGGTCAATCTAATCTAGACGATGTAAACAACGCCCTTTCTAAAGTGTTAAACTGGTTTACTGTAAACAATCTCATGTTGAATGCGAAAAAGACAAAATGTATAAAGTTTTCATTGCCCAATGTAAAAAAAGTGGACACAAGTTTAATTATAGCTGGTGACAGACTAGACTTAGTAGAGTCCACGGTGTTTTTAGGTATTACAATAGACTCGAAACTGCAATGAGGTCCACACATAAAAAATCTAGCGGGTAGGTTAAGTTCAGCCGCATTTGCAGTTAGAAAAATTAGGCAACTAACAGATGTGTCAACTGCGAGGCTTGTGTATTTCAGTTACTTTCACAGTATTATGTCATATGGTTTGTTACTATGGGGGCGTGCGGCAGACATAGAAACAGTTTTTATTCTACAAAAAAGGGCTGTTAGAGCTATCTACAATTTACCTACCAGGCAATCGCTAAGGGATATTTTCAAGGAAATCGGAATTCTAACGATGGCTTGCCAATATATATTCGATAACATAATGTACGTACGAAAAAACTTAACAACATTTAAATTAAACAGGGATATCCATAACGTAAACACTAGAAACAGAAACAAAGTTGCTTTATCTAAATTCAGATTAGCCAAGGTAAATGCATCTTTTGTAGGACTAAGTGTACGTTTTTACAATAAAATTCCAGAACATATTCTATCCCTGCCTGAAAGCAAATTTAAAAATTTCATTAAAAAGGCGCTGTGTAAAAAGGCCTATTATAGAATAGATGACTTTATAAATGATGTAAGCCCTTGGCAGTAGACCAATTCCACAACGAGTAAATCATAGTTATTAAATAAATATTTTATATGTAGCAACCGAATCACTGCAATCCTCAGTGTTAGTTATGTATGTCATATTTTAATTTAAGTTTGTACAGACGACGTGATTGCATATTAGTAAATATATCATACATTCTATAACTGACAAAAACTTAATCTGCAGGTTTGCTAAAGGTCATTCGAATGGTGGCGTGGTGGCCGGGTCATCTATCTCCCTCCAAAATGGTTGAGACTGATGATGGCTGACCTCTGCGTTATGCTCGTGAACGAGTGCTGTTCGTGTGTCTGGCCGCAGCACTTGTCATGTTTTCACGGCCTATGTAAAAAAGTATATATATTTAATAATGCCTTAACATTTAAAGTTATTAATGGCAATCATGGAATCTTATGCGTATAGGTGGTATCTAATGTATTAGATTTAAGACTTGAGAAAAGATGGTCAGAGTGGAGTTTTTTTTTTTCCCGCTGCCTTTTTCTCCACTACATTACGGCCCGAAGGCGGCGGCTTTCACTTTCATGTTACATTGTACTTTGACATTCAGCAAATAGAATGTAAATTCTTTACGTTGAAATAAATTGAATTGAATTGAATAACCCGCGCTGACACAAGTGGACCTAAGTATATCTTCTGCCAAAATGAGAAATGAGTTTAACGTTATATACTATATTTTACTAGCGGTGCCCCGCGATGTTACCCGCGGTTATTAGGGAATAAGACATTTTCCCTTAGTAAAACGTTGCCTATGTGTTATTCCAGGGTGTCAGCTAACTCAATTCCAGATTTTCTTAAAATCGCTCCAGCCGTGAACGTGAGACGTGAAGAAGACACAAACGTACACACTCACAAACTTTCAACTTTACGTGATGTGAATCCTTCAAAATTTTACACGCGGCAACGTAGCAACACGCGGTCCTGACGTACACCCCTAGGCCAGAGGATAAAGGTGACATGGATGGTGAGAAAATATGTTGCCTGACTCTGTGATAAGTGTATTTGTTGATGACGGATTTCAGGCGACAAGGCTCGTTTCTTATCAAACGCTCTTGTTGAAGCGACTATGTCTGAGACGCAGGAGGATTTGAGGGTGCAGGTACTGAAAGCAATACTCTCGTGCGGGGTATTCTTATATTCACAGTAGGACGCGGCGTGACGTCCTACCTAGGTGAATGCGCGGCGGTAACTCTGTGGGCACGTACAACAGGCGGCCTTTTTATACGTTATCGGAGTACCTGACCGGCATGGTAAAATTAAAATACAGTAAAATAGAATTTCATTTTAAAACTAATTAAACTAACATGCAACTAACGGAAAAAACTTAATTTTATCTTACAGTTACATGGTTCAAATTATACATTACAATTTAAAAGAAACAGGTAAAATTATGAAATTCCTACACAATCAGATGGTTTATCAGACTTATCTTATGTTATAATATAGTGTACAAATATGACACTTACATACAGTGGATTAATCCTAGTTACATGTTATTACATTAGATCAACGTGGTGATTTTAGGAGTTTCCCACGCAGCTGGCGGAAGGCGAGCAAATGGTTTACCGTGGGAGAGCGGCCATAAACCGATAAAACAGTGCAAAACAAATTCTGGAGACAATAGATCACAGTCAGGGCGGTAATTATCGGTGAATGGGCGCAGAACATCAATGGATCGGTGGACATTAGAATGGACAGCTGTATTGGCATAAAACATTAAAGAAAGCGCTTTGTGAAGACTTTAGATACACCGTCCCTGCCATCAAAAACTATTGCCATTATGCCGATAATTACCAGCCCTGTAGCCTTAATATATATTTGCACCGTGAGAACTTAATTAATACCACTCGGTTTATGCTCGCTACATCTTTGATCGTGCTCTGCTTTCGGTCGTTAACAGTATTGCTTTCAAATACAATTTTAAGAAACAGTGTTATACTTAAATAAGTACATTTAAAAGGTTGTCAAACGCATTTTAATTATTGGACACCTGTTATGTTATTTCTAGGAACTTTTCAAAAAAACGTCCGTATTTTAAATGACCTAGAGCCATGAACGTTCGTTATAAGCCCTATATTTCGAGAGCACTATCATTTTGGTGTTAACACAAATGTAAATTCAAATTATGCTTCCCCACAATAAGTTAATTATTGGCCGAGGTAGTTTCCCTTTCCGGGAGAAAAATCTGTTTACGGTAGGTTAAAAAAAAAGCAGTAAAAAGGGCAAATAAAATTTTTCATTTAGCCTTGGCAAAAATATCGGCTTTCTCTCTACTCTGTTAAACAAATAGCGATATTAATTAGTTACTGAGTGAAATATGGGCCTGCAAATAGTGAAAAATCATAGGGATTGTTTAGACTTAATGGAAACGGAGCAGCTACTAACGGATCTACGCAACTCAAAACAAATGTGCCGCTGATTACAAGGATGTGGACAATTGCTACGAACTGTGTTATCAAACCTGGACTTTACAGACATTACAAGAAATACCTATTTCTTAGCCTAAGAGTGATAGCGTTACTGCCAGTTTCTGAGTTGAGAATTTCTCTAAGTAAATAGTTAACTGCAGTATGGTATCTTCGAATTTCTCAGGGAAGAGCGTGACAGAACGTTACATAAGTATTTACTTAGTGAAACTCACAATTCAGAAACCGGCCCTCAGCCTAACAGATCACTTTTAGTTTAGCTTTATCACTAAAAGTGATCGCTGTAATTCGTTTCGAGAAATAATTTCTTAGTTTTATAGCTATAAACTAGTGAAACCCTCCTCTACGCTTTTTACGACTTCCGCACTAAGCGAAAGACTCATGTCATTCCCGTTTATCTACCACCTCTATTCTGAAATTATTCATCCGGCAAGCAACAGTCGGCAAATAACAAACTCGTTCCAAACTTTCTCAGTAGCTTAAATTATAATTGAATTTGATTGACGAATTTTACCCCCCGACACTGTTTCGGTGAATGGTTCGCGAGTTTGTTAATTGAACTAGTCCCCGGCGGGCTTTGGGCCTCAGGCCCCACGGGTTGCAAAGTTTAATTTATGATTTTTCCTTAGAACTAATTTTGCTGATGAAAAGTTAGATAAAAGAGTTCATTTGTCAAAAAGTGTGGGCGTAATAACTGTGGCCGCGGCAGGGCTTAACGCGTGCAAACGTAAAACTCAGTTTTGAGATCCGGAACTTACTTATCGTATATATTTCTGAACCTAAAAATAAATAACATACAATCACTTGTCCTCGTCCCAAATTAGGATACCCTTTGCTATACTCGCCAGACACGTACATTACAGACATCACTCAAACTGAGGCCATTTGTACAAATCAAGTACGGTGGCCTCCAGTGGGAATAAAACCCACGACTTCAAGCCGACGACGAACCGGAGTTTTAACGATCTTTGTTAAAACACTTCGTCAAAACTCTCACACGATATAAGACGATTCAGGACCGTTACTGGAGTTACCTAACCAACCTTAGCTTAACTTGCATATAACTGGCAATAGGCCTCAGAGAAAGCTTCAGTTCCGACCATCTCTTTTATCTATCGCTTATCGTGAGCTATGCTAACGACTCCAAAGAATGGCCTGCCAATAAGTTGCATGATGACCACTCCCACTGTGGCCCTGGAAATCCTGATACGAGTAGACCTGCCGCTTCTCCACTTTCTGTAAGTCAGCAATATTTCTGCTATTCCTCTCAAGACACGAAACCGTGAATTGACGACTGGAACCTCTAGGTGCCTAGGTATGTTAAATAACCGATTTTCCAGGAACTATGATAGCCACTGTTTGGGCATCGTAGCAATGAGGCCAACTATAGTCTTACTAACATTCCTTACCTGAATGAATCACCTAGAGATCCTTAGTCGTATATTAACTGAACATAATACGGTTTTTTTTTTCATTCTATCCGTATCCATTCTAGCCGTACTACGAGTATAGTCAAATCCGAAATTGGCATCACAAAGAGACAGGCATTAACTATATTGGCTATGAGTTTCGAAATAATTGGTAAACAATTTACAAACAAATTGTAAATATAACAACAGAGTACTAAGAAATTAGATTATAATAAACTGACTCATAAACAAAATAATTTTATAACAACATGAATCGAAGTTCTATTTCATTTACACCTTTAAGTAAAGTATTTCCTAGTTACGACCCTGAGTGTCTGGGAAAATTCCGATACTTGGTTACTAAAGAGCAAAGTAAGTACCAAAGAGCGTTGCGCTTTGAACAGCGCAAAGGGCTCATGTGTGAAGTGCTCTCCAGGCATCATGAATAAACTCCCAACCGCGCTCAGAGACCCTGGCCAATACTCTTGACGACAAATTGGTCAACTTGTTTTGAGTGAAACTTTCGTAAGCACAACACATTGTAGATAGATAGATAGAGAACACTTTATTGTACATAAAAAAGGAAATTACACAGGTATTTCTTAACCTAAGAGTACAGACGGCGGCCTTATCACTAAAAGTGATCTCTTCCAGACAACCTTTGGATGGACTGGACCAATATATTGGAGAAGGAATTAGATGTACAAATAAATCAAAATATTTCAGATACATTGAATAAAACATGCTTAATTAAGAAAATAATTATACTAACCCTAAATAGATACATACAAATAATGATATACTTACAAAAATAGAAAGTGATATAAAAATATATATTTTATATAAATACATAAATTTAAAGGCATAACAATATATGTAGAGGACATAAATAAAATACCAACAATAGCAGGACAGTACTACAAATAACAGCAAAAGTTTTACATAACTCTAGCGAGATAGAATTCCTTTACCATAGTTTTAAAAATGGGTAGGGACTTGGCTCTCCGTACTTCCACCGGCAGACTAATCCAGAGACGGACTGCTTGCACGGTGAAAGAGCAGCTGTAGAAGGTGGTGTGATGTGAAGGGATTTTTAGGAGAAGGTTTTGGGAGGAGCGAAGAGTAAGGATATGAGAAGAGTGAAGGAACTACGAGCGCTCTTTGAGGTATGAAGGAGTTGATGGATTAAACAGTATGCAGTAGAGAAGAGAGAGAATGTGCGTATTCCGGCGGAGGCGGATTGGGAGCCACTTGAGCTCTGTACGAAATTCGGAAAAGTGATCATATTTGCGCAGACCAAATATGAATCGGATGCAGAAGTTTTGAAGACGCTCAAGTTTATTCAGTTGCTCCTCGGTGATATCAAGATAACATGTATCAGCGTAGTCGAGAATAGGAAGAAGGAGTGATTGTGCTAATGCAACTTTGGTAGCAGTGGGTAGAAAATTACGAAGCCGTCTAAGTGAGCTTGCAGACGCGAACATCTTCCGGCTCACCACTTCCAGCTGTGGTACCCACGATAAGGTACTATCAATAATAATTCCAAGGTTTCTAACCGTTTGACTGAATGGAATAGTTGTACCTTCAAACATTACTGTAGGGAGCATGTCCATGTCAACCCTAGAAATAAATTGCCGGCTACCGTCGATAACAATCTGCGTTTTATTGGGGTTGATCTTGAGACCATGAATATTACTCCACTTTGATATCTCTAAAAGATCATTGTTAATGGTTGATATGGCCACACTCAGGTTATTTAAAGTAGCCTGTGTGTAGATTTGGAGATCGTCTGCATATAGGTGGTACGAATAAGAAAGCTGATGAGAAATACTATTAATGAAAATTGCAAAAAGAAGAGGGGACAACACGCCACCTTGCGGTACACCGGCACATATTCCACACCAACAGGAGAAAGAATCTTCAATGCAAATACGTTGCCGGCGCCCGTGTAGATAACTACGAAACCAGTCAATCACCGTTGGAGATATGTTAAGAGAACGAAGCAACGCTAACAATATGTCGAAATCGACAGCATTGAAGGCGTTGCTGAAATCAAGTAGTGACAAAACAGTCAGCTGCCCATTCTCCATAACTAAGCGCATATCATCGGTAATCTTGACAAGAGCCGTAACAGTGCTATGGCCTGGACGGAAACCGGATTGGAGAGGATTGAGAAGGTTATTCCTGGTGAGAAAAAGGCTTGACTGGGAATGAACCAGGCGTTCAAGGACTTTGGACAGAAATGGCAGGATGGATATGGGTCGGTATTCGGAAAAGGTAGCAGGGTTGGCCTTTTTAGGCAGAGGAGTGATCTGAGCTTCCTTCCAAGCTGTTGGAAAGATCCCAGAGGAGACGGAGTTGTTAAGGAGTTTTGTAATGGTAGGAGTGATGATGTCAATGATGGGCAGTAGCATATTACGACTGATGCTGTCACTACCATTTGAGGTAATGGAGAGGATGTTCTTCTTGACATCACAATCAGTGAATTGGCTAAGACTAAACGAGGAAAAGTCTGGAGTTGGAATCGATGAAAGATAATTGAGAGTTTCAGCTTTTTTAGTACCATCAAAGGTAGCTGAGAATGAGAAGTGTTGATTAAGCAGATCAACAATTAAATCTTTTGGAATAGAGTGTTGGCGTGATTTTCCAACTCCTAATGACCGCAAAAATTTCCAAACCTTGGCTGGATCACCGTTTTCAACAGACTTATGAATGTGGCGTCGTTGTGCATCCCTACACAACCTATTGCAACGATTCCGAATGGTCATATATTTATTTTCTCTGCTCACCATGATTAAGCTCTGCGAATCGGGGCGAGACCTGGTCGGACTCTTACGATATAACAACACCCGTAAGTAGATCCGGACTAAAAGTCTACAATTGTTTTGAGTGCTTATTTATTTTATAAAAGTAATCATAACATCGCTTTGGTTTCCGATAGACTTTCAACAATATAAATACAAACATATATAACAATTTGAACAATATGAAGTAATAAATGTTTTCGATAAAGTCAAGATGGCGATTGTAAGTGAGAAATGCGGCAGTATGGACTCCCTGACGAAACGAGCCTGTCTTAAACAACTTCGGAAGCTACAGCACCCTACATTCTTCCGCATTACAACAACTATTATGGGAGTAGTACAGCAGAGTATATTCTTTCAATGATTTTACTTGTGTGAACCAATCAAGGGCCGAAATTCCCTAAAACAACACTTCTTAAGTTAATTGTAAAAAAGAGTAACTAGCCTCACAGACAAACCTATACAGGTTTCAGTGAAGGTTTTTTTGTATATAATATGTATTTTATGAAATTTCTCGAAGGTTTTTTTAAAAAAGTATCAAGAAGCATAGGTATTTGTAATGACTAAGGGCCAGTTTCTCTGTGACTTCGAATTTCTCAGAAAAGAACGTGACAGAACGTTACTTAAGTATTTACTTAGTAAAATTCTCAATTCGGAAACCGGCCCTTAAACGTTCTCCTAAGTGTTATATTCCATGCATTGCATTTAATTGTAGCGCAATTTGGAACATATTAACGTCCAGAGTAGCGGGCCTGATGCCAAATTGCTAGTGACAAAAGAACGTATTGTCGCTCATAAATAGCTAACGAATACAAAATGCGCATTGGCTCATTTATATCGGCGCTTCACTTGGCAATTCGTATTCGCGTATTAGCTGACGATGTATGCATTGCAGGTTTTATAAAATCAGTGCTAAACATTCGTCACGAAACCAGGCAAATTGCCAAGTAATCAAGTGAAGCGCCGTCATTAATTAAAACCTATTTTTTATTTATTATGTTTTGCCATTACATTTTGCGTCTCTGAGTAATTTACTCGTATTATGGCATAGTTATTTTTATGTAGCCTCTAAGATTGTGTATGGTGGCCATAATTGGTCACATTCTTACACATTAGTATATAAACTAACGCCTGCACCCCGCAAGGATAGGATGTCATTTGCCACGATTCTACCAAACCTCTTTCAATTAATTAACGTTCATTAGCTGGTCGTGCATGTGACGACCAGCTAATAAAAGCACACCAGTATCAGGTAATTTTTATTACGTAATGGATGATTTTCCTTCAGTTTGCTGGCTTCATTGGCGCTTTGAATATAACTTTGACTTTTTTATTGCGCTTTTCCTTATTTAAAACTTTATAACGCAACGGAATATGAACTGAAATAAAAAGAGACTTTATGTAAATGTGAAAGAATGGAAGTTCAGTTCGGATATCAATTTTTTCACTTCTTAATGTTCCATGTTTGTAATGTCCTTGCCTGGTTACCATAGCACAGGGTATCCTAGTTTGGCACCAGGACAAGTGATTGTGTTGAATGGAAGTTACTTATCTATAATATAAAAATGAATCGCTAAATGTGTTGGTAAGCGCAAATCTCGAGAGCAGCTGAACCGATTTCGCTAATTCTTAGAATATTCCTTGAAGTACCTACGAGGATAATTAAATTAATATGTCTTAAAGTCCTAGACACTTTCGCCCCACGAAAACTGCCCAATAACAATAGAAATTACACAGATTTTCTAATCCTAAGAGGCAGCCTCATCACTAAAAGTGATCTCTTCCAGACAACCTTTGGATGGACTGGAGCAAAAAATAGTTGTTCACAGCAGTAGGATAGTAGGGTAAGACTATTTTACTTACCACACCTTGCATCTTCATCATCATCATGATCAACCTACCGCTCGCCACTGCGACACAAGATGGCATTTGAGGGTAAAAGCCTATACCGAGACTTTTACCCTCAAATGCCATCTTTCATAGTCCTTTGTTCTATGAAACAACGGACCGACCGCTAATAGTCGCACATAAAAAAGCTAGTTTCCGGTACACACTATTTACGGTTCCGTAGTTAATAAGAAACCCTTATAATTTCCCCATGTACGTCCGTCTGTCTAAATGCAGCTTAGCACAGACACAACAAGGACTAGAAAATTTAAATCTGGCATAGATATACTTATTATTCACGCCGACAAACGGTAGGAAAAATTAACGCCATAAGCGTGTCGGACTCAATATTTATTATATTTTACTGCACACAAAACATTACTTACGTACATATTTCAATCAACCCTTTGTATATGGTTGAAGATTATAATACTACTAAAAAAAACTATTTAGAGGCTAAAAATTCCACCCATGCCGAGATTCGAACCCGCGACCTCTGGCTATCCGTGCCAGCGCTCTTTCAAACTGAGCTAATGGGCGACTCATCGGCATCAGTGAAATTTCGAACCTCTTTACAATATTCTCTGTATTACGTACAGGCAGCGATGCCGGTGAGTCGCCCATTAGCTCAGTTGGAAAGAGCACTGGCACGGATAGCCAGAGGTCGCGGGTTCGAATCCCGGCATGGGTGGAATTTTTAGCCTCTAAATAGGTTTTTTAAAATTGTCCTTAGCACGGGTTAGTGCATTAAAAATAATATAATACTACTTACATATTAGTTTATGTATTTAAAAAACAAAAGGGAAGCCAAAGTCCAGGGTTTGCCATTTGCCACGACCCTTGACATTGTATCAACATTCATTAGTCGCTGCATAAACGCACGTCGCTTTCGGGAACTACACTCTATTGTTAAAGATCCTTTTCCACTTCTACGAGTATCCTTCTTAGCAGTCAATCTGTCATCATTTTGGCACGAGCAGCGTCAGCGACGTTTGCAACAAACTGCCTATAAACTTAAGCAAAAGTATGATTTCACTAGATGTGTGTACAGTCGTGTGCTCTAACATGTAAACACCTTAGAACCTTGTTAGATTAATTTATCAGAAATTGACTATTTTGAATTTGACAAGGTACTGAAGTGCATACATGTTAGTGCACGTGACTGTACACCAGAACCCGATTAGACTACAGGTTCAGTTTCTAAAATGACTTCCTTAACTCGAGCGTAGGTATCAAGATCGTCTTTAATTTCTTAGTGGAGCGCTTATTCAGCGGGGAACTAGGAACATTGTTAGCGCCGGCACTGAAAGTAGGTCGGAAAATTAATGGGGATGACCGCAGACTTCCTGAGATCTATGTTACAGCTGTCACGGCTTACCTACTTAGAATTACAATGTACCTAATACAATCCACTACAAGACTACGTTGTTTCAGGGTGTTAGGGTGCACAAAAAGACTGAATAGTTTTGTTAACAACATTAATTTGCTAAGATATGTCGATATTCCTCTCAATATCTTAAAAGTTGATATTGAGGCCTTGTTAAAGTAAAATATTGATTTTTTTCCCACTATCTTTCTACTTTAACACACACCTGCTTATCTATATAATTTTAGTACACTTCTTTTCAATTTTAAAGTAGAAAAACCACGTGACCAAGCGTGAGTTGGACTTGGGCACCGTAGCGGGTGTCTGGTATGATCAGAAATATATTATAACGTATTTAGCAAAAATTTATTTTCTCTCATTCAGCCCCAAACTGGATGTAAGAAACACATTTTGGACTCCTGTTAGGGTAAATAAAAAACAATTTATTGCTATAAAAAGGTACATCATTTACTTAAGCTCTGACCCCCGAATGAATGAAAGGATGAATGAATATTTAACCGATTATCTAAAATTGGGAAAAAGTAGTTCAACAGCGACTGACACTAGCCAAAAACGTGACGCACACTTAGCCGACATTATTATTTACCGTAACAGTGTATGTTCTGCTCTATAATCAGGCCAAGTATGACAATAATTTGTACATCTTACTGTTCAGACGATAGAGCAAAACCAAGAATGTTTTATAAAACAATCACGTTTCTTGGGATCCCCTTATTGTTTTTCCTTTTGCTTTTTTTATTGTTTCGTACGCTAGGGGTGCCTACTCTATTACTACGCCTAAATTTTCTTTCTGTCTGTTTGGCCTATAAAAAAACTTTTTCTCTAGCCAATTACATTTTTACAGAATGCAGTAAAACAATTAGCTAAAAACCTGTACAAGGAACCAGATTTTTTAACGTTTCGCTTCGTTTTCGCTCTATTGTTATGACGAATTGGAAAGGCGTTTTATGTAACGTTAAGCAATATTTTATTCGGAGAGAAAATTACATATATTCAGACATTAAAGACAGCAGTATTATTTCCTTTTTAATGTAACTAAGCAACAACATACGTCACACTCCCAAGAGGGAAAAACCGGGAGGCTACTTCATCAGTCCAATACAAAATCAAACAGGTGCTGAGGCAGCTTCCTGGTTCGCCTTGACCGTGCGTTATTAGTCTCAGTAGTGTCCGTATGCTCAGTCAGTTCTGTTTCATAGACAATGGTCTATGAGTCGAGTCAAGTACAGATTCGTTATGAAGTTGTAGGGGAAAAATACGTTGGACAGGCCTTACCTTAGATCCAGCCGACGTCCGTACTCGCACCACTCTAGCGACGCCATCGGCACCAGGGCACAATTCTTCGACGACCGCCAATGGCCACGTAACACGCTTGCCTTCAGTTTCCAACAAAACAATATCTCCAACCTGAAGCGTTTCGTGTTTAGCTTGTTCATGTTTTTGTACCAGCAAGCTAATGTATTCGTCTCTAAAACGTTTCCGTAGATCATCGCGTAAACTTTGACAGTAACGATATCTGATGTTTGTTGCTTTTTTATTGATCTCATCGAAGTCGGTCGTTTGGTGGGACAACAGTGGTTGGATGAACATTGAGGGAGTCAGTGGTTGTAGCTCCTTTTGACCACCCACGTACGTGAGGGGCCTGCTGTTTATGACAGCCTCGCAGTCACATAGCACCGTCTGTAGCTCTGTAAGCGATACGGAGGCTTTTCCTAAAACTCGGCGTAGGATTTGTTTCATGAAACTAATCATACGCTCGTAGAACCCTCCCCACCAAGGAGCAGCCGGAGGCAAAAAATTCCATTTTATCCTCGTAATTGAGGAAAAGCGTTCTATTTCGTCCCAATCTAGGGAACTAAACGCATTGTCCAGGCCTCGGAAATTGGTAGCATTATCACTAAAAAGTCGCTCTACTCTTCCTCGCCGTACCACAAAACGCCTCAGCGCGATCAAGAACTCGCCTGTTGATAGCGACTCCACTACTTCTAAGTGCACAGCACGGTATGTAGCGCAAGTAAACAGGACGATCCAGGCCTTGGTTCCTGCGCGTAATGTCAGAGGACCACCTAGGTCGACGACTGAGAACTGAAACGCGTTGCTAGCTTCCATCCGTTCCACTGGTAAAACTCCAGTGGGCGCCTGACATCGTTTTGTCTTAAACCGTTTGCATCTAATACACCGAAGTATAATGTTACGAACTAATCTCCTGGCTCCGATAATCCAATAGTTTTGTCGTAAACTGTTGAGTAAGGTCTGTGCTCCAGCATGCTTCAGCTCGATGTGCCTTCTCTCTACAAGCCGTTTGACTATCGTGTCTTTTCCGGGAAGAATTACGGGAAACTTGAAATCGTTGTTTTCGCTTCCAAGTGACAACTTTGTGTTAAGCCGTATAATGTCATTATCATCTTCAAAGGTTTGAATGTTATTGTTACTCAGTAAAGAGTCTTTATACTTTTGTTGTATTAACCTTATCAATACATTCTCAGCGTATTCAAATTCCTCGTAAGTTAGTTCCTTTGATACTGATTTATTCTTAAATCTTAGCATCCAGCAAATTATTCTGACTAACTTGGTATAACTTGAGAAGTACGTTAATCTGTCTAAGAAAGATTCTTCCTCGACAAGCATGGCAAGAGTACCAGTCTTTTTCCGTTCTTCGTTAGCTTCTGACGCATTTAATGTGAAGTCTGTAGCTGGCCAATGTTCTTCATCTAGACGTAACCACGCTGGACCTTCCCACCATCGACTTTCCAAGAGTCCCTTAGGGTCCACACCCCTGGAAGGCAGGTCTGCAGGATTTAGATGACCTGGAACATGTCTCCACGCAGAGGTAGAACTCAGATTTCTAATCTCCCTTACACGGTTGGATACAAATACGCTCCATGGTCCATCGCACTTGATCCATGTGAGTACTACGCTCGAGTCTGACCAATAATATACGTCACAGTTCGGTATAGCTAATGATTCAATAGCTGTTACAGATAGCCGACTAGCAAGTGTAGCAGCAATCAGCTCCTGTCTCGGAATCGTAATTTTATCAAATGGCGTAACTCTCGACTTAGCTAGAACAAGACTTAAGTTAACCTTTTCACCTTCTTTTGATCGCAAAAATATGCAGGCAGAATAACCGTCCTTACTTGCGTCAGAAAACACGTGTAAGGAGGTTTCACACTCCTTTATGGACATACTTGTAAGCCGTCTGGGGATAATGCAATCGGTGATGACATGAGCACAAGCTCATTTGGCTAAAGATTAAAACTAAAGAAAATGGTTGGAACAATCCAACCATTTTCTAAAATCTTTAGCCAAATTATCTGGTAATTCTGCGTCCCAAGAAAGTTTCAGACACCATGCCTTTTGCATAATCATTTTGGGGACTATGGTCGTGGGGCAGGTTACTCCGATCGGATCGAAAACTCTTTGTGCTACCGATAATAATGTTCTTTTTGTCAGTTTTAAATCAACATTGTTGAAACTAACGTTGCACTGTAAGGTGTCATTTTTGACATTCCAAATTACCCCTAATATTGAGGTATTTTCCACATTCTTGTCGACAATGATGGGACTCGTGATCCAACCTCTAAGGTCAAACATACCGCTAAGCATTACCTCCTTGGATTCGCTTATGAACTTCTCCAAATCTTCCTCAGAGTCCAAGCTAGTGACGCAATTGTCAACGTAAAACGATTTCTTCAATTTCATTGCAGTCTCTCTAAATCGTTCCGCACAATTATCTAGGTGGTGATTGATAGTAGCTACTAGATGGAATGGGCTAGATTTTACTCCGAAAACGACGCGTCTGTGACGATATGTGATCATCGTTCTATATTTTTCATCGATCTTCGACCACCACAAGAACCGAAGATAATCTCGATCTTCTGGGACGAGTGAAATTTGAAGAAACGCCTTTGCTATATCAGCTGTCACTCCAATTTTGTTTTTCCTGAAATTGATCAATAGATTAGGAATTTGTTCGAGAAGGTTCATACCTTTTTCTAGGCACGAATTTAAGGATATTCCATTCCTATCCCGCGCAGAACCATCAAAAACTGGGCGTATCCTCGTTGTCAAACTGGACTCTTTTATGACCGGGTGATGCGCAAGGTAGTGACCTTGAATGGACTGGTCAGGTGCTTCTTCGATTATGTTTAACTCTAACCACTCGCGAAATGCATTGTCATAATCATTGAGCTTACCAAGTTGTTTGAGACGAGTCATGGTGCTATCCATCCTCTTCTTGGCTAGATCATAATTAGTTTGTGGACGCGGAACATCACGCCATGGCAAACTCACCTCGTAACGACCTTCCTCATTGACCTTGATATTGTCCTTGAAGGATTTGAGAATCTCCTCGTCGCGGGCATACTTGGTAGCTTGTACCGCGGGATCCCTTATACCTATCGCCTCCAAAGTCCATAAATCTGTAATATCAATCTTTGTTAGGCAGTGTAGTGTCGCTGTTGAGTTTGTCACAGAACTATAAACCCCTGATATAGAACCTTGTACGGTCCATCCCAGTTTAGTCTTTATTGCGGTCAAGTTATTATCTAGCTGTATCACGTCACCAGTCAACAGTAAGCCAGAGAAGTCAGCTCCAATCAATAAACTTACCTCATTGGGGGAGTCAGTCATCGAGTCATTTAGAGTGATATTGTTTTGACGCAGTTGCTCAATTATTACAGATGACTTAATTTTAGGTAAAAAACCACAAATATTTGTTTGTTCTACTACAGATAAATTCGTACAAAAGTTGTTTTCGGTGTTCTTGACGCAGATGTCAAACACTTGACATTCTTCTTTTTTTGTCTCGAACCCGCCGAACAAACAATGTGTCAGTACCTCTTTCCTAGTAGGTTTTAAGCCAAGTTTCTGTATAATGTCCTTTTTCAAATAAGACCTTTGAGCGCCGCTGTCAAACAGTGCTCTGATATAGACCTCTTTCTTGCCGTGTACGACTTTAACTACTAGTGTTTGGAGTAAAGTAGTGATTGACGTCTTTAGTTGACACGACAAGTTGCTCGATGTTTCCTCTTGTTTATTGCAACTAGTGGCCGCCATGTTTGCGCACATTATAGTGAAATGTCGTTTCTTGCAGAAGAGACATTTGGGAAAACTCTTGCATTTTTTGCAATATGATTGCTTTTCAAGCAAATTGAGCAGGCTTTCTTAGCTTTAATGAATTCTGCACGCTCTTGTATTGTCATTTTAGCTGCTTTGTAACATTCTATAGCTGAGTGGCCGTCTTTGCCGCACCATACGCACAATGATATTTTTTGTTTGGGAAAACCATCCTCGTCTCTTTTAGTTTCTGCCACAAAACACGCGGTGGGTGGCCTTGGCTCTACAATTTTTGTTTGATCCAACTCGTACCTTGCAAGACGAATTCTTTCTTCTGATTCTACTTCTTGTCTCAGGAACTGCATCAGGTTGGCTAGGTCTCTGGCGTCTGGACGACTGCGATGCCACGCACGAAGTATGTTTTCAGGTAGTGCTGACTCGATCATAGGGAACAGCATCGATGCATACTTGTCCTTTGTCACGCCGAGAGTATCCAGTGCCTGCAGGTGTGTTTGGAGATTATCATAGAGATTCGACAAGTCTGTTGGCTCTTCTTTGCGCTGCATCAAAGACAATAAACCTCTGACATATGTCTCTATGAGAACATCATCTCTTGCAAAGCGTGCCTTTAGGGCTTCGACCGCTTTCCCGTAGTTTTCTGCACACGGTGGGTAGCTTTCGACCAGCTGTCGCGCGCTGCTATTCGGGGTCATAGACTGAAGTAGATACTGGAATTTGTCGCTGGAATCCATAGCTGGATCCTCGTGTATCTTCTTAAATTGTCCCCAGAACAACAACCAAGACTTCACATTACCGTCAAATTTGATCAGCTCCAACTTAGGCAAGGAAGGAAGTCGCTGCTTGCCAGATTTAGGTTTATTGCTGGATTCTGCAGAGTGAAGTGAGGATTCACTATTGATGCGCGGTAGCTTGTTTGAAAACATTGATCTGACCTTGTGCCAGCGTATCTTATAATTCAACGCTTTTCTTGGTCTGCTTGGTATAAAGCTTCGTCAAAATCTTCAGCCGTGCACCACAAATCCCGCACTGCTGCTTCAGCCTCGAACAGACTCGAAACCGCCTCCGACAAAAGGTCGAACAACTGACCCACGTCTTCATCATTTGTTTCGACGGCTCGGACTGTTTTTTCTTCGAGAATTGTAAATTCTCGCCTATACTGCGTACGTTTACGCTTCCAGGTCTCCATATTTATTTATTCACGGTCGCCACAATATGACGAATTGGAAAGGCGTTTTATGTAACGTTAAGCAATATTTTATTCGGAGAGAAAATTACATATATTCAGACATTAAAGACAGCAGTATTATTTCCTTTTTTAATGTAACTAAGCAACAACATACGTCACAATTGTAACGGTATTACATGAAGATTTCAAAACTTCTTCTTCTTCTTCAGGCAATATTAGTTCACTACTGAACATAGCCCTCTCCTAATGAGCACCATAGCGCTCCGTCTTCAGCTTGCCGTATCCAGCATCTGCCGACAATTTTCGCAGATCGTCATCCCTCCTGGTCGGAGGGCGTTCTACACTACGTTTGCCGAGTCGCGGTCTCCACTCAAGAACACGTTTACTCCAACGATTAAAACTTGGTGGGCTTATAATGTACCCCTCGTGGGATGTATCTATCTTCATCGTAGGAATAATAAAATCTATTCAAGTGCGTGCCCGACTAAGCGTCACGACCTGAATGAAAGAGAACGCATTTTTGCTAAGGTTGGCGCGACAGGGAAGATGCTTATACCCAGCGGGACCAGTGGGCTCTATTGATGGGCAGATAGATGTAATAATAATATATTTATGGTTCCCTCGGTTGCGCGAGTCTGACTTGCACTTGTTTTTGTCTATTAGTTGTTGGATGATCCGCTATATTAACACATATTACGTAAAAACTTCAACTGGCTATCTATACGGTTAGAGAACTTAGCGTGGGCAAACATCGTTGGCACCCGTTAAGTACGGAACCCCAAGGACTAGCACTTATAAAATACTAGCTGTGCCTGGCGGCGGTGTTACCCGCGCTATATCGATTTTCCCATGGGAATAAGATATTGTCCCACAGTAAAACGTAGCCTATGTTTTAATCCAGGGTGTCAGCTAACTCCACCCCAAATTTTATTAAAATCGCTCCAGCCGTTTAGACGTGAAGAAGTAACAAACATACATACTCACAAACCTTTGCCTTTATAATATTAGTGTAGTAAGTGCAGTAGGACCTTGACTTTTCTTAAAGAAATATCGACAAAACATCAAGGTACTCTCCCTCATAAATAGGAGAGTACCAAGTAAAATAAAATTGAAGTTATTATTAAAAAAATATGCTTATAGGCGTTTTTATAACGGTTGCCCGGGCAATAAAAAAGGGCGAAGAGCTGGGAAGTAACAAGTTTTAGTATACGTTCAATAATACCCGAACTGTCTGTATGAATTTTCCGCTAAGTAAGTACGTCTTGTTTTTCTCCTCCGATTCAGCGAAAGTTTTCCAACTATACCTAGTTCTGATTCGTTTTGGAGCAAAAAGTCAGATAGGCTTTATTTCTAACTGAGTAGCGAATAAATGGCACATCAAAGACTCCAACGACTCCACATTGACAGATGATTACAGAAGGTTTCGAATAGTTTCGAACAGCACGGTTTTGTCAAAGCTAAATCTTCTGTATCAAATTTCATGGAATACGTAAATCATATACATGCTTCCTTAAACACAGAAAATATACAGTATGACATACAATACAATATAAAGTATGACACTGCATACTAACGCATAAACTTAATTGCCAATTCGGAATCCACGGTAGCCTACTTATGTGGATTATAAACTTACCTGTCAAATAGATTGCAACTTTAAGTACGCGTATTACGTATTCTATTCTATATAACTATTACTCTATATTAAGTATTCTATTCAGTATGGTATTTCACATGCTTGCACCACACCGCAGTCTGTAACGCTCGCGGAGCACCTAATGGCACTGACTGAAAATCAAGGCTTGCCGTGAACTTTAGTGTTCTTTTCCTTTTTTTATGTTATTTAGTAATGTGTTTTAAGTTTGTTTTGTTATTGTGGCGTGTGTACTGTGGCTATAATAAATATTTTTCTTCTTCTTTTTTCTTCTCCACTAGTAGCAATTAAAGGTTAGCTCTCAGCACTTAAACACGTAACATCTGGCGTTCCTCAAGAAGCCACCTTAGACCATTATTTTTCATCATGTTTATTAACGACCTTGTACCTAAATTAATGTCAAAGTGTCTGTTATATGCTAACGACCTTAAATTATAACAATATTTTAAACTTTCGCGACTTGAAAACATTGTTAGAATATTTTCGGGGCTTAATCGCGTAGTAATTTATTGCTATTTTCTATGACGACTGTAACGTCGTCGAAACGTCGAGGTAAAATTACTACGCGATTAAGCCTCGAAAATATTCCCTCTCTCGCTCGCCTTTGTACATGTATTTTCTTTCATTGTATTTCTTTTTTGTGTTTTTCGTGTACAATAAAGTATAAAGTTAAGTTAAGTTATTCTAACAATATTTAATAACAATATCCAAATGGACCTCCGTTCCCTCGTCACATGGTGCGAGCTCAACAAAATGCATCTAAACATTGATAAATGCTTTGTCATGAAATTTTCCACCACACATAACGATGTAAATGACTTTGAATATAGCATTAATAAAATCAAATTCTTGGAACTGTTGATTCTGTCAGGGACCTCGGGGTCATTATGGATAAAGAATTAACATTCAGACCATATTATGATTATCTGATTGCTTCTCGTAATAAATAACTAGGATGTTTGTTAAGAATTAGCAAGGACTTCCGTAACCCTCTTTCTCTTCTCTTCCTCTTTAATAGCCTTATCAGAAGTAAGCTAGAATACTGTGCAGTGATCTGGAGTCCTTATTTCAAGGTACATATTAATGCAATTGAAAGAATTCAAGCTAGGGCCCTTAAAATTGTGACATTTCGATCCAGGCTACGATATGTGTGTCTATCGTATGAAACACACTTGAAACATTTAAAGTATTGACTCTAGAAAAGCGCAGACCTAAAATTTTGCTAACTACACTACGTAAAATACTTCATGGTACCCTTGACAATTTTTGCTAAGCCAAGTGAGAATCAATGTGCCGATCGATAAAGCCAAGACTCACCAGATATTTAATATACCTCTGTGTAAAACCGCAAGGGCACAACACGAAACATGTATCGGTCATTTAACGAAACATCGATGCTCTTGACATTTTTGTTAACCTCAATCGTTATAAATCACAATTAGTTAAGCTGAAAATTTTGTAAGTTAGATCGTTAATTGTTTATTAAACTTTTCTTAGTTTCTTTATTTAATTAAATACCTACTTATTTAAGTAAGAAGAGATTTTAAATCCGTTTGTAAAAGCAGATCGGGCCATAATTATGTCCGGGTGCGGCCGTTCGGAGTAGGGTGTCTGCGATACTTTGCGCTGAGTGGTCGCATTTGGTTGTATGTGGACGTGTGTACGAGAGCCAAAACACATCAAGATGTGTTTTGGCTCTCGTCCATATTGTAACATGCTGTCATCACACGTTAAACGATATGTAACTAGATTATAAGCTTTCATCATGATATTATAACATGTAATGTTACTCGTATCAGTTGTGTAATACAATAAAAAAAATTAGTACTTAACTGGGATGGCGCGATACTACAGTAGAATGACCCGAAACGCTGCTTCCACTCCCATACAACCAGTTAAGTAATTGGTGAATGTTACAAGCCATGCTCATTAAGGCAGTATACTCACTATAGTGAACATAAACCAAACCAAACCAGATTACCGATAATTATAACACGCCTCACACGTAGTCTGTTGCGTCTGAGAAGATATCGTTTGCGTCGGATAAGTCTCATGGTTATGTCTGCGTGACATTATCATGAGGCAAATCTACAACGATATGCCAGTGATTCCTCAAGAAAGAGGAATTACTGAAACCAATCAGTTTGAGAGCGTAGAAAAGCTATAAGAAGCTGTAATCACAGCAGCCCTCCTGGAAAGAGGTAGGCTGGCTAGACCGAACAGCACCGCTTTTGTATGCACAGAAAAACGGACGCAATACTGAACGAAAATAAATGTGTATCAAACCTTACATGAAATTCCGTCATCATAATCAGCCATTTGACGCCCACTGTAGGACATAGGCCTCCCTTATGGTTTTCCAAGCTTCACGGTTTTGTACCGTCTGCATCTATTGACTCCCCGCCACCGTTTGAAAATCTATGTCGTATATAGCTGTTGGAAAACCACCGGATAAAACCTCTAGACATTTGAGTTGAAGAATCCAGCCTTTGTAGAGCAACGGCTGCCAAGGTTGAACTGACCTTCCCTTTATCTTCATGTACTAAAAGCTGGGGTCTGTCAGAGGAGCGCGCAACAACTATCGTAACAAGATCCCGCCACAATCGCGGCACTACGCTTCATAGAATCAAATCCGCCCAACTACCTACAGAGCTTCAGAGAGCCTTGCACAAATCTCGGTGTCGAACTCTAGAGAAACAAAGAAAGATAGCGATAAGACATTTTAGACCCAAATATACGAGTTATGGCTTATGACATGACAGAAGACTTACCTGACCTGAAAAAATTGCTTTTAGTAATAAGGCCACCGAGAAAATATGACTGCATATGCAGATCGGACCATAGTACATATTCTACAGTCTATTTATTCTTACTTGTCCAATTTAGTAAACAAGATTCTACCCTTAAACTGTGACTTTTTAGTCCAAAACTGCCATATTTCCATAAATGAAGTAACCTGGAACACTCTTTTAGATAACACGCTGCCAATTTTATAAACATAGTTCATGATAGTTCATGAATTTGCGAGAAATTGTCTAGTTTAGGCATCTAATCTCAATTTTAAGGTTAGAATCTTGTTTACTAAATTGGACAAGTAAGAACAAATAGACTGTATGTACTCATATTTATTTAACTAAACTTATTTGGTGTTCGCTGTTCGGCTTTTCTCTTTTGTTATCTGAAACCATAATGTCTTTCGATTTATGCAATAAAAAAGGGCACGTCCGCAAATTGAACTCAATATGCGCCGCGAACTGAAAAAATAGGATCTCACTGATCACTGTTCTCGAGTAAAAGTTTATTCTCAATCTCTTCTAGGTTGTTGCTCTTCGCTACTAGTCAAAGAAATGGGCACTTAACAATAAAAGCATCAATCTTCCATCTATGTTATCCTCAATCATCATGTTAGCTCAATCATTCATCATTCAATTGCCCGCTAGGTACACTGAGCGTCTACGTCTAGAGACTAGACACATCCCACTGCGTGATTTTAAAAACGTTAGCAACATTTTCAGGAAATTATGATACGCAGTACAGATGATTGAAACGAAAGATTTTTAATAGTAATTGCATGAGATTATATGACATAAAATAGGAATTTTATATGTCGTATCACTGTTATGTATCATTATATTACTGTTAAAACATTTTTTTATGTACTCATTTTTAAACTTAATTTAAATTAATAGTTTTAAGCCATATTTATAAATATTCATGAATCGTTATAACATATTTATAAATATTCATGAATCGTGAACTGTGAATCGGAGCTCATAGTGCCTGTAAATATTGTAATGTCAAAAAATGTTTTTATGCCACACCTGGCAATAAAGTGGCTTTTTCCGCACGCTGCGCGTACGGAAAAAGCCGCTTTCTGGCCAAGTGTAGACATAAAAAGATGTACACAACACGGGAGGTAATAAAGAAAGCTCTCGATCGCATATTTACGTCCCTCGCTTGCAGCTCGGGCCGCAAACTTCTGCGATCTCGGCCTTTCTTTGTATTACCACCCTAGTTGTGTAATGTACTATTTTATTAGTGTTCATCCTGATATTGTAGTATAGTTATTTATGAAGTATTTTTTATGAAGGCTTTATACATTCCACTGTAGTAGCCTTGGGTAACTCAAGAGCCAGATATGAGTGGACACACAACTCCCTCGCCATCAAGTGTGTACAAATACAAATACAAAAAAATCTTTATTTACGTAAACTGCTTAATTTAACGGTACATAGTATCTGGAGCCACCTTTTAAGCATGTATAATGCCTGTACCAGGTGACACCGCACTTCCATAGCTTGAGAAAATCTTAGTTTAATTTAATTTTTTTTTTTCTTATTTTAAAGATTACTTTATTACTATTAAGAGAAAAATATAAAAAAAAAGATAAAAGTATAAAACTCAGCCATGTGTTTTTGTTTAGGTAGATCATAATCGTATGTGTGTGTGTGTGTGTGTGTGTGTGTGTGTGTGTGTATGTCTCTGTGTGTGTGTGTGTGTCCGCGTGTGTCCGTGTGTGTGTTTGATTGATATAATATTATTTTAGCTGCTCTAATAATGCTTCAGTTTTATCATAATTTAATCTATGCAACTATTTTACTATAGTTTTTTTACATTCGTAATAAGTATAATCGTAAATTTTAATTTGTTTATTTATTTTATTATATAAGAAAGAGGATTGCGCATTATACTGCCTTCTCGCAAATTTTGTTCGCGTTGAAGGGGTTTTTGCTACAATGCCATTTCTTCTTTTATTTTTTATGTTATGGTCAAATGGTAAGGTTTTGTGTTTTCTTAATATGGCATGTAATATATACCTACAGCCCTCTTACAGAAAGGAGATGGCTTTCTTGATATAATTTATGAGTGTCCCATTCATATCCCAGAGATGTCAACTATATCTGGCTCCCTCACACATACTCTCAACTCAGTACGGTAGTCATCTCCTGCTACTTTATCCAGCTCACACACAATGCGCGAGAGCGACATCAATATCATCTGACATCGGTTACATTCGGCCGCATTTCTCGTCGTGACCAACGAGCGATGAGAGAAAGTTCAACAAAAAAACGTGTGATCTGGATAAAGTAGGGAATAGGTAGACTAAACTGACTCACCAGTTGTGTCTCTTATTTCCATAAGCACTTAGTTGATTAAACGTCGTGTGAGCTAGGACACCGCGCTTACGAAGAACGCACTAAGTGCGATTTTTTGCGAAATTGAGTTAGATACATATTTGAAATCAGAAAAATGAGCTCTATATCTTTCCCATAGAGACCATTACAATATTTTTGTAAATACCCCCTTTTTTAGTTTTTATAATCGCATTAACTTCGAAATCGATTTATATTTTACTAACCAAAACCGCATCATCTACAGTTAGTGCAAGCTCGACTTCTAGCATGAAGTATCGCGCTAGTTATAATTGCATTAAATTCCAGTTAGTGCGTTTATTGTAAGCAATTAAGTAAAGTGTTATTTAGTATGGTGTTAAGAATGATAGCACCAACATTACATGATGCACTGATGATAAGCAAATAATTACTTCTTTTTCTTGACAAAGAAATTAAACGCATTAAGTATCCGAGATAATGTGTTTATACTAAGCAAGAGGTGGCTTGAAGAGGGCAAAGTGGGGCAGGGGAATGGTTTCGGGGAGGTGAAACGCCCTGAGTCACGACGTTTTCATGGAGCTGGACTCACGAGCGTAGGAGCAGGATGTGCGCGGTAAGTTTAATTGGAATATTTAAGTTTACTTGGTACATATTTTTCAACTATTTACATCCCCGGCTACTTTAGGGTTACTAAGTAACCGGTACAATGAGACCAAAATAGGTACTTGTTCTGAATAACCTACCATAATAATGAGTAAGAGCAATATCTATTTATGCAGTATTAGATCAGTTATATCGTTTCTTGGTTGGCAGGTGGGCAATCATGTGATAATAACCTACTTTTGGACTGGGCTCCTTGTTACAAAATGCAATTTATCCTTAGTCCTAGTTTTATTTGCGTCTTAACACTTTCGGATGACACAAATCGGTATGAGAGTTTAAGCTTGAACAAAAGATAGTCATTTTGCATTATGGGGGATAACATTAACTGCTGTACTGACTCAAATTATGATCTATTGGCAGTAGTGTGGACCAACTGTGAGCCATGACGTATGTCATGACGGGTAGGACGCACTGGTTGTATAATTTCGTCTTTAGACTCTGTGGGATTGGTAATGTGAAGACTCGACGTAGTTTCAAATACGCTGCCCAGCCCAGCTGTATTCTTCTATTGGCCTCTTCCTTGAAGTTGTTTTTACCTAATTGCATGGTTTTTCCAAGGTAAACTACTCCTTAACAACCTGGAGAATACTGCCTTGAACTGCAATTGGCTCCAGATTTACGTGTTCATTGAACATAATCTTGGTTTTATCCAAGTTCATTAGGAGACCAATGCGTTGGTAATCATCAGCTAGGCTACTCAACATATGTTGCAGATCTTTCAGCGTTTCCACCATGATGACGATATCGTCTGCAAATCGCAAGTGTGAAAGGTACTCACCGCTAATACTAACGCCGTACCCTAGTCCAGCGTCTTAAACATATTCTCCATAGCAGTTGTGAACAATTTGGGGGAAATAACATCCCCTTGTCTCACACCACGATGTATGGGGATAGGTTCAGACTGCCGGTTCTGGATTTGGACGGCCATAGTAGCGGCGTTGTATAGACCTTTTAACACTTGGATGTATCGCCAGTCAACTTGGCATCGCTGCAAAGATTCCAGAACAGACCAGGTTTTGACCGAATCAAAGACCTTTTCAAAGTCCACAAACGCTAAGCACAGGGGCCGATTATACTCTTTGGTCTTCTATATAATCTGCCGCACTGTGTGAATGTGGTCTATGGTACCGTAACCCGATCGAAAGCTGGCCTGCTCAGGTGGCTTAAAACTCGTCGAGTCTCCTCGCAAAACGGTTCATGATGTGTCTTGAAAACAGCTTGTAGACGTGGCTTAAGAGTGAAATGGGTCGGTAGTTCTTCAAAAGGGTTTTATCACCCTTTTTGAAGAACAAAACGACAACACACTTACTCCACGCCTCCGGAGTTCTCCCATCAAAGAGGACAGCACTAAAAATCTTCTGGAGCGCCTTCATTACGGGTTTACCGGACTTCAAGAGCTCAGTTGTAATACCTCTCCAGGAGTTTTTCCATTTTTAAACGGTTTAACAATTATCGCGATTTCGTCTAGGCTGACTTCTGGCAAGTCTTCAGTGTAGTAGCATGTCAATGTAGCTCTGGAATCCTCATTTTCGGGATCAGGCCGAGATGCATGCGCAGCGTACAGCTGGCCGTAGAAGTTTTCAACTTCCGAAAGAACCTCTGGTATGAAGGAAACAACCACTCCGTCCGTGGTGGTCAACTTTGTCAGATGGCTTCTGCCAAGAGATTGAACAAACACTTACGATCCCCGATTTTGCTCGTTCTATTGAACGAGTGTTGGAGCATCGGAGATCGCATCGAACTAGTTTGTCAATTCTTGGTGTGTGGCGTTATTATTTTTATTTATGACGGCTAGCCAGTTCCCTATGGTTTTCGCTACTGTAAGAGCATCATCATTACAACCCCAGGGCAGATCGGATTTTACTTGAGACAGTCACAGTATAACAATATTGTATTTCATAATTCAGGTCAACATGAGCAGGAAAGACCACATCATAGATTTGGCTTTAGGATGCAATAATTACATTAAAATACCACATTCAGCAGTTACAGTACCAGAAAACTAGTACTAAGAAATATTTCAGACTGATTATGCTAACGGTAATTTTGATCTCAATATGACTGTGTCATAGATATTAATTAGGTTTAACCTATAATTAAACAAAAATGGTTGTGTTTAATGGTTTAACCTGACAATAAATAAAAATAATTGTGTTGTTTTGTGTCTTTTTTAGTGTCTCTTAAACAAATAAAAACTTAGTATGAATATTTTTTGTTTTTATTAGACTAAAGTTGAATAATCTTCCCATTATTTTGCTTCCTTAGACTTTTACTTGCGTAAATTTTGAGATTTTGCTAAACATAAACGCATTAATCGAAGTAGTTGATGCACTTAATATTAGCATAACTAAACTTACCTGTTAAAAACATTCTATTGAAAAATGCAATAAAATTATTTGCTAAGCATAATTGCATTATGTAGTATAGTTGATGCATTTATGATTAGGTTGAATAGAATTAAACCATAATAATTTGCTAACAAAAAGTAGTTTTTAAAAATTATAAATATAACTATAATATTTGCACAACTATAATAAAAAGCATAGTGTACCTTATACTTAGCTGCTTCTCTAAGTCCAATCTTCACTTCAATAGCTTGCTTAGTTCCAGAGATACAAGTAAAATAAAAACAAAAACTTTAAACGCGTATTTCTCATAATTTGTTAAAACATAGTTAGTGCGGTATTCGTAAGCGCGCAAGTGGTGAGCGAGATATGATAGAGATATAGTGTGTCTCGGTGAGCAAAGATATGAGATATAACAACTCCCTCTAAGGACACACTTTGCCCAAGTCTACACTGTAGGGCACAGATATTCTCTTAGATAGTCAGTATACACGTGCCCACCGCAGTTTTGCAAGTTTAAGCGCTGAGGTGTGTGAACAACTCAAAACTTAGGTTCCCTCACTATGTTTTTCTTAGCGTAGTAGTTTTCGGTGACAAAAATAAACGCGTTTTTTTTGGTGGTTAAAATAAAGAAAATGAACGTACCTAGTGCTATATGTTATCATAGTTATAATGACACCTTTAAAAAGGTAAACGAATTCAAAATCATCCCCGGTAGAATCATCTTTTTCTTTGTGACTCCATGCGGCTAATCTATTTAGGATCCCCAGCATAACTTTTGAGCTGCCTCTAAGGCTAAATACGAACAATTGACAACATTTCAAAATTGTATGGAGCTCTAATTCGAAAACCATTTCGAGATTTGGCTTTGTAAAGCACGTAAAAATTTATTTCAGTTTTTTCTGTGGTTTCATTTCCGAGAAAATGGTAAAAACACAAAAATACGCTGATGACGTCACACCATGGCTCCCAGTGAACATGCCTGTGCCACGATAAAAAAAAAGTATATTTCAAGATCTAACCTAAAAAATCAGTGTTGCCAATTTAGCGACTTAGTCGCTAGAAATGACGACTTTTGCGAGAGCCTTAGCGACAAGAAAAAAGTTTTGAGGACAAAAATAATTTAGCGACTTAGCTGACGATTAGTGTTATTATCGTCAAAATCTGGACCTTCAAATTGCCGTATTTATAAATAAAAATCGCTGATCTGCCGTATTATCTTTTAATTGAATAATTAGTGATTGAAACACAAAAATAATAAGTATATTTTCAACTTTCTATCATTTCTTCATCCTATATGTTTCTAATACACTGCTTGTGCAATGAATATTTTTCTTTGCTTTTCATTTTGATAAGCATAATTATCTCCTGACACCTGAAATTTTGTGCAACCGCCTTGATTTCGAATAGCTTGTTTAGCTAAGAGTAGGACATATAAAAGAGATTGCATGAGACATCTAGTTCAATTTATGTCTGCAGGAAAATTTTCTTTGGGATATCCCGAAAATCGGACACATTTATTACGTTTCGTTTGTAGTATTTTTTGTTTTAAACTCACGAGCATGTTGGACTTGAATTGCCGTATTATATGATACGGCAGTCGAAATCCTGCCGTATACCGTATATTACAAAAAACATCCATGAATTACAGTATATTACGGCAATTGCCGTATCAATAATAACACTGCCGACGACGTTTTAACCTGAAGATATCGTTAAGTACAAGATAAAAAAATATGCCCAACACTATTTTTTACTTACTCAAACGTCTACTTCAACTGAGCCATATGAGAATGAGGACGAAGAAGTGTTTAATTTATGTAGTGATGGCGAAGAATAATTATTAATTATCGTATTTCTTAAGTAGTACATTGTTATTCACGTGCCCCCCCCCCCCTTTATTTTTGGTTGCTGCTGGTCTCCGGGGCCTATTTCATAAAACTGAAATCATGGTTTTCATCATCACGGTTGCACCTCTTATTTTCACTGCATAGTCATGAGATGCATGAACTCCAAAAGCATTGAAAGATCTACCTTGGGTAGATTTCGGCTGTCAGCGCGTACGAATCCGTCTAAATCTGAAGTGTCCATTGTATACCTACCAATGACTTTCTTGTTCTTGTATAGAATATAATTTGAGTAGAGAGAAATAAATTTAACACTACACAAAGTTTGTTTACGTTAGGTACTTACCTACGCAAGGCAAACCACACAACATAATATCAGGGTTACCATACTTTATACTTACCATACCATTATAAATAACCTTGAAAAAGTAGCTACAAAAGTAACAAACTGGCAGCAAAAACACTCCGAACGCAGATAAAGGCTTTGCCAACAGAAAGTACATTTGACAAAAAAGGAACAACTACATATAAGTCTGTCTGTCTGTCTGGTTGTCTGGAAGAGATCGCTCTTAGCGATAAGACCGCCAATTGTATAACATTACTTAGATTTAAGAATCATGGTTGTAATATTTTTCTGGTTGTGCAATAAAGAGTTCTCTATCTATCTATCTATCTATAAGGGATGATGAATTGAACTAAGCTGATTTAATTGTATAAAAGAAAAACATATTTGCATATGTTAAAAAAATTCAGAAACTGTTTTTTAACATGGCCCTGGCAATACTAAAATGACATTTGTAACTATATTTTTTTTTTAGGATATTAGGCAAAAGAAAACATATTGTGAGCCTCGTTGTTTCGTCACTTCCGGTAAAAATATTTTAAACTTTAAAATGTAAAAAATATAAGAAAACGTGCGTATTTCAGAAAATAAAAAAATATGGTTCGTTTTATTTTGTATCTAGTTTCCTTTAGGACAATAAAATCCGTATGCTAAAAAAATGAAATGTTGTCAATTGCACTCGGCGCTACATTCTTAACTCCCTTATAATATTAACGACTTAATGAAATAGCACGGGTATTACGACGGTACGATTCATGCGTTTTGTAGCGGCAAAATTTCAGATTTCAAATCCTCTTCCATAATGTGGGAACAAATGTATTATTTACTGAAAAACGGTTTTAAAAAGAAAAACAATTTTAGTAATAAACTGAAGTTTAAAAAAGGTTAAAGCTTTTTTTAAGTAGCCTCGATTGTGTCCCACTGCTGAGCAAAGGCCTCAAAGCTATTTTTCTAAAAATATTTTAAATCTGTGGGAAAACAGCTCGCAGTGACAAGGCGTCGAATCTGACGTCATCGTCAGTCAAACAAAGCACGGGTGAAGTTTACCATTTAAATTCAATGATGTTACTCAGCGTGTGATTGCTGTTTCAGTTAAAGTGGCTGAAAGCAGCTCTTTTATTTTATTCAAAATATTGGCAAACAATTTTTTTTTTATAAAACTAAATCAGTGTTTTAAATCCTTTTAATATGTACTAACTAGGGTATCGTTAACTCTTTGATTATTTGATAGTGTCGTCACGCCTATTTGTATTTATTACAACTAAACATACACACATGTACCTACATAACTTGGGGAATAAAGACATTGGTATAACGCTAGGCACCTATTTCGGTAATACTTGGTGGCATTATTACATAGGCTGTAACAAAATTGTCATATCAATATTTTCTATTTCTATCGAAGGCTATAAAGACAACTGCAAATGTTATCAGCTACGAACTAGTTTCTACATTTGACGTACTAAAATTGCCGTAAGTAGTAACATTAATACGGAACAACTGATATATATTTTTAAATAATGATCCTGCATTGAAGTACTATCCTATATTTAACATAATCTGGTGTTGAGGATTATTATCACTACCAGAGAGAAAAAAACATAAAATAAACAAATAAGTCAACTGAAATATAAACAAACAAACTTGTGCTAGAGAAAAAGTGAACATGTACGAGACTAGCAAAGAACCGGATGGGTTGGCGTAAAGGAAGACGCCTTTGCCCAACAGTGGGCTTTGTTTATGGGCTGATTAGATAGATAACGGGTTACATTTTACACTGTAAATGGACATTCAGCAAACAGAATCTAAATTCTTTTCGTTGAAATAAAATTGATTTCTTTTTATTTCTTAGACAGAGCGAGTTGTTTTTTGCGAAAGCGAAATTCTAATAGACGTTCAAAAGCACTACACATTATTGATTTGTAATCGGATCAACTTTGTTCCTTTTCACATGCACCCGGCCGCCGTCCGGTCTCCGGGCCAGGTAAAGTAGTAATGTATGTAATGTATGAGCTCCGGTCGCCGGCCGGTCGTTGTGCATGTGAAAACTGTCATCCGAGCTCACACATCTACTTTACCCGGCCTGGAGACCGGACGGCGGCCGGGTGCATGTGAAATGGCACCACTTACTTGACTTTTTATCCGGTTACAAATCAATAAACTAACAGACGATTTGAAATTGGACAAAAATTGCTCATATTAAAAGTAAACCTAATGTATAGTGGAAGTAGTTTCATATCGTGTAGTCTTTGATGTGACATAGCATAGCCCTAGGCCACCCTGTATATGGCTTGCCACTATACACGTAACACGTAGGCACGGCAACAGGCGACATAAAATCCAGACTAATGAAACCCACATATTACGCAGTTTAGCCTCGGTAATATTTTAAGGTATTCGATCCAAGAGTTGACACGTTGTATCGATTTCTCTCATCAATTCCATTCTACACTCGGGCCACTGATGAAATCGTTCATTCTCTGCAAGGATGGAATAATTTTTTTTAGTATTTTTTTATGTAGCCTATATAAGTCCCACTGCAGGGTACAGGCCTTTTCTCAGACGGGGTACGGTGAAAGAAAACATCGTGAGGTACCCTGAGTTTTATTAATAAGGCTAAAAATTCCACCCATGCCGGGATTCGAACCCGCGACCTCTGGCTATCCGTGCCAGCGCTCTTTCCAACTGAGCTAATGGGTGACTCACCGGCATCAGTAAAATTTCGAACCTCTACAATATTCTCTGTATTACGTACAGGTAGTAGTACGTATTAGGTACCCTGAGTGTCTGAGGTGTTCAAATACCCCAACGCGTGGAATTATAAATCCACGGCGGGCATGGGTGGTTATTATTTATTTATCACTTATTTTTTATGGTCGTCATTAGGACTAGGTTTTTAAGGTTCTGAAACAAATGTATACCTAAAGTAGCGCACTATTTATTAAAACGCTGAATTGGCAATAATAATATATTTTTATTATATTTTTTACCTCAAAAACTTAGGTTTTCTAGCTGACAAACTAGCTGAGAGTCTCAGCACCACTGAAACCTACATAAACAAAACGTAACAATATTCTTCAAATAACTTAAACTCTGCCTAGACGGCTACGCCGGCAGCTACTATAAAGAAGTATCGTTACAGTACCTAAAGGATCATGTTAATTCATGTCCGTCCGAACAATGAAATTAAAATTAAATGTATTTTTTAAACTGCATATAAGAATACTGTATAATGCTTGTAATTTTATTTTATGAGACCTGTCCCAAACAAACCTCTCTTCTGCCTTTGTTGTCGCTTCCGATTCAACCAAATTTAAATACTCCGATCCCAAATGCCCTTCCCAAACCACCTCCGTAAACTTATTTTCGTAGTTGGTTGGTATGGGTTTACAATCATGGAATCTTATGCGTATAGGTGGTAACTAATATATTAGATTTAGGAGGACTTGAGAAAAGAAGTTTTTTTTCCCGCTGCCTTTTTTTTCACTACACTACGGCCCGAAGGCAGCGGCTTTCACTTTCATGTAACATTGTACTTTGACATTCAGCAAACAGATTATAAATTCTTTACGTTGAAATAAATTTAATTGAATTGAATTTTCACTGCGAAGTTAACGGCGCACTTCGTACTGCCACAGAATCCGTTAATACGATTCTTGTCACTATGGCAATACAATAATTATACCAAATCTTAGAGATTGTCTCGAAAAATAGTTTTTGCTAACAATAAAATATTATCCTACTAGGGCAGGAATACCGAGATATAAAGTATACTATGTTCCAATTTAGATCTTTGTCTATCTGTAAGCAGAGTGTAATCTAACAACTCCGTTCATACGTTATTGCGTGATAAAACAAAACGAAGTATTTTAATCATAATTACACACAAACTGTGACTTATTGAACGTTACAAAATAAACTTGGTGTCCATCTCGAAATCTAGATCATTTTGGAAAAAAAAGGACAAAAAAACTCCAAACTTAGTCATAACATGGCGGTTTTCGCACAGCTTCAATATTTTGTGGCACAACCACCGATTTCGGGCGATCTTCTTTAACTTCGTCCGTGACTTACTGCGCCCGCGATAAAACTCACTAAACCAATGATACACAATCGTTTTTGATGGAGCTTCACCACCAAAAGTCGAAGTTAATTGATCTACGCACTGTTGTTGCGTTAAACCACGTCGAAAATCGTAATAAATCATAGCACGAATATTTTCACGAGTGAGTTCCATTTTTTCAGCGATATGACATTTTAAACCCAACAAAAACAAAACACTAACGTATATAAGAGAAAAATATTAGCGGCCAGTATTTAAAAAAAGAACGACTTTGACCATGGAGGTCAGACATTGCGTTTAAAATTATTGGAATCCCAGATTCCGCATACATAAGTAGCAGCCTATGTAATTAAGCCCATACTCTCTCTCTGGGAGAAGGCCTGTGCCATCCAGTGGGCTACATAAAAAACTTTTTCACAAACTTTCACGTTTACAGTACTATATTGTAGGATTATTTGTTCGGAACCCTAGGAGTCCTCGTATTTGTCCGGCTTTTCTATCATAAAAAACAGCAATAAAAAAACCAACTTGATAAACGAAATAAACAGTAATGATCTTCGTGGGTTCATATTATGTGTAGACCGTATAATACAGTCAAGAGCCTGCCTTGACATTTTTGTTGAAATAACGGTAACTCTCATTAGAGTGCACATATGTAAAGGTTGTTGTGTAATCGACTGTACAACAACAAATAGGAAAAACCAATCAAGTAACCGAATTGAGTAAAAGAAAAAAAATCTTTGAGACTTAATATTATATTTCAGGTAGTACAGAAAACTTCTGAGAACATGGGAAATAAAACAAATTATTTTCATAAGTTGTTGAATTATCGTAAATTAAGGACTAATTCTATTTTGAAAAACTTCAACAACAGCTCGTTATTAAGAGCAAAGTAACTAAAATTTTGCTGGATCAGGCGAAATTACTCCCTTAGGATAAATTAGCTTGATTAAGGTTCTCTGCCATAGGTTACTTTTATTATTAAACAACGTCAAAGTACACAGAATTACGTTGGGTAGCCCGCAGTACCTATAGCACGATTACAAAGAAAAGTTAAACAATTATATTTGCACAGGGGCGGGAAAAAGTACACTACTTTTATATATAAAGCATATTATTGTACGCAAAGTGTGCGCTATGTAAATTCGCTTCGCAAAAGGAACCTCTTATCTCGTATATCCTCTCCTATTTTCATTTAATTTCGAAGCAGAGGCACCCCTTACGACCTCACCTTATTACGAACTAGAATGCCGGGTCATTTACGTTCACGTTGTCGCCTACAGACAGAGTTCAAGTTACTTCAGATGTTAAAAGATGATCCTTTACGAAAACTCAACCTTAAATCTTTAGCGCCTAAAGCGGGTATTGCTCATCTCAGCTGACGTTGTAACTTTGTCGTCTATGCCCCGATCCGAATACTGGAAAATTGATAGTTATACAACCAAGTCCTAACTAAAGATTTTAATGTTGTAAGATGGAGCGCAGCTAGTGACAAAGAGCAAGATCAAAAGTACTCGAAACCGGCGCGCGTGCATGCAACGCCTAATGAATTAATGCTAACAAAGTTCTATCAGGATAGTGGCAAGAGGCAAACCCTGGTCTCTGCCTACCCCTCCGAGATAGAGGGGTGTGTTTATGTAGCGTAATGGAGCTACTGGCTGAACATCAGCTCTGCTTATTAGTTTGTTTAGTGGTTGACTTTTTCAGACAATATAGAGAATATCTCTAGGCGCGGCGGGGGTGTGCCGATCCGGGACAGGCAACAGGTAGCTCAGAGCGGATCGATATGTCGGATGCTGCGTCATGCGCAGTGCTCAGTTGATAAACCATGAGATCCCTGATCCTGCTCTCATTGTCACTTCTCGCCCCAGGTACGTCAAAACTCATAACAAACAACTACTTTCTCTCAAAACCTATTAACTATTACCCAATTCGCCATTCTAATCAGTGCTGCAGTGTTCCTAGATAGTTTTTATAAAAATGTCGCAGTGGAGAGTCGTAAGATGCGGTAAATGTCAAAACTGGTCGTTGTCTATGGTCTGGTTGCCATTTGTTTTGATTTAATCCCAGCTCTCAAAATTCTTATTTTTTACACAAATTTCGAACTAACAATTTTCCTTAAGGTTAAAGTGTAGCCTCGAAACGCGACGAAACGAAACCTGAGCTCCACATTATTGTCAAAAGCTAAACTGTTAACTTGGCCGAACTTCAGATGGTGAGTGTGACCTGCTGCGGGACAGCGTCCACGTGACTTCAGCGGCAGCCAGGCCCAACAACGAGCTCTGGTGCTACAAATGCCTGGCCGAAGATCCCGACGGCACCTGCGCCGACCTCCGGCATAACAACTCAGCGCTCATACACAAATGCCACAAAGACAAGCACATATGCATGGTAAAGGTATCTATACTATTTTGGTAGATGTTGTGTAAACCCTGGACCTGGATATAGACTTCCCAAAATTGCGAGCTATCATCAACAATCTACACTCATATTTTTGTTCCACAAAGTAATATGAGAATTCGCGAGTGTATGAAAGCGACTTACATACGCCGTTTGGACAATGACACATTTCACATCATCAATCACTAAAAATCCACGATCAGCGGCTTTGCTGTCTCTGATCGAATAATCGAAATCGGCCTGGCACTTAATTTTGTGAATGGAGAACCCAATTCGGGCTCTCTGTGCCAGTTTCATCTGGAAGCTTCCCCCACTTCTCAGGCGAAGGAATGATTGATTATATAAGTCCTATGATACAAGATTATCTACTGTATATGTCGTACTGCACTTTCCCTGGGAATCCGAACCCTCGCTTAAATAAATAACTCATGGACCCCAGGGCTGGCTATTACCTCGGTCAGAGGATAAGTCCAGCGAGGCAACGTTGGCAGCATACTGGGGACTCTTCCTATAGGCAGCCATGATCTCGATGCAGTTTTTTATATTTAGTAATACTAATGGGTAGTTTATTTTATTTCAGATTTTAATGTACATAGTCAGCTTTTTCTATTATTTATCGATTATTTTTATTGTAAACTTTTAGTCCGGATCTACTTACTTATTATTATTGTCATTATTTTGAAATTGTAAAAAAAGACTTACATACATGTTACAATATTTTAGTGACTAAAAAATAACTTATCCTCAACTGCATTGCCTTCGCTCATAGTGTATTTAGCATTCAGTCCCCAATACAGGGGACCCTAGATGAATTGGCCCGAGTTAGCCCACAATCAGAGCTATCATTATACATTAAATAGTATGTGCATGTAGAGTAAACCGATCGAAACGTTGTCGCAGAGTTGCGTGTTTGAATCGACCGTGGTCAGAATAGGCAACCAGTTCACGCTAACCGTAATTGTCAGCCTTGGACACATTTACAGCATAAATACTTTTTTACGTACCTTCTATTAAATACACCTTACTCACTAATTTACCCGCTAATACCCGCCACCTTAGCTGCTAACTTATTATTATTATAAAATTATTTATTGTACCTGTAAAGATTGTACAATTGGCGGGCTTAATACCAAATAGTATTTTATTCTAAACAACCAACTGGTGACGTGGAGAAGGTGGGGGGTAGTCTCAAACGGTGAGGTGATATTTTATTGTCAAATATCTTCTTTTTTTTTAATTAAACTATATTAATATGTACAATAATTTTAAACTTAGGTTGATGCTGCCGGTTATATCATCGGGATCCTGTTGGGCCTTCTTATTTTTATTCAATTCAAGTCAAAGGTCACAGTATTAATTTGCTATGTAAAAATTTCATTGTTTCGGTTCGCCTCGAGTCGATCGAACAACTTATTCATAGAGGACACGGCTGTATACAGTCGGCGGGCCATCAACCTTACATGCTTGCACTGTAATCAGTTACATTATGGGGCGACGTTACTATTGAAATGTTTAAGTTAATGTTCTGTTGACTGACTGTACCTACCTTAAATCAACACCTTAATATACTTAACTAGGCCTCGGTACTTACAGACTGTATCGCTTTGTCGATACGATCAATTTACTGAACGCTACATTTTTTTATTACTTACCACCGGCTGAACGTCGTATGGTATCTATCGATCATTATTGTATTAGTTCGTTAAAAAACGTTTATAATCAAGAAATGTTTCAAATAGGTCGTCATTTTGCTTTTAGGTTTGGTTTAGTCGCGTTTAACTGAAATTACTTATATACCTAATTAATTACAGATAATACCTACCTACCAACAATTAAAATTAGTTCGAATTCTTTTATCTTCACTTAATATAACGTTTTATTCAAGTTGTCTAATATCTTATGATCTATCGTATGCAGTCAATACTACCTACAAATTTCCGTGCACTCTGCTAAGTTACGTTACGGGCAAATTTACAACAAGATGTTGATAAAGATTTATATACTCTTGACTGTAAAAAAAATGTCTAGCTAGCTTGACGACTAACCCTATTAGATTACATTATTAGATTTCCATATTTAGGTATTTCCAGGGTTGTGATATCCTTCCCTTGTTACCACAGCACAGAGTAGGTAGGTACCTTATGCTCTATCCTAGTTTGTGACCAGGACATGTAATTGTGTTTTGCGAAAAAAATATTCTATATTCTATATTATTTGACGGCCTCGGTGGCGCAGCGGTTTAGCACGCTGACTGTAAAACGGAAGGTCTCGGGTTCGATCCCCGGCCGGGTCAAACTAGGAAACGAACTTTTCTAGTGTGTCTCGGGTCTTGGATGTTATCTATGTATTTATTGTATTAAATCTATCGTCGAGTTAGCACCTATAAAACAAGTCAGTTGTACTTAGTATAGGGCTAACGAGATCTGTGTAATATGTCCATGAATATTTATTTATTTTATTTATTGAATGATTATATATTTATATTATGAAGAGTGTCTGAGGTGTACAAATACCTCAGCGCTTGAAATTTACATCCTGCAGTGAGCACGCGGATTTCGCCCATACTCTCTCTCTCTGAGAGAAGACCTGTGCCGCTGATTAAAAATAACTATGAATTCCACTTTTACATTAAATGTGTTTTACCCAAATTCTTCCCGCGGGTGTCGTAAAAGGCGACTAAGGGACACAAACCGGGGGGTGGGCAGCAGCGCCCCCTGCAATACAATTCCACAAAACTGCGATCCCCTACCCGCATGCCCAGCGTGGGGATAATGGGCATTACCCCTCATTGATGGCACAACCTTGCGCTATGGCGCTCATTAGGGGAGGGCTATGTCCAGCAGTGGACTAATATAGCCTAAAGAAGTGTTTTACCAGAGAAAAAAATAACATTCGTATCTGCCACTTACTGGAAGTGCATCAAGAAGTGGCTTGAAGTCAACAGACTGTGTACATCAGGGCCGCGGGTTGCTTAAAAATCATACTAATCGTACAATCGTAAATCGTACTCAACAGTCTTCTTGTAGGGGTATAAAAAAGGCGATTTTTTTTATGCAGCATTTATTTGTATTTCCCTATTTAAACTGCTTTTGAGAAGTACTTTAGTGAAATCTTATTTTATTTTTTTATTAAAAATAAACCTCTTTTCCCATCGACACGCTAAGAAAATCGTTTTTTTTTTAAACAACGACCGATAGCGTTTGTTTAACGTACTAGATATACCCTTTCTTTAGGTCTTAACTACAGTGAGCAATCCAAACGATTAGGCATACATATTTTATTACACCAGCCAAACAGCCGGGACGATTTAACTACGTCCTAGACCTTTCTAGGTTTGAATTTGTAGTAGGGTTAAAAGATCATTCGATGGCTTTGTAAAGTTTTTGTTTAAAAATTTGACCCACATTTGAACTAGAGGTTGTTTTTATTTTCTTCTTCGTTATTTTTGTTATGAACCCTTGTCGATTGAACCCGAGTCTGTTCCTGCATCGCAGGAAAGTTAGGCCATACTCCACCATGGGGGCCAAGACCGGGTAGGTGGAGGATTGTAAGACAGTGGCGGGCCTTACTGTCAGAAGTTATCAAGCCGCCCATAAGGCCTCTGACATGGCTTAACGACTGCCATTATATGACAGCCGGCACCAGCGGCTTAACGTGCCTTGCGAAGCACGTAAGCGCTCGAAAAAATGCCACTAGCGGTAGTCACGGGACGCTCACCCATCCCGTACCTGTCCGCGTCTGTTGTTTGTTGTTAGGACTGTGAAGGATTGTTGAAGTGATTGATTTCAATCACTCGGTTCGCCTAGGCCACGAGCGCTTCTAGCATAGCGTAAATACGCTCGATATTAAAATCGATGAATTGTTCACAGGTCAAACGTTTCTCGTACACAACGTCGACCGAGAACTCTACGACAGCTCTGAAGATGTGGGCCTTAGAACGAAATTGCACGAAACACTGCGAGCCTGGCTGCATTGTCATCGGGGAGAGGACTAAACTCTATGCCTGCACGTCTTGCTGCACCACATCCCTTTGCAACTACGGCTCTGGAGCAGCCCGAGACATACTTCCAATTATTCCCCCACTTATTTCTATAATAGCTCTAGGTATGGCCTTATGACAGACTTACTAACGCGTTACAAACAAATATACTTAGTTAATTTTCTAATGATATCACGTCATGTTAATCATGCTTCTAATTATTCTCCTACTTATTTCTATGGCAGCTCTAGGGATGGCCTTATGACAGACTGACTAAGTGTCACACGAAAAATTTCTTGCATAATTGCCTAATGATATCACTTCATATAAATCATGCTTCCAATTGTTCTCCCACTTATTTCTATGACAGCTCTAGGAATGGCCTTATGACAAACTTTCTGGGAGGTCACTTGCATCACAATACTTACCTACTGAATTTCCTGATGATATCATACTATGAAAATATTTTTTCGACTTATCTTTCCCCTAGTTTGTATTATCGGTCTAGAAATGGCGTTATGACAGACTTACTAAGGTGCCACACGTAAACAAAAGTATTTAGTAGTTTCCCATTATTCTCCCACTAATTTCTATGAACCGCTCTAGGAATGACGTTATGTCAGTCTTACAAAGGTGTCAAACGCAAAAGTACTTTGTTGATTTCCTAATAATGTCACATTACGTAAATCATTTTCCCAATTATGATTCCACTAATTTCTATAACCACTCTGTAGGAACGGCGTTATGACCAAAAGTACTTACTTAGTTAGGTAATTTCCTAATGATATCACGTCACATAAATCATTGTTCTCAATTGTTCTAACCAATTATTCTCCCACATATTTCTATGACAGCTTTAAGGATGGCCTTATGACAAATGTTCTAAGGCGTCACATGCAAAAATACTTTATATCTATTAATAATTATAAAATGTCATGTAAATCATTAGAATAGGTGGTTATAGTTAGAACACGCTTGCGAATTAATTTCAGTTGGTCGCTCTGGTCATATAGTTATGACACAAATATAATTTAAGGGACCTCCACAAACGACGCTTAACGCATGTCTCACAATGTTGACCCCAGTTTATAGTGGTACAAAGTTATCTGACCCGGTGAAGGTGTCAAAGTTTGCATGGAAACGTCAAGTTTACTATAAGAAAAGTGACGCCGTTAACGGGTCAGATAAGTCTGTCGCACTCCACTATATTATCTTTATGAACGATATATTTTCCGTTGTTTTTGTAACCATTAGTCACTTATTGCTTTTTCTTAGTATCTGAGGTTGAGGGACCAGAGTATGGGCAGTCCCAATGGCCGATAACGATATCACGACATTCGTTTTTATAGAACGGCCTTCCTAGGCTGTAGTTCTCGTAAATGTATGGAAGTAGATAACGTCGTTCGTGTCGCTATGGTTATCGTCCAATGTGAAACCGTCCTATGTCGTGTAGTTAGGTCATCTCTTAAACGAGTCATCTCCATTAACCATTCGAATTCGTAGAAATCAACGAAATCAAGATAGGTAGGTAGGTACATCAGATGCTTAGAATTAACGTGGAATTTGCTTTTTGCTGCAGTATTAGCTAATCTTATTACTTATATTAGGTGTATGGTGTAATGGTAAGTTAAACATTATCTCCCTATATTGGTGTTATTTATTAACAGACTTCAAAAAAGGAGGAGGTTCTCAATTCGTTCCGAATATTTCTTTTTATGTATTCTTTCATTAACACGTTTCATTAATTTTTATTTACGTTCTAATTGTAAAAGGGCTACATCATGGTGATTACATTTACCGTTGTTATAAAAATAAGATTCCTTAAAACACTCCTCAAACGCTGTTATCGAGGTCTTTCCAGTTGCCCAATAAGTAGTATTCTAGTATTCAAACTGCATTTCAGGATTGTTTTAGCGGAATCATGATTTTAATCAATAAAACCATCTACAGTAGAACATTTCAGCAGGTTGTAAGTAGATTAGGTTAGTCTGTTAATTAAATTACCTACTTAAATCAAATTACGCTTTCTTCATTGACTAAATTCCTACATGGTTATACTATTTTTATTTTTAATGCACTAACCCGTGCTAAGGACAAATTTAAAAACCTATTTAGAGGCTAAAAATTTCACCCATGCCGGGATTCGAACCCGCAACCTCTGGCTATCCGTGCTAGCGCTCTACCAATTGAGCCAATGGGCGACTCACCGGCATCAGTGAAATTTCGAACCTCTACACTATTCTCTGTAATACGTACAGGCAGCGACATCTGGCTTAAGCAAATTGCATCACTTACAGCCCCGACTACCTACTTTGCAGTTAGGTTTTACATCGGAACGATATCACTGTACCCACATGATTATACTATTTTTATTTTTAATGCACTAACCCGTGCTAAGGACAAATTTAAAAACCTATTTAGAGGCTAAAAATTTCACCCATGCCGGGATTCGAACCCGCAACCTCTGGCTATCCGTGCTAGCGCTCTACCAATTGAGCCAATGGGCGACTCACCGGCATCAGTGAAATTTCGAACCTCTTTACACTATTCTCTGTATTACGTACAGGCAGCGACATCTGGCTTAAGCAAATTGCATCACTTACAGCCCCGACTACCTACTTTGCAGTTAGGTTTTACATCGGAACGATATCACTGTACCCACATGTTTTATTTTTATTTTTTTATTTTTTTTTTTAAATAAAAATAGTATAATCATGTGGGTACAGTGATATCGTTCCGATGTAAAACCTAACTGCAAAGTAGGTAGTCGGGGCTGTAAGTGATGCAATTTGCTTAAGCCAGATGTCGCAGCCTGTACGTAATACAGAGAATAGTGTAAAGAGGTTCGAAATTTCACTGATGCCGGTGAGTCGCCCATTGGCTCAATTGGTAGAGCGCTGGCACGGATAGCCAGAGGTTGCGGGTTCGAATCCCGGCATGGGTGAAATTTTTAGCCTCTAAATAGGTTTTTAAATTCCTACACATAAAAATAATAATATGTACCTACCACAGGCTAGATCTATAGATCATGCTATATCTGTGGTACCAGAGTATATAACCACTACGTTGTGGTACCTACATTGCACCGCCAATATATCGTTTATTTTTCACGATTTCGGGGTGGTCCTCAGAGATTTGAAAAAATCCCACTACTATAACGCTCCATAACACAACACAATCACAGTCCCAATCAAAGATACCTAGGTACCTACCAAATGATATTATGACTAAACAAGGACATTACATCCATGGAAAAACACGCAGACTATGTATTCTGTCTGTAGTGTTTGTCGATAAACATCGAACGAACGGGGCAAAAGTTAAACTAAGGGTTTTACTTCCGCTAGGCTAGGTATAATTAGCACTATTATAAACACTCCAAGATTGCTTATAGGTAATTATTGTAAACTATTTTTACGATAGAAGAAAAAAAAATGACGTAAGGGTCTGAGAATAATTCAAGAATGTCACCTTGTTAATATGATACGGTCACTGGCCATAAGTGTTACAAAAATGTACAATCAGAATAATCAGTAGGTACGGTTCAATTATATAGCTATCCATTTTTAGGGTTACGTATATTGAAAAGAATAAAACAGAAAACCCCATTTTGTTGACCGACCGTCTATATGTCTGTCAAGATCGTAGTGTAGTGAGTGATTTAATGTAAATTAAAACGATATACCTACTCAGGTCTGCAGTCCTGTGAAGCTGTGGAAAAAAATCAAACTAAGTTAAATAGAGTCACGGCCGTTTATGTTATGACGGAAAATACTACATTTCGACTTCCACACTTTCTGTTGACCTAGAACTATGTTTGGAAAGTAATGTCTTTTACTACAAGTACAGAGAAAAATATGAAAACTATTATGTACCTACATTTGTAAGGAAGTCAAAAAAAAATGGTCTTTGAAGTACGGGAAAAGCTCGGGAAAAATACTGAATTTGTAATTAACAACTTTGTATGGAACCCTCGGTGGGAGTCTTACTCGCACTAGTCGCACTTGTGCGGTTTTTAGGTTTTCATGTTAGGATGTCAAAATGAATGCAACTTATTAACGTTGAAATTAATTCTGATTTATCACTTACGGCCTACTCACAGAACACAATGTTCTGTGGGGCTACTTACAAGTTAGACAGTTAAAACGTGGAGGCGTTAGGTACCTACTTTTTCAAAATGATTTATGCAACGCCTGTACAAATTGAATTGCAACATTTCCCGTCCGCAGAGGGCCGAACGACATTAGGCGCTTCTACTGCGATGATAGGTATTTTTTAAAGCTCTATAGACATAATTTTTATAATGCTTTACATCTCGAGCTATAAAAAAAAGGTGAAAAAATAGTTTTGCAAGTATTTTCATCTATCAGTATTCGGAATCAAGCAAGTTATAAAAATCTTTATAACTTGACCACGAATGTTCTAGAATCTGCCTTCGTCGAGAAAAAAGGGCGACATAATCCTGCTGCAGACTGTATTTGACAGCTGTATGGGTAGTACGATGACGCGAGTCACGCGTTTCGTGGCAATTAATGGCATAATTTGACAATACACTGGAAAGTCGCGACTCGCGTCGTCGTTCTACTAAGGCAGGTCAACTTAAGTTTTTGTTGCAAAGTAGACCTTAACATAACTGATTAGACTGCACGTAGGTAAATGTTGATATGATGTCGCCTGTGCTAGAAAAGTCGCAAATAAATACAGCTCTATATTGTTACAAGTATGTTACTTTATTCTGAAATTCTGAAACTCAGAAATAAATGCAATTCCTAATTAATCATGACCTAATAAACTGCAGCTATAATTTCTTATATATAAATTGGAATGACCCATACAATATGTTCTTTGATGCATGTTTATTTCATCATTGTGATTGGGAAGGTATTAATTAGGAGGACATTTTGGTAAACTTAAAAAGTATTATTACAATAATGTAAATATAGCGTAAATTAGGAGAGTTGACCACAGTCGGCAATCACAACCTTCTTGGAGGGCTTGCCGGACTGGGAGCCGAAGGACTCTACCTGCTTGACAACGTCCATGCCTTCTACAACATTGCCGAAGACAACATGTCTGCCGTCAAGCCAAGAGGTCTTCACGGTGGTGATGAAGAACTGGGAGCCATTGGTGTTAGGACCAGCGTTGGCCATGGAAAGAGCTCCAGCACCAGTGTGCTTCAGGACGAAGTTCTCATCAGCAAACTTCTCGCCGTAGATGGACTTGCCACCAGTGCCATTGTGGTTAGTGAAGTCGCCGCCCTGCAGCATGAAGTTGGGGATAACACGGTGGAAGGTGGAGCCCTTGTAACCGAATCCCTTCTCCCCGGTGCACAGGGCGCGGAAGTTCTCGCATGTCTTAGGTGTCACGTCCGTCCTCAGCTGCAACAAATCAAAGCAACTTTTTAATTGTGACTCATACCTGTAGGCATTCAACGAAAAGTTGCCTTGTCATGTCTGTAAATAAATCTATAGCATGTGTGTATAGGACTATAGGTGTAAAATTTTCCTGTACAGTGAGATTCCTATCACCGCAGAGGTCGAGTAGATAGCAGCGACCTTCCACGCACGTAACTGGCTTGTCTGGGAACCCAAGATAAATTTGGTATTTATGAAGATGTAATTAAATCCACTGCCTTGTATGGAGATGATTGACAACACGTGGAAACTGGACTGGATTTTTTCTGATGACCCAAAAGTAACTCACGGTAAGAGTTAGAAATATGAAGTCATATTAGAACCAATGAAAATAAAACAAGCAGAGGACGATAGCGTGGCGTTAGTAGTTATTATACACACCCGCCGGCCGGAAAATCAAAGGTTAGAGAAAAAAACATGTAATAAAACATTACCTCGACAACAATCCTGCCTAATGATGCGCCATCAGCAGACACGTCAAAGAATACTCGTGGTAAACCCATAGTTTACTATTTTTGAGGATCTACACTCGAACTCGCCCCGTAACGCTACAACAGCAATGGCGGCGTTGCGATAAAATGCCGGGCGGAAAAGGAAACAAGCGAAAGGAAGGCCACACAGATATCTGAAGTACCATAAACAATAGACTTGCAAACTTCCGGTACATTTTAGCTTTGTCTACACTAACGAGCCTTCGCATCTAAAAGAAAAATATTAAAACACTGATTACGGTTTATATCCATACCCCATTTACTGCAAGAAAATGGCTACATAACTCATTATTATTATTTCTTATTGATATGGCAACCAGCCGATGTCGACAAATTCTGCCACAGTCTACACAACACATTTTTTATGTCAGTCGTAACCGTTTCTAAAACTGATCAAAAACTTTTATGGACCAACCAGCGTTGGAGAACTAACAGCGCTTTCACGTATAAGTGTTTTTGTCGTGCGACTGAAGCGCTGCACAGCACAGCGTATCCCTTCATATTACAGCGGCTGTAGCGCGGCTGAGTCGCGACACCGTCGCTGGCTACAGTCGCGCTTCACAGTCGCGCTGCAGACGCGCATGGAACTTGGGGCGAATAGCTCATTTCCAATATGGATTCTAACGGAGACACATTGTGTCTCCTTCTTTTACTTCTCCCACGCTATCGTCGTCGAATACAAAGATGATAATGGCAGTATTGGGTAGATCCATTACTTAGAAATCGATGTGTAAATGTTGATTATGCAACAGTGTTCAAAGCTATAAAAAACAATTCAAAAACAAAACTATTTTTTTAACTATTTCCAAATGTCCAAAAAACTTGTCTACGAATTAAGGCATCTCCATGAGAATAGTATCTACCTGTTGTATTTTTAACTGCTGCAGTTTTGTTTTCAAAACCAGATGTAAATATTTCGTATATTTATTACCCGGCATTCTTTTTCTTGTCTTTGTTGCTAAAATCAGGGCATCTTGAATCCCACAAGACAGACCGAGAATGGTTTTCAGCTATAAATTCTAGATTAATTTTGTGATATTTCAGTAGGTATCAAATATATCGTGGGTATGTAATTAGCAACTTGCTATGCAATACCCATATTGTGCTCGCAACATTGATCTAACACCGATCGCACACAACTATGCGTCGTACATGCCATCCCAAGCTCATCGTCACGCGACCATCGCGCGGCTGCTGCGGTGCAGCTGCGATACTTAAATTTGTATTGATATGAGTTGCGCTACTGCAGCGCGACTTAAAGGCACTACAGTCGCACGACAAAAACGCCTATATGTGAAAGCACTCTAACGGCCGAATACTCAAACGTCAGTCAAATCGATCACTCAGTTGAAGGGCATTCAAATTTGAACATCTGTTAAATAAAGTGGTATACACAAAACGTCATTCAAACAATTTCAGACCGTGATCAGCTGAGAAGCCGTCAAATAAATAACAAGTCTGTTTTCATTGACAAAATATTGAAACTTACGTTTTGTATCTGATTTACGCAGAATTTGTTCGATCAATTCAAAGTTTTGTGATGAAATATGAAGTTTTTTTTATAAAAATAAAATAAATCATAATATGATTTATGAAACAAACTTAAATTATTGTATGTACTAGATAATATTACCTCGTTTTGTACAAAGCAAAATGTTTAATGTTTAAATAATAATATCTTATACTGTCGTAGAATGAAACGTTAGGGCTATCTCACCCACCAATGACATTTGAAAAGTCTACTACAGTAAAAACATTGCGGTATTGCGGTTTTTGAAAGCTATTCCCTGATAAATATTAATATAAACAAGAATTGAACGAGAATTATTATTATGCGTTATTATGCCAGTAGCATAATAACGCAGGGTTATTAAAATTTGGTCCACTGGCTGTATGGATCTATTACGCCTTGTAACTGGTTGGATTGTATGTCCAAAGACGGACTCTTTCGACAGCCGGAACCGCACATGGAAGTGTTTTTCATTATAATACTCGAAAGCATTTAACAGGCCTCATTTATTTGAGGCACATTAGGCCCTTCCTCATCCGACAAAGACCAAAATGATGATAAGGACATTGTTTTTCACTTAAGTTCACTGATTATTGAAACTTTTTTACGATTTGAAGTGAAGTGTTCCACTTAAATTTAAGAGAAGCTTTTAACTAACGTTTGTGTATACGAATTTGTGTTTAACGGCTTGTCAATTATTTAAGATGCCTTTAAATATTTGAATGACGTTTGAGTATTCGGCCGTAAAAGAGCCAGAAATCTCAATAAACTTTAAATGATAAGCTCGCCTTTGTACATGTTATTTCTTATAATGTCCTATTTAATGTTTCGTGTGCAATAAAGTATAATGATAATAATAAACTTTTTTCATAAAATTTGCAGGAAATCATTGCTAGTCCTAAGATAAAGCTTGTGTTACTGGAATTTAATAAAAAACAAATGATTATGTATACGGTATATTATAATCTTCCACATGTCAAAAATATTAAATCATATTAATTTTAATTTTTTTCATTAGTGAAATGTAATGTGATGATGTTATTCTTATTAAAAATGTTACTGTTTTATTGCCCTGCAATGTCAAGTGCTCGAAGTACCTACCATTTTGACGAATGCATAGATTGGTTCGTTTCTATACCGACCTGCTGCTGATAATTTATTCGGATGAATCCCATACAAAATTGTTATTAGCGCGTTTTTAGTATTGATCACTATAGTATTGCTTTTCATAAAAATCGTTTACAAGTAGCCCCACAAAAATAAATCTAGAGGCGCCAGATTTGTGGCCTAATCATGCGTACCAAATCCGAAGCGATTCCTATCGTCTAACTGTCAAATTAGCAAGTAATTTGACAGATAGACTATTGGAATCGAGCACCAAGCAATATTTACTGGCGTGTAGATGGCCGTCTCGCGATTTCGTTACAGTGCTGCCATCTAGTTTCTAACCTCATAACTATTATCGCACCGTACATGGTACAGTGCATATAAATACCTATATATGCTTATACTAGTAACGTTTATTTATGGAGGTTTTAAAGTTTGTTTCAATGAAAAAGGAACTAATGCACGGGATGACATAAAAAATCGAAAACTCCAAAAATTTAAGCCCTAAGTATCCTTTTTCACTGAAACAAACTTTTGCTTAGGAAAAGAACTACTTGCAATTAAGAAATAAAACTGTATAATAGTTTAACAAAATTAAATATTTATTTTAATACCTGATTCCCCGACACAATTCTTTGTTTTATTTTTTAGGTAGGTTCTCACAAAAATCACCACAAAAGGATCACAAAGAGTCACTGTCTCAAAACACAACAACACTTTTCTCGAGTCAATTTCTCACATCAAGCCACATGTTAAGAGTCACTTTCTGAAACTTAGGAATCACTTCGAAGCTGGAAATCCACAAATATTATAAGAAAATTAAGCATCAAAAACTTTTTCACGAAACGAAACCCGTTGAAGAAAAGTTGTGTCATAAAAAATCTTGTGTTGCTAGTTTTCACTTGCAATTACCTTCTTGGGAAATCAGATTGTAAAAATAATATCTAAATTATATAAATCTAAATAATACTCGTTGTCGTATGTTTATTATGAGCTTGTTTTGTGAAGTCTTAGTTTAAACTATGATAGTTTATTTGAAGAAAGTTTAAAAATTGGTGAGCAAATTTTTGCTATAACTTGCACTCAGTTAGTTTTACGGGCAACACTGAATAAACATAGCTCATAATAGTTCCGGTGTTGGGGGATAGGTGGCGCTATTGACTGAAACTCCTATTTGTATAGAAGACAACATAGCATGGCACCAAGCGAGTAGTATAGAGCCTGGAGTATGCGCTGACCAACGCCTGGTACGGTCCAAAATATTTTCGTAATTCCGTAGTGGTATATCAAGGACAAGGTGATCAAGAATAATATTTTGTTGTTGTAAATGTTGGAATTCAAGGTGCCTTCATAAAATTCCTCCACTATCACTAAGTTCACATTACGTTACAATAGTTAAAAGAAATGAACTTGATGGGTTCTCGAAACCTGAATTGTTTTTTCTACACCAATAATGGTGATTTCACCGGTTGTACATACATTTTATTATTAAAAAACATACCTAGTTCATCAGACCATAATATCAAATGAAGAAAACGTTTATCTCTGCCTATTTTTTCTCTTAACCACCTACAAACAGTAAGTCTTCGAGCTGCATTTCCTGAATGTAATGGCTAGGTTACACGGTGATGATGCGGTTACAAGGTGTGAGTTGCTGCACCTCAGTAACTGACTAGGTTAGCTCACATGCCAGCTCGCACTGTGTAACCTCGCCTTAAGGCTTGAACTCTCCTCTGTCGGTAATATTTCTATCCATACTTCTTCCATAACGGTAGTACGAAACGATGTGACACCTACTTCGTCAACGATTGCTCTTGATAATATTTTCGGATAAGCGAGCGTGCGCTGCGCCCGCTCGGCGTACGCCTAAGACGGTTCTGAGCGCGCGCCTCGGGCGCTTTTTATGACTAGTCCCATAGTCGTCACGATCCCTAATGACAATAAAATTAAAAAACATGGCATTTTTACCATCACCTAACCCATCCATCACGGCTACTTTCAAAGCTTTAAAGTTTTCATCATTATTTTTATACATTGATTTTATTATTAATTAAGATATTATTAATTGCACATCAGATAAACAATCACCTATCAATTTCTTTATATCCTTTATATACTTTTTCACATCAAATAAATTATTGCACTACAAATAAACTAAACGTTTAATAAAGCTAGTACAGCAGGTAATTCGAAAATATACATCAGCACGAAATTACTTTTTTTCTCTTATGCGAAACAAATAAATTCCTGAAGGTACAAAAATACGACAATCTCATCATAAATACTGATTGCACAGCAAATTACCCAGAGCGTGCGTTGATAATACTCATTCTCATAAGTCATAACAAAAATATAGGTGCGACGAAGCGCGTAGCGTAGCGGAGCGCGAAGGAGCGTGTTAGGTTGAACATGGAAGACCGAAAACCAACTCGACATTGTTAGCTCAGAGAGCGCTGGCACGATTAGCCAGAGGTCGCGGGTTCGAGTCCCGGCATGGGTCATATAAAAATAAAAGCTTTATTTTAAAAAAATGACTTACTAGGTATAATGTGCATGTGTAATTATTAGCTGTGCGTTAATATAAAAGTTTTACTTTAAGATAAATAGCGGTACACCACGAATATAAATTGTAGTTTATTTAGTAATATTTTGAGTTAATATTTTGCGGTGCAATCAGAAAGTTTGATAAGAATTTGGATTATTTTTGGATACAAAAATTGTTTATTTTTATTTGTGTTTAAATACAACCCTTATTAAATTCTTTATTGTACCAGTAAAGATTGTACAATCGGTAGGCTTGATACTAAATAGTCTTTTATTTTATTATACTTATTCTTTTATATATTAATATTACATTGGAGCGGACGCACCTCCGCGGGTCGTCCAGCGGGTCTGGACCCTAGAGTAATCACTTTGTGTATGCATTACATTTTATTTCGCCATCGTGTGAACTACTGTAGTCTGTGGTCCATGACATATCTCACACAAGGCTCAAAAGGACTCGAATCCAGGGCCGTGAAACCAACTAAAAAAAAATATCTCACACAGATTAATATGACAAACGAAAAAAAAGCGCGGGAACCTTGGATGAGTAAAGGCGGCGAAATTTGAACAATTTTCAATAAATTGATAACTTTTATATTTCTCTGTAAATACAAAGTGAATTGTACATATAGTTGGTAGACAAGTTTGTACATATTGTAATTAGAAGATGGGGGCGGGAAAGAAGCGGAAAAAAACTGATCCCCCTGACGAGCGATCATCACCAGCTATGGACACTTCGGACTCGGATGATGACTCCTCCAGGAAGTACAATGTTTTTAAGGTTCCAGGGTACTCTAGGAGGTATCCTGAAAACAGTAAAAAATCGGAATACATAGTGTTCGTGTCACACGAAAATGAAAAACCGTTTTCCGACAAAGACAGGCTAGCTTTCTCCCATGCCATACGCAAATTCTGCGTCACTGGCATTCTACATCTGAAGTCAGTAAATAAATTCAAGATTGGCATTACGTTCGATTTGTCAAACAACGCAAATGTGTTTATGCAGAATAAAAAATTACTCGACGAACTAGACCTGAAGGCCACTATACCGGCTAGCGACACTGAAGCGACTGGGGTTCTTACCTCAGTCCCTACTGACCTTTCCAACAAACAAATCTTCTCGTTGATTGGCAGCTCTCGAAATGTAATTCAAGTGAGACGTTTCATGCGTCGGGTGCGGAGTGACGACGGCGACGTGTCACATCTTCCCACTCAGACAGTCGCGGTAACTTTTGCATCCACTGAATTGCCTCAGTACGTCTATCTCGATTCTTGGAGACATGAGGTAAGCGCTTATATACCACCAGTAAAGCAATGTCTTCAGTGCATGAAGTTTGGCCACATTGCCAAATACTGCCGAAATTCGGTTGTGTGCTCGATCTGCACAGAAAATCACCATTTTAAAACATGTAAAGAGGATCCTAAAAACGCGAAATGCTGCAACTGCGGAGGCAATCACATAGCTATCTCTAACACATGTCCACAAAAAAAATTGAAAATAGAGGAAAACAAAATTAAGTCAAGGGCCGTCACATACTCAGATTTATTCAGTGAAAACTCCTTCCCCCAATTAACAAAATCGAACATCGAAACACAAATTCAAAATTTAACGAAATCAGATTTTTTCATGAACATACTCATTCAAGCAATTACAAAAATAGTTACAAATCAGAAAAACACCCCAATCAACTCTACATCAATAAAAGAAATCTTAGCACAAACTGTAAGAAATACCACTTCTTCTAACAATGGATCTACTTAATATTATGCAGTGGAACTCCCAGAGTATTATTAGCAATAAATTTCTATTAACACAATTTCTTTATGAAAACGATATACATGTAGCAATAATATCAGAGACTTGGCTAACTCCTATTAAAGATTTTAACATAAAAGGATATCGAATAGAAAGAAACGATATTGGTAATAAACATAATGGTGTAGCAATTTTAATACATAATAGTTTAAATTATAAAAAAATTAATACATATTCGGACAACTCCTTACAAAACATTTGTGTAAGGATATCTGTAAATAATAAAGAAATGAGTATTGTAAGTTTTTACTGTCCTACAAACTGTGTACCATCTTTTGATAAACTTAAATTTCAGTCAATAATAGAGTCAATACCCGAACCCATGTTATTTGCAGGTGATTTTAATGCACACCATACTTTGTGGGGGTGCCATTCTATTAATCCTAGAGGAAGAGATATTTTGGAAATTATTGATGAAAAAAATTTGGTTGTTTTGAATTCCGGCGAGGTTACTACTGTGGGCTCCTTGACATGGCGTCCCAATGCTTTGGATTTATCACTGGCTTCCCCATCACTGGCTCTGTCTTGCGATTGGTCTGTACATAATGATCCTCTTGGCAGCTACCATCTTCCTGTAATTATTAAGGTTTTTGTAAATAATAGTATTAATGATGATGGTCTTGTAAACAGCAATGGTGCTAATCCTTTGCCCATCTATCCTAACTTTAAAATGATCAATTGGACATTATATGAACAATATGTAGACACACAACTGTCTGATTTTCAGGTTGAAAATTACACTCCGTTGACAGCATATAACAGTTTTTGTAACATATTGCATAATGTAGTTAATGACTCTCTTACAAATCGTAATTCTGTTTCTTCTTCTTTTGGTGCTATCAACTCTCGTCGTAGACTGATACGCAAGAAGCTCTCTCTTCCTTGGTGGAATAAAAAATGTTCAGAAGCTGTAGAAAATTCCAAACTTGCCTATATTAACTTTAAAAATAATCCTTCAGATCAATCTTACATTGAATTTAAAAAATTACAAGCACATAAAAAACTTTTGTTAAAAATGGAAAGATCTAATAGCTGGATTGAACTGTGTAGCTCCTTCAATCGATGTACACCTCTGTCAATAATCTGGAATTGTATGCGTAAATTCAACAAAACTTACTCTTTTAATAATGACAATGATAGTTGGATACAAGATTTTTTGCAAAAGTATACACCCGACCATGTAAATAATAAACCAAAATTTTCCCCAGACAGTGAAACAAATCCTGCAAATAATTTTATGATAAAATCTTTCTCAATTGAAGAATTAATATCAGCTATTCTCTCGAGAAAAGATGGCGCATTTGGTCTGGATGGTATTCCTTATATAATGTTAAAAAGGCTTAGTAAAAATAGCTTACAGATTTTGCTTGAAATATTAAATAACCTATGGTTGACGAGATTCCCCACTCATGGAAGTCCGATTGTTTAGTGCCCATATTAAAGCCAGATAAGCCTCGATCAAATCCAGATTCCTACCGTCCTATTGCTTTGACATCTTGCATAGGCAAAGTTTTTGAACAACTGATAAAACAAAGGTTGGAATTTTATGTAGAACAAAATAGTATTTTACCTTCTAATCAATTTGGCTTTCGAAGAGGAACATCAGCTCGTGAAAGCATCTGTCAGCTGCAGCTTGACATACAAAATAGTTTAAATAAAAAATATTATTTGATGTCGGTGTTTTTTGATGTGTCTGGAGCATTTAATAGTGTCAATGTCGACATTCTTTGTGTTGAGTTACTTTCCATCGGGATCCCAAATAAAATTGTTAATTGGATTCATAATTTTCTTACTGAGAGGGAAGTCTATGTAAAATATAATGGTAATCTTTATGGTCCACGATTCGCTTCTGTTGGTGTTTGTCAAGGCGGAATACTTTCTCCATTAATTTTCCTCTTATATATCCGCCGTTTAAATCTCATTTTGGGTTCTGAAGTCAAAAATCTTCAATTTGCTGACGACTTGGTTGTTTATGCATCTGGAAAAAAATTAAAAAACATCAGTGAAATTCTTAACAAATCTTTAAAAGGGTTGTCTACATACTTCACCTATCTGAATCTTGATATAAATGCATTAAAATCTAAAGTGGTTGTATTTGGTAAAGCTAGTAATAATATTCCTTCTGTATTCTACAACAAAGTCCCCATTCCTGTTTCTCAAGAGGCTAAGTTTTTAGGTATTATCTTTACTCACAATATGTCTTGGAAAAAATATGTTGAATTGCTAAGTTTAAGAGCCAATAAGGCCCATAATATTTTGAAATCTTTGTGCAGGATTTCGTGGGGAGCAGATCCGAAAATATTGTTACTTCTGTACAAATCATTGGTTCGTAGTCATTTTGAATATGGTTTTCTTTGTTTTGGTGGTGACAGTAGATTGGTGAATGCCTTGGATAAAATTCAAAATAAAAACTTGAGACTCATCACAGGAGCATTTAAAAGTACTCCTATAAATGTAATGCAGGTGGAGTGCAAACTCCCTCCATTAGCTATTAGATTTACTTATCTGAAAGAAAGATTTTTATTAAAATTATATAGTAAGAGAAATAATTACCTATTGCTGAGCTTGATGAATTCTCCTCCAAATTCTCTTTATATCCTTCAGGGCTTTGCTCAGTACATTAATTTTCTGGAAACATTACAGATTTATAAATCCCCTCTCCTTCCTTGTTATCAGGGAAATTTTCTTAGTAAATTTCCTGCAATAAATATAATAATTGATCACAATCTATGCACCAAACAAGATGTGTACAACAAACTTTCAGAGTTCACTGATGATTGAAGATTCTGATAATGCTGTCTCGTTTGCTTTCTTTGATGGCTTTTTTAATTTAGGCACTGGTCATAAAATAAATTCAAACATTAGTATATTCACAGCAGAAGCCGTGGCTATACTAGCAGCCCTAAAAAATATCAATAATAAAAGTGATGGATGTTATAAATATGTAATTGTCAGTGATAGTATGAGTGTTCTGGAAAATCTCAAAAATAATAGATTCAAAGCTAATACAAATTATTTAATTTCTTTAATCAAGCAGGAGTGGTTAGATTTGTTTCTTATTCATAACATAGATGTTTCATTTGTGTGGGTTCCTTCACATGTTGGTGTAGCAGGAAATGAAAGGGCTGATTTTTTGGCTACAGCAATTACAAATAATGCAGATACTATTCCTGACTCCAGCTATAATCTTAATGTTTCTGTTCCCTGGACAGATGTAATCTCTCTTCTAAAGAAAAGATCTATAGATATCTGGAAAAGACACTGGAACTACACAGTTCAAGCTGAAAATAAAGGCTTATGGTATGCTACATTCAATGTTCCCATTGGTAGCATGCCCTGGTTTTGTAAAAACAATACTTACATTCATAGGAAATATTACGGTTGGGGTGTAGCCTTGGGGGCTCTATGGGCCGAGGACTTAGAAAAATTTTGCAAATTTGTTTTTTTTTTTTGTTTTTTTTTTTTGCAATCGGTTTAACACGTTAAAATAATACGTTTTTGTTCTTTGACTTTTTTTTATAACATTGTTTATTGTGGAGTTATTCGACTATATATTTGGCATGATTAAACGGTTGGTGGGTGTATGCATGGGGGCACTTTAAAAGCCCTATTGGACGCAAAAAAGGAAAAAAAAAAAAATTTCCTTTAAAAAATTTTTTAGGACTTGGAAATTTTTTTGTAAATTTTTTAAAAAATTTTTATATTTTTTTGTTCTTGCATTGTGTAGGGGCGATCTTAGGGAGCAAAAAAGTTCCCGTGACTCGGTGCCGTAAAACGCACCGTTTCCGAGTTACGAACGAAAAACGAAAAATCACTCGTAAATTTTATAAGTGTCGGGAAGCAGTAGCCATGTAGCCTTGGGGGCACCGAGTCACGGGACCTTTTTTGCTCCCTAAGACCTCCCTGACCCATTCCCGGCCAAAAATAAAGTAAAAAAATTTCAACCCCCAAGGCTACATGGCTACTGCTTCCCGACACTTATAAAATTTACGAGTGATTTTTCGTTTTTCGTTCGTAACTCGGAAACGGTGCGTTTTACGGCACCGAGTCACGGGCCCTTTTTTGCTCCCTAAGACCTCCCTGACCCATTCCCGGCCAAAAATAAAGTAAAAAAATTTCAACCCCCAAGGCTACATGGCTACTGCTTCCCGACACTTATAAAATTTACGAGTGATTTTTCGTTTTTCGTTTGTAACTCGGAAGCGGTGCGTTTTACGGCACCGAGTCACGGGACCTTTTTTGCTCCCTAAGATCGCCCCTACACAATGCAAGAACAAAAAAATATAAAATTTTTTTAAAAAATTTACAAAAAATTTTCCAAGTCCTAAAAAATTTTTTAAAGGAAAATTTTTTTTTTCTTTTTTGCGTCCAATAGGGCTTCTATAGTGCCCCCATGCATACACCCCAACGCCTACTCCGCCGCCCCCAACTTTACCCACCAACCCATTGCAGCTCCCAAACTGAGCAATCCTTACATCATCTATTCTTCGAATGCCCATCCTTTGGCATCCAGCGCCTTGTGCTAATGGATGAGCTGATTGAAATCTATAGCAGTCCAGAGTCAGTGCCGCGCTCCATTCAGGCTCTTCTTGTAAATACTTCCACATTTTTGTCTTTGTTCAGATTCATAATTAACACTGTAGGACAGATTTAGTTTTTCTTGTATATTGATTTTGTTTAATACTCGAATACGACTTTTAGCCGTGTAAAATATTTTCTAAATGGACTTGTACATAATATTTAGAATTTGTAAGGTTATGTAATATTTTTGGTTTGTTTGTTTTGACGTTTCGATTTCGACCAAAAAAGAAAAGAGTATGTGTTGCCTTAATTGACTTAATATCACGGATTGACTAATTCGACGGACACGACGTAAAATTACACGGATTTTACTAAAATTGGATTGGACATTTTATATAATTAAAACTGAAGACGAAAATATATTACTGGAGACTTTAACCTCCCAAAAATTCATAATGAAGAACAGAAACCAAAGACGTGGCAGCATGAAAAATATATTACTGAAGACTTTAACTTCCCAAAAATTCATAATGAAGAATAGAAACCAAAGACATGGCAGCATAAAAATTTATTATACTGAAGACTAACCTCCCAAAAACTCATAATGAAGAACAAAAACCAAAGACGTGGCAGCATGGTCTAAGACCTTAGCCGGTTCCTTGCGGGATGAACTAAAAAAAAAAAAAAAAATGACAAACTTCATTCACCAACTTTAACAAATCGTAAGAATATTGTTATTTCGAAAAATCCTAGGTAAATGTTTCACCAAATAGCATTTTGAATGCTTCTTTCATTATTGCTGAACGAATATTATAGCATAGCCTTCACTGCTACGAATATTTAAAGCCCTTCAAAGTACGACCAACTTGTGGGTTTGCAGTCTCAAAGTATCTAAACATGAGTTTAGAGTCGATAAAGTACAAGAGGGGTTCTTTAGAAATCCTGGATCAAATCTTGCTGCCGCTCCAGACAAGATATGTGACCATCAAAGGCGTAGAAGACGGTTGGAAGGTCATAAATAAAATGCAGGTAAATTTTAGTAACCTAACTTTAATTATACTCTGAAATTGCAACCAAATTATGGTTGCCAATATTAGCTTTCAACAGAAATCGAAAACAAATAAATCATCAGCTAGTGAATGTCCCCACATCAATTTTAACATCTTAACCAAAAAGTTCAACCATCAGCAAGTCACATGATGTCTCTGTTTAAAGAGTAGATCTGATAACTCTATCTTATGTAAATATCAAACAAATTTATAAGTAAGTTCAAACAAAACACCTATTGAAAAGGTCTCCTTACCATAGTTAATTACTTGTTTGGTGCAAAGGGGTAAAGCCCTATACCCAGCACTCTGCAATTAAGCTCTTTGTCAAGCGGTTGACAAACGTAGGCTCATGAAGATAACTCCTAATCTCACATAGAACCTAAATCAACTAGGTAACCATTAAATTTTACACCCAGCATCACAATTGATTATTTCTTCCTTACAGGTCAGAGGGGCCCCTGCTATAGCGATAGTGGGGTGCTTATCACTGGCCATAGAACTGCTACACGACAACAGCTCTGATAAGAAGATTATGAGGCAAGAGGTAATTTTTCAATAGAACAATAAATTAACAAAATGTAACATTGCTAGAGCTAGCCAGTTGGTCTTTCAAAGTGAATATTGACATATTCACCATTAGTTTACATAGTGTAACTAATTGATTCCAGGGTATTACTAGAAAATTTACTATTCTGCCTAAGTCAAACTCGTAAAATGATCATCTAACATTTTAATTAATCTTGTAGTAAGTAACTAATATTTAAACATTTTGATGAATGTTGGTCGTTTTGTTTAATGTTTCTTGGCAAATTTCCAACCCCATTTTTAGTACCCCACTTTTTTACCTCTATTCTTACTACAAATTTCTTAGTGCATCTTTTTCCGAATAGTTGGGTTATTTTAAAGAGTTATTTTGAAGTGTTCAGAGAGGACCTTTAAATTTAGCAGATAAATTGTTATATTTACAGATTGAAGGTAAGCTTAATTACCTGGTCTCTGCCCGACCAACAGCTGTGAACATAAAGTTGGCAGCCGAGGAACTTATAAATTTAGCAAATACTCTGAGTGCTGACGAAAATGTTACACCTAGTGATTTTAAGGAGAGGTTGGTAAGCAACATACTCGAAAGCTACACCAATATATTGCCCTGTCACATTCATTAGTTGCAAAAGTCAATATTTGAAAGACTACAACCCAATATAACATCTACATACAGTGCATAAAGATGTAATTCGTTTGGCGATCTAATCATCAATGTTTGCCAGCAATGGGCTACAGTCAATTTGCTGTAATAACTCAGAATCATCAATTAACAGTTCTATAAATACCAATCCACTTCTGTAACTGCATTTATTCTTACCGAAAAGATAAACTTGAAAAGGTGGTAAGTCTACCAGCTTAGGTATGTTTTGATAATGATGATCATCTTATTTTAGATTCATTATTGCCGTCGAGAATATGTTAACCAAAGATATAGAGGACAATAAAGCGATTGGACGCTTCGGTTCGAGTATCATCCTGAGTAGACTGGAAGGCGATGGTCAAGTCCGAATCCTTACGCACTGTAACACTGGCTCCTTGGCTACAGCTGGCTATGGAACAGCACTAGGTGTTATTAGGTCACTTCATGAGGCTAAAAGACTAGGTAAGTTGTGATGCAATTAATAACATTATGATTCTGTTGGAAAGCCCTGGATGAGATTGGCATGGAAATTTGAGGGTTAGCGTGACAGGAAAGTGAACTAGATGCCCAGCAGTGGGATCAATTGATTGGTTAATAGATAGATTAAGATTTGTTGCTGCAGAATCTTAGATGAATGGTTATAGGAATGGTTACTGAAAAGCTGAACGAATTAAGCAACTTTATTTTTAGGACGCGTGTCTGGGTAGTACGATTGCACGAGTCGCGTTTTGCGGCGTTAATTGTAGGTACTGGAATCAGGAATGTCGCGTCTTTTGACATTTAAAACGTTTAAAACGCACGACTAGCGTCGTCGTACTACCCAGCATAATATTTACATTATCCGAATATGTGGGCTAGAACACTCGGCTCCGAGTGGGTGCCTGCCGCGCTAAGAAACGGTACAGTTTGTCCAAAAATTGAAGAAACCGGAAGTGAAACTTTATAAGCCTTATCTTTATAAGCTCTTATAATACCTTATCGAATATTATGGGCCGGTTTCTGAATTGAAGAACTTCACTGAGTAAATACCTGTGTAACGTTACGACGCGCTCTTTGCTGAGAAATTCCAAGAGAGCACTACAGTTAACTAATTACTTAGTGAAATTCTCAATTCAGAAATTGGCCCTAAGTCCATTAACTAGCTTGGATTAAGCACAATACATCTTTTTAATGGAATTACTGTAGTTTTTATTTTTATAATGCTTGTAAGTGCAGGAAATTAAGTAAAACCGTCAAAAACTCTGAGCAAACCCTTACTCTTTAACTTCTACAATTTTTGGACAAAGTTTAGTATGACTGTATTTGCGATCTATGGGTAGATCATAAACGACATAATGAGATTAGAACTCTTTATTGCACACACCAGAAAATAAAATACATTGAAATGAAATGAAAAGGTTTTATTCAAAGTAGCGCGATACTGCGGCTTAATGAACGTTACAAGTCAAACTAGGTGTCCATTTCAAAATCTAGATCATTTTGGAGAAAAAATGGACAAAAAAAGCTCCAAACTTAGTCTTTTCAAAGTAATTAACAGGGTTTACACAATTTTTACAAGACTTATGCATCTTACATGCTTTAATTCCAGACATCATTGTCATCTAAACGTCTCTTAGGTCTATGTAAATGTAATATAATTAAAAATCTGATTTTTAATTATATTAGATTTAGATTTTTAATTACATTATCCTTAGTCTAAAAATATGATTTTTAATTAGTTCTATTGAAAATTATAATACGTAGTTGTTAGTTCTGTAAATCAAGTAAAAACCTCTCCTTCTTCTGAACCCTACACTGCGTAACTCCGGCCCAACACGTTTTTGGCTGGTTTTTGTTACTAAAGTAGTTCTTTGTCAAATCTTAGTGGTATGGACCCCATTGTACTGCAGTACCCTCCGATGGTTGAAAGCCTGCTTTGATTTTAGAGCACGTGTACTGCACGGAGACGCGGCCGTACAACCAGGGTGCGCGGCTGACGGCTTACGAGTTGGTGCACGAGCAGATACCGGCGACGCTGGTCGTGGACAGTATGGTGGCCGCACTCATGCGCTCGCGCAAAATCAGCGCCGTCGTCGTAGGCGCCGATAGGGTAAGTCTGACCCTAGGTTTTGTTGAAGCCTCAGACTCAGAGGCTCCAATTTGACCCCCTAACATGACAGACGTATACTCTGCTTGTCTACTCCATGATAGGCCTCTCATACCAAATTATGTTCCTTGTGAAGACTCAATATCAGCACCACTCGTCGTATAGGGTGCGTGAGCGACCCAATGTGAGTAGCCCAAGCCTAGGTATTTGAGCTCTCAACTACCCATGAATTCTATGATTACTTGTACCTATGAGAAATTTCTATTAAATAAAATAGCAGGGTTTTTTACTATAGGGACATTTTGGCAAAGTAAAATATTTGAACTGGATCAAAATTTTTAGCAACCTGTACATACACTACGCATCTTATCCGGGCTGGTGACCGGAAAACACTGGATTTCAGTGCAGGATTTTGTAAAATAGAAACGTGAAGATGCCTCGGGGCCACCTATGGGATTATGATGATCCTAAAGAAGAAATCTCTCCTTCCAGGTGGCCGCGAACGGCGACACGGCTAACAAGATAGGCACATATCAGATCGCCATAGTGGCGCGGCACCACGGCGTGCCGTTTTACGTGGCCGCGCCCCTCACGTCCGTGGATCTGGCGCTGGTCTCCGGCGACCACATCAAAATCGAGGAGCGACCCGACAGGGAGATGACGCACATTGGCGAGCATAGGATAGCGGCCCGAGGTAATCATTTGTACCAGTATCTTATAGTAAATATATTTTGATAATACTCAACACAATTACTTTTACTGTCCTTGGTCAACCTAAGGGTCTGAGGTGTTTAAATACCTCAGCGCGCTTGCTACGTACACTGGCCTAACTATAAGGCCAAGTGCGGAAATTTCAGATCTAACTATAGCTACTACTGCTGCGCTGTACCTCGCATAACCTCGTTAATTTATTTTCAGGTATCAACTGCTGGAATCCGTCTTTTGACGTGACACCAGCGAGCCTCATCACGGGAATCATTACCGAAAAGGGGGTGTGCGCCCCAGAGAAGTTAAAGGAGCTCATACCAAAGTAAAACGTGTTACTTGAGAAAAGTTGCAAACTGCCTTGATATTGATAGCTGAAACAGCGTTAATTTGTATAAAATGCCATGGTGTGCCACTAGTTTTACAAAAACATCATAAATGATAGATACGCTTGTGCTATTTCGCTCAGATGATAAGCCATATATATAATATATTAAAGTCGAATAAGAAACAGTAACTAGTTCCTAAATCTTAAACTGTTTGCAGTTTAAAACAAAAACACCCGTAATTTATTTTCTGTCGAGTGCAAGTACTGTACCAGTACTATGAACAGTATTGATGATCTTATTTATGAACAGTATTGATGATGTACAATTGACTGCGCATCGTCATTTATACAATATGTATTTTAGGTGGTTTGAAAACTATGCCTTAAAACGTGCCTTAACAATAGCTATTGAATACATTTTTATTTATTATATTATTTTTATTTTATTTATTTACAAAAAAGAATTTAGTTTATTTCGTTTCTTTTTTTCTAAAAATGACACTTGCCAAAAATATCTCGACTCAAACTCGAATTTATTAGAACCATAAGTAGCCAGCGAGAGCGGTGCTTGCGTGTCGCAGGTCCACGGCTTAATTGTTCTGATAGACGGAGAGGCGGTGGAAATTTGGACAGTTTTTAAAACAAGATTTCTCAACTAGATTCTTTGTTTGTTTATGTCTATACTTTAAATTAATCTATAGCAATGGTATTTTTTAATACTAGTTACATAGTTGTGGCTTTCAAACCACCCGGTGTTCAGCCTGTATATACCTTAATTTTAATCAGATTCTTAATATTCTTGTACAGTGGGCGACTTAAAAGGCTTCGGAACAAATGTAAACTGTACTTGTATTGATATTTAAAATATTTTACAAGACGTAAGTGGTCTAGTTTTGTAGTTCTTAGTATCCGTAATTTAATATTGACTTCCATATTGCTCAACTGTAGAGATCTTTTGGACCTTATTTTTACTAACAATAAATCATTTTTATGGCCATGTTCTTAATTTGATTTAAAATTTAACACGAGTCCTGTTTTATGTGAAATTAAATGTTATTTATTGCCCAAATAAATAATGAAAAAGATGAAATAAAAAGTATTCAATTGTATGTAGTATGTGTTCTTCGGTGGAGACCGCGACTCGGCAAACGTAGTGTAGGACTCCCTCCGACCAGGTGGGATGACCATACGCGCCGATGAGAAGGCGCTATGGCGCTCATTAGGGGCGGGCTATGTCCAGCAGTAGACTAATATAGCCTGAGAAGAATAGTATGTAGGTCCATATCCTATTTAGATTGTGGTCCTCATACATATGAGCGTACTATGCGGCGTCTATGTTGGGTTTGTACTCTGTTCTTTATATCCGCGGAAAGATGGACGGACATATAGCGAAACTCCATGACTAGATAACTATACAAGATGACCCTTGCATTGTTAAGGGTTGGTCAAGAACGTTTTAATCGCGATTATATTTTTTCTATGGGGCTTATAGCCCAGGAGCAGCCATAAGACAGACGTAATTTCTCAAATATAATGAATAACCCTAAATATCTTATTAGTAAATAGATAACTAATAAAACTTTGCATAGTACATGTTTTTCTTTGCACGAAATTCAGAATAAGAACTAAAGCATAGACGGAGCGTTATAAAATGAACACCTGACACAATGTCTGTCTCGTTAGTTTGAAACGTCGCCAACCACGTGTTAGACAGTGAAAAATATAGTAATGTGATGATTTATTAATCAAAACATACCACCCTCAATTGTCAGTTGGTTACCTTTGGTTACCATTATGCTACCGAATTAGAGATGTCTAGAAAATCACAGCTTGTAGTGGGCTACCAAGTACCTTCGCTTGGGCAGTATGTTAGACAACAGATGTTGGAGTGCGTCGTCTCCGAAAAGCTTGTGTTTTTTGGGATGTTTTAAGACAATCTGAAGTGGATTTCAGTGGATATTCGTAGTATGGAGTATACGTTATACATCGAAATGGCGTGTGTGATATTGGGATGTAAAACCCATTCGGGAGAAGAGAAAATAAAACCACCTTCATCAGCTTCCATCGGTAAGACTCAATTTGTGTACTTACTTTGTAGTGGTTTTTTCGCTTGGATTTTAACTATGAGCTAATGAATAAAGAATTGCAACATAGCTTTAATATCATTTGAGAATAGTGTTTCAAAGTTAATAAATCATCATGATTATATTCAATTTAATCATATTAACAAGTTTGTTGTTTATTTTAGGGCGATAGGGATGGGAGTTTCCCACTACCTCAGTGAAAAAGTTATCGATACTTAGTAAAGAAGTTTTTTTTTTATTTCTCGTGTTTATTTCATTAATGTTAATTGACTTTTGAAAGCTTGATTTAGTAACGTTCTATGAAGTTTCCGATTCGATTGTTTATGATTATCGATTAATATATTTCTGTTTGAATCTATTGATTGCATTGATATTTTTTATTGATAATATTATTATTATTGATATTATTTTAAAGTTTCAGCATGATAAAATAAAAACTACCAAAAGGGGTTTTAATACAATTTTTACTTATAATAATTCCACCTACTTTCAAAAAATTTAGAACTCATAATAAAGTTCTATTGCCTTGCCTTGTGAAGCACGGAAGTTATACCTTCCGTGCTTCACAAGGCACGTTTAGCCGTTGGTGCCGGCTGTCATGTAATGGGAGTCGTTAAGCTATGTCGGAGGCCTTATGGGCGGCTTGATAACTTCTAACAGTAAGGCCATCCACTGTCTTACAATTCTCCACCAATCCGGACTTGGCCCCCGTGGTGGAGTATGGCCCAACCTTCCTGCAATACAAGAATAGACCCGTGCCGCAACAGTGGGGACATATAAAGGGTTGATATCGATATCTTATAGAAAATGAACTTGAATAGTTTTCGCTACATTATTATTATTATTTATTTATATATTTATTCACTGTAAACAGTGCACGATTACAATATCAATAGTTTGCCAAACTGCTAATGCAGTTTATCGGCAAGCTCTTGGTAACAGTTCGTAACATAATCTACTTCTAGTAATATAATAATAATGTAGCAACAAATCGCATCACTATTGTGAAAGAAAGGTGTCCAGCAGTACTGGATTTTAATCTGCAGTGTGCTGTCAAATTAATAAAGAACTTCAAGGGTGTATTTATGGCTGATTATAGTGGTTTTTAATTAATAATTACTTATTTCAGGTTACCCGAAGAAAGCACAATGCAACAAATGTGGACTTCACGATCAAATTGATATCGAACAAAATCACGTGAGTTTGCAGCAGACATTTTGAAGAAGACTGTTTCATATACGAGATAAGGTTAGGACATTATTTTTTAACAAAGACTGTCATTTAAAGAGCAATAATTTCACATAAAATACGACGTAGTAACTTTAGAGTCAACCTCGCAAAGTACGTTCTGAAATGTTAATAATTTTGTCTCCTGATTTGTCTTTGTGTTTTTTTTTTACTCAGTGTATTGTGATATTTTTGTGGAAAATTTCTGTTAACTCTTGCGGTCAACCGGTGCTGGTGTCTAATATTTTAGTAATAGCAATTCGCTAAAATAGTAAGACATAAAAGTACATATTTATGTTATATGTATTGTATATTAATATAATATTTAAGTATTTGTATTTATCTACTTATGTCTTTAGATGGTTCTAACTATGATTTCCTATCATGCTCTTCTTCTGAATATGACGATGCTCTCAGTAATGTCAGTTCCAACAATCCGGACAGCTCTCCCCTTGACCGCAAACTTCACACAGTGTTTTCCTCTAGTTCCTCTCTTCTCAAAGTTGTGCACATCAACGCTCAGAGTGTAATGGCTCATTACACTGACCTTCTTGCTTCTTTTAGCTCGGGTGAGGTAGACTGTATCCTGGTCTCTGAGTCATGGCTAAAACCTTCAATTCCTTCAACATCTTGTTCTCTCCCAGGCTATAGAATATTTCGCAATGACCGCACTGACCGGCGCTAGGGGTGGAGGAGTATGTATTTACCTTCGAAGTCAGATCCCTGCCACAGTCGTCAGTCAAACTCAGGGTGATTATACTGGTACACTTGAAAATATGTTTCTTGAAGTAACCCTTCACCACACGAAAATTTTGGTGGGCGTCGCGTATAGTCCAAATGACAAGGTCAATTACTTTAACAGTCTTGAGACAACCCTCAATAATCTCAGACCTATGTACAATCATATAATTTTGATGGGTGATCTCAATACTTGTTTGTTAAGAAACGACTCAAGATCTGTGGGACTTTCTGACCTGACTACATCACTTGATCTTCAAATCCTCCCTTTGTCTGCTACCCACCACTTTCCCAACTGCAGACCATCTCTCATTGACCTAATTATTACAACAAACGTAACGTCTACCCAAAGTCACGGACAAATGTCGGCCCCCTTCTCATTCTATGATCTTATATATTTAACTTATAAGGTACGCCCACCGAAGCGGCGTAGTAAAGTTAGTTTTCAACGCGACTTTAAAAACGTTAACTTGGATCGCTTGAAGGATGACCTAAGTGGTGTTGACTGGTCGGATTTTTGTGATGCGGATAGTGTAGATGGAAAGGTGGCAATCTTTACTTCGATTCTCACTAATGTCTTTGACGTGCATGCTCCTGTTAGACCCGTGAGGATAAAACATCTGCCAGCTCCCTGGCTTACCCAGTCAATTAGAAAGGCAATGTCCAAAAGGGATAGGGCCAAATCTAGTTTAAGGAAGGAACCGTCGGAGAACAATCTTTTGACATACAAGAGGCTGCGGAATATATGTAATAGGATGTGCAGAGACGCTAAGCGTCGGTACATCCACTCTTCCCTCCAAAATCTTTCACCAGAGCACACATGGAGATTTCTTCGATCTTTGGGTGTAGGTCAGGTCTCACACAGTACACCAGATATGCCGGACTTAAACGCACTTAATATACATTTTTCCACACCTCCTGTAATCTTGGATATGGCCACCAAAGCTGGAACATTGTCCTCCCTTCTTTATTCTAATAAACCCAACTGCGTACAGTTCGAGTTCCGTGATGTTGAGGAAAGGGAGGTTAGGAGGAGTATTCTCTCTATCACCTCTAAAGCTGTGGGTAGCGACAATATAAGCAGGAACATGCTTCTACCGATCTTGGATTTAATCATTTCACCTATAACTCACATAATTAATTTCTCACTCCTTACAAGTATGTTTCCCACAGAATGGAAGAAAGCTTATGTAATTTAAATGCCCAAAATTCCAAGTCTGACTTCACTATCCCACTTTAGGCCTATATCAAATTCTACCTCTCTTATCAAAGGTGTTGGAAAGTGCTGTACACAAGCAATTATATTTCTATCTTTCTTCTAATAACCTTATGAGTCCTTACCAATCAGGTTTTCGACCATCACACAGTACGGTGAGTGCATTGCTGAACGTCACTGACGATATACGCGCTGCCATGGATACCAAAAGCCTGTCTTTTGTAGCATTGCTGGACTTCAGCAATGCATTCAACTCTGTAGACTTTGATGTTCTTCTTGGTATCCTTCGCTCTATCAATATTTCTCCTCCTGTTATTAACTGGTTCGAATCTTATCTCCGCGATCGTCAGCAGTGTATTAAAAATGAAAACTCTTTCTCAGACTGGTCCGTGTTAAGTGCTGGTGTTCCGCAGGTGGCGTTCTCTCACCGTTACTTTTTTCAGTTTTTATAAACGAGATCACTAAAGTGGTGTCTTCCTCCTTTCATCTCTATGCGGATGATCTGCAATTATATAGGCATTTCGTACCAAGCGACGCGTCAAAAGCTGCTGCTGCATTAAATGACGATCTGAATGCCATTCACACATGGGCTACTGCCTTTGGACTACTAGTGAACCCGTCCAAGTTACAGGCAATGATTGTCGGTAGTAGTCAGTTGCGGAGTAGAACCGACGTATCTAACATACCCCTACTGTTTTATGATGGTATCTGGATTCCTTATTCCAAGAAGGCTAAAAATCTTGGACTGATAACGTCCTGCGACCTGACGTGGAGAGATCACATAAATGATGTTAGCAGACGAGTTCACTACTCAATGCACTCTCTCAAGCGATTGCAAAACTTTCTTCCCTTCTCTACTAAAATTATGCTGGCTCAAAGTCTTATCCTACTTATTCTAGATTACGCGGACGTTTGCTACCTCGATGCCACTGAGGAGCTACTAAACAAGCTGGAGCGACTTCAAAACCTCGCAATCCGTTTTATTTTCGGGTTACGGAAGTTTGACCGCATCTCCGAATATCGCTCTAGGCTTAAGTGGCTCCCAATCAGACAGCGCCGCAATGTGCACATACGAGGGCTGCTACTTATGTATGCGGAATAGAAAAAATAAACAAATGTATATGGCTAAATATGCTTTTATTGTTTTTTAAAGTATTCTCCACTATGATCGATGCAGTTTTGCAAACATTTTTTCCACTTTGAGGTATCTCCAAAACGTGCTGTTTGAACGCATCTACGGCATCTTCACGGGTCGAAAATCGTTGACCACGTAATTTATTCTTTACATTTGGGAATAAATAGAAATCATTGGGAGCCAAATCAGGGCTGTACGGTGGACGACCCATCAATTCTATTTTTTGACCATCCAAAAATGTAGTTGTTTCCTGAGATGTATGACAGCTGGCATTGTCATGGTGAAGTTTGATTCTGCGTCGCTGGTTGTTTTGGCGTATTTCTTCAAATACTTCCGGCAAACAAATGGTCGTGTACCACTCCGAATTAACCGTTCTGCGATTCTCCAGTGGTATTGTAGCCACATGGCCATTAATACCAAAAAAGCAGGCCACCATTTGCTTTACAGTGCTTTTTGCACGAGCCACTTTCGTAGGGTTCGGCTCATTTTGAAACACCCAAACTGTTGATTGTTGTTTAATTTCGGGATCGTACGCGTAGATCCAGGATTCGTCACCTGTGTAGATATTATAAACAGATTTTGAGTCGCCTCCGTTGAATTTTTTTAAGGTTTTCTTGCAACATTCGACGCGAGCATCTTTTTGATCCTGAGTTAAGTTGTGCGGGATCCAACGCGAACAATTTTTTTTTACAGACAAATGTTCATGTAATATCCTATGAATGCTCGTCATACATATGCCCAGAATAGCCTCTATCTCGCGATACGTAATATGGCGGTATTGCATTATTAGTTTTTGCACAGGTTCAATATTTTGTGGCACAACCACCGATTTCGGGCGACCTTCTTTAACTTCGTCCGTGAGCTTGCGCCCTCGATTAAACTCACTAAACCCACCGATACACAGTCGTTTTTGATGGAGCTTCACCACCAAAAGTCGAAGTTAATTGATCTACGCACTGTTGTTGCGTTAAACCACGTCGAAAATCGTAATAAATCATAGCACGAATATTTTTACGAGTGAGTTCCATTTTTTCAGCGATATGACATTTTAAACCCCACAAAAACAAAACACTAACGTATATAAGAGAAAAATATTAGCGGCCAGTATTTAAAAAAAGAACGAATTTGACCATGGAGGTCAGGCATTGCGTTTAAAATTATTGGAATCCCAGATTCCGCATACATAAGTAGCAGCCTATGTACTAACTGTTCTATTTAAAATTCTCCATGACCGTTCTTGTCCTGAGTATCTCCGCTCCCGTTTCAATTTTCTTCCACTATCGTCCAGGTCAAGGCGCTCCTGCTTCCGTAACACTCTTGACTATCCTTCCAGCAACACAATTTTTTTCTCCAACTCTTTCACTGTCCGAGCTGCGCAACTTTGGAACAAGCTTCCTAACTACATTCAAGAGAGTCCATCCGTATATACTTTCAAGAAGAGGTTAAAAGAGCACTACCTTTCTAACATCACATAGTTAATAGGTTTATGTATGTATAAGTAGGTATATATTTATATGTAGTATCGTATTATTACTTATTTATATATGTAGTTGTAAATATTTCTCCCTTCCTCCCGCTATCCTAATTTAAACACCCAATGCTAAGGTTGGCTGGAAGAAATCTCTGTTAGAGATAAGTGATGTATTTTGGTGAAAGAATAAGGGCTTGTGCACTTTAAGGCCAGTATTACAGAAGCGTACTCAAGCGCCAATCTCTACTTAAGACTAGTTTTGAGTGTGGATTTAATTTTAGAACGTTACTTGAGTCGAGATTCATCAAGCGCGACTCAACTGAGTAATAGCTAATTCGAGAACGATACTTGGGTAGCAATCTCTACTTAAGTAAAGATCAAATCTGTATTTACTCAAGTGTGGTCGGAACCACGCTTGAGAGTCGATCGACCAGTTATTATAATTGTCAATTTGAAATGTTTATTGCAAAATTCATATATTCGAAAACCTTGATTACTATGACGAAATAGTTAATGATAGCAGCAGCCCCTTAGGCATTTAAGGGACGCTCAAGACCCCTACTGCATGGATTTTAATAAGTGTTTATGTGCAAAAACAATTACATTAATACTGGGGTGGTTTCATTGAATAAGTTTCACGCAAGACACATATCCTGTACCTACTATGATAACCAGGCAAGGACATCACAAACATGAAAGTACACCGAGACTGTGGCCACTTGTACAAATATAATGGCCCACAGTGGGAATCGAACCCACAAGCTCGGTCTTGGTAACCAAGCGCCTTAGCGGCTAGGACAACATGACAGTCACAAAAGGAATAAATAAAATAATCAGTAAAACAATCTCAGCTTTTTTACTGCTCATAAAATTGGAAATAATTGAAACATATTATTATCATATAAATCCGCTGTGTTGAAGTTGACTTTTTATCTTCCTCGAGGAGGATCCTCTTCACTGTGGTGAAGTTGAAGTTTTATGTTTACCGAGCAGGTTCCTCTCCACTGCGGTGAGGTTGAAGTTTTATGTTCAACAAGCAGGTTCCTCTCCGCTGCGGTGAAGTTGAAGTTTTATGTCCAACGGGCAGGTTCCTCTGCACTGCGGTGAAGTTGAAGTTTTATGTTTAATGAGCAGGTTCCTCTTCACTGCGGTGAAGTTGAAGTTTTATGTTCAACAAGCAGGTTCCTCTTCACTGCAGTGAAGTTGAAGTTTTATGTTCAATGAGCAGGTTCCTCTCTACTGCGGTGAAGTTGAAGTTTTATGTTCAACAAGCAGGTTCCTCTCCGCTGCGGTGAAGTTGAAGTTTTATGTCTAACGAGCAGGTTCCTCTGAACTACGGTGAAGTTGAAGTTTTATGTTCCATGAGCAGGTTCCTCTACACCGCGATGAAGTTGAGTTTTTGTCTTCTACGAGGAGGACCCTCTCCACTGCAGTGAAGTTGACTTTTTATGTTCTACAAGGAGGATTCTTTCCACTATGGTGAAGTTCCTTGTTCTCATTTTTTCACATCTCGTTTCAAAACAGCGATTTATGTTCAAATTAAACCACACCGACTATGTATTTAGTAAACATAAATTTTTTTTTTTTTTTTTGTTTCATTCGCTTGTCAAAGCAGGCAAAGGTTTATAACCATACAGCCTTGTCGTACATAGTTCTATTTTTCCATTACATTGTAAGGCCAAACAGCCAATCTTTCAAAAAGGCAAAGTTGCCAAGTCTTCAATACTCTTTTCAAGAGCAAAATTGTAAAGTCTTGCTTGAATAATCTTCTCAATAAGGCATATAGTTGCCATGTCATCTAAAATAATTTTCAATAAGGCTAAGTTGCCAAGTCTTTTGTTTTATCCATTGTATTTTATCCATATCCTTGAAAATAATCATATCCTTGAAAGTAGTCATATCCTTGAAAGTTGTCATATCCTTGAAAGATGTCATATCCTTGAAAGTAGTCATATCCTTGAAAGTTGTCATATCCGAGTCAATTAAAATTCTCCAATTGTACATTGTACAAATTTAAATAATGGTGTAAAAGTTTCAGAGTTTTTTAAAAGCTCCTGAAGCGAGCGCGGAACGTTCAGGTCTTTTTTATAAATATTCAAAAGTTCCTCAACTAAGAGGATTCTTTGTACACTAAAAGCAGGGCAGGTATAAAAAATGTGGTGGAGCGATTGCGGAGCAGAATTACAATGATCACATTCATCCGAAGAAATAATATTGAGCCTCTTCAAATGTTCGTTAAAACGGCCATGCCCAAGTCTTAGCCGGAATATTGTGGTATAGAATTTTCTAAAGGTGAATGATAAACCTTTTGCGAACCAAGGTCTCGATGATATTTCTGTATTAATTTCATAGTACCATTTTCCTTTTGTCATTAGGATTTGTTGCCAATGATTGATCCATTCTTTCTTCGTTTGTTCCTTAAGAAGGTACGAAATATCTGAACCAGGAATAAGCAGATCTCTTTTTGGTAGACTTACGGGACATGAAGTGATGGTTCTTGCAAGAAAATCAGCATTTTCATTACCGGCAACACCGATGTGCGATGGAGTCCAAAAAAATACAACCTCTTTATTTTGACGGTTGCAAATGTCGTAATACTTTTCTCGCAATTCGTATATTAAAAAACTGGTACCGGCATATAACTTGGGGTTGTCCAGCGCTGATAAAACGCTCATACTGTCTGATATTATGATCCATTTCTCACCATCTTTACGCGATATGTACTCCAAAGCTTCAAGAATGGCCAAAGCTTCGGCACTGTATACACTCAATTCATCAGGTATTCTAAAACCTTTTCCTTCTCTTATCGAACTGTCATAGATAGCCAAAGAAACGTTATTACCATTTTTAGAACCGTCAGTAAAGATCTGACGAAAATCTTTCCATGAGGAAAGCAAATCATAAACTTCTTGTTTGTGCCTCAGGTCTTTCTCCATAACTATCTTCATATGACAAAATTTACTTTCATACCTACCCATATAACAAGGCCATATGGGATTCTCATTAATGTTATATACAGACTTGAATTTCAAAATTTCAGGGAGGCTTCTTACCAAGCACGGACGATTGGAAGAACATCCAGAATGTATCTTAACCATTTTGGAAATTAGAGGATTGTCTTTTAAGGACATGAGTTTGAGAAGAAAATTATTCAATAGAAAGTTAAATCCTTTAAATAAAATTAAGGAAAACGTGTGTTTCGTTCACGATGACATATTTACTAGTGAAGACACAATATAAACAACAGTTGCTAGGAAACCAATAAAGAATATCAAAATAGGAACCGAACACAATGAATCTATGCTCATGTGCTTGACCTTCTTCTTAACATCCCGTCTCCTCTGAAGCGACTGTTAGTTTATGAAACACCTGCGTATTTCAATAGGTCTTGTAGCCGCGGTTTAAATAGCGGCTTAGTAAGGAAGTCGGCTAGCTGATCCTTAGTGGCAATCTTATTGACTGTTAAGTCCTTTTCTAGGACACATTGTCTTACAAAGAAGTGCCTCAGCTTTATGTGCTTTGTCCGCTGGTGTGTCTCGTAAGGTGGATCATGAGCCAATCTTATGGCTGATTCACTGTCTACAAATAATGGGGTGATTGTTTTCGGTACATCACTCTTCATGAAATTGACGATTCGAGTGAGCCATATAATTTCTCTTGCGGCCTCGCTAGCAGCAATAATTTCTGCTTCCGTTGAGGATATTGCAACAGAACATTGTCGCTTACTCTGCCATGCTACTGCGCCATTTGCGTTAAGGCATATCATTCCGCTTGTTGAGCGTCCAGTAGGACCGTCACCTCCATGATCTGCGTCACTGTAGCACCTCAGACCGTTAAGCGCAGTGGAAGTCCTATAAGTGATTCCGTACGTCAGTGTGCCCTTGACATAACGTAAGATTCTCTTCACTCTCGCTACATCTTCAGGTGTTGGACTGTCGAGTTTTCGTGAAACTACTCCAACAGCGTACGAAATGTCAGGTCTGGTGCCGACCATCAAGTATGAGAGCGCACCTACGGCTTGACGATATGGGAAGTTCTGAACTTCAGCATCTTCCGTCGAAAGCACGGTGTCCTTGACTATCGGAGTAACAGCTGCTTTACAGTCCTGCATTCCGAATCGTTCTAACAACCGTTTTGCATATCCTTTCTGGCAAATGTTAATCGTCCCATCAGTCTTCCGTTCTATTTCAATGCCAAGAAAGTAGGAACCACATTTCGTTGTTATTTTGAAACGCTCCCGCATTTCATTTAAAAACTTCTCAGTTTCGGCGGAACTTGCAGAAGCAATAAGTCCGTCATCTACGTATAAAGCTATTAACAGCTTATGGTTCCCCTCTCCTCTTTTAAACAAGCAGGGGTCGCTGTCACTCTGTTCAAAACCAAGTTCTTTAATGTACTCTGTTATCGTAGAGTTCCAGCAGCGAGGGGCTTGTTTAAGGCCGTAAAGGCTCCGTTTCAGCTTGCAAACTTTATCATCATTATTCGAGTATCCCTCTGGCGGTTTCATATATATCTCCTCTTTCAGTTTTCCATAAAGAAAAGCCGTCGATACGTCGAACTGACTGAGCGAAAGTTTTTCTTGTGCAGCAACACTTATTAAAGCTCGTATCGTACTTGTCTTCGCAACTGGGCTAAACGTTTGGTCGTAGTCTAAGCCTTTCTTCTGCGAAAATCCTCGAATCACAAGACGGGCCTTGTATTTATCTACAGAACCATCCGGGTTCGTCTTAATCTTGAAAAGCCACTTACTAGAGATAGCTTTTCTTCCTTTGGGTAAGTCTACCATTTCCCATGTCTCATTTTCTTCGAGAGAATTGATCTCATTGTCCATTGCTTTTCGCCATTCATTAGACTCCTTGCATGCCGTTGCTTCTTGGAACGTGCTTGGTTCTCTCCGAGGTTCATCACTTATCGAGTTAACGTTAAAGCAAACGTTGCAGATGTAGTCCTTGTATCTGTTTGGTGGCTTAAGATTTGAACGCTCTCGTAGCGTCATCCTGCCTTCCTCCTCGATTTCCGATGCAGTCAGTGACGAATTATTTCTACTTTCTGTCTCTGTTTCATTAGCATCATCGACTTCATAATCTGCTTCGATCATCTCGTTGACCTCTTCTTCAGGCTCTTCAATGGATTGTTCTGCTTCGAAATATGGATCAGCCTCAGGCACTTGCACTTCAATCTCAGGCTCATATACTGCACATGATGGCCCAGCTACGTCATCTTCAGCATCTTTTTGACGTGATGGTGCGTAAGCTCTATCTCCATCATGAGTAATCAATGGCTTCTGACTGTCGCTATTGTCGTGCAGGCTTTCATATCCGGGGACAGTGAAGTCAAACAGGCTATGAGGCTTAGCATCTCGTCTGCTCTGTTGGGTATCAGCTTCTTTATTCTCTTCGAGATGACCCAGCAAGGGATTTTCATCGAAGATAACGTCTCTTGACCGTATCAACTTAAACGAGTCGCTATCCCATATGCGGTACCCGTCGTCACAGTCATAGCCGACAAGTATTCCCTTTTGTGCCTTTTTGTCCAATTTTCTTCTTCGCTGCTTAGGAACATGTGGATAACATTGAGATCCTATTATTCTTAGGTGACTCAGTCTGGGTTTCTTATGGTGCCATAACTCATACGGTGATTTCCCATCAATGTGGGTAGGGCCTGTTCTATTCAGGATGTACACCGCTGCTAGTACCATTTCAGCCCACAGTCCCGTTGGAATCTTGGCGTGTGCATACATGAGACTTCGTGCCATTTCCACAACAGTTCTGTTGTCTCTCTCTGTTGGGTTCTGTTGAGGAGTATAGGGCATTGTCAATCTCTGTTTTATGCCTTCTTTGTTGAGAGTAGCTTCTACTTTAGTATTGACGAATTCGCCACCATTATCGCTTAGCAATTCTTTAATTGTAACATCAGCCGCTTTCACTTCAGCCAGCATGAGTAATAGCTTTGCGTGTACTTCAGCTTTTTCTCTCATAAAGTAAACGAATCTGTATCTTGTGTAATCATCTTTAAAGAGGACAAAGTATCTTAGCTTCGAAATTGAGTACGGAAAAGGTCCACAGACATCAGCGTATACCAGTTCACCAGGTCGTGTAGCTTTCTGCCTTATCCCAAACTTCAGCCTGTGGGATTTGCCATAGATACATCCTTCACATAGTTCCTTGGTGGCTTCTGCTTTAATGTCAAACTCTCTTTCTATCAATTTCTTCACATGGCTCTTATTTTGATGTCCAAATCTTTCATGATACAGCTGTAACAGATTTGAGGTTGTGGACAGCTGGTTCACTCGTACAGTTGGCATGACGCATCTGAGCTTTAACTTAAATAATCCGCCGAACTTGCTGCGAGTACCAATGACTTTGATCTGTCCATCCATTTTTAGAGTACATTTTAGAGTAGTGGACTCAAAAACGCTAGTATCCGATTTATCATGGGTAGCGAGCACTGAAAATAAATTTCTGCTGATACTTGGCACATACCAGACGTCTTTCAGCAGTATCGGCTCTTGTTTGCCGTTTACATCAGCCTCTGCTAGAATATTTCCAATACCCAGGGCATCAATACATTGGCCATTCGCGCCGGTCACTGTGTGCTGGCTTTTGAAGTAGGTAAAGCTTTGAAACAGATCTCCTCTATTGGTGACATGACTAGTTGCTCCATTGTCCACGTACCAATTTTCTCCATCTTTTGTTTCACCAAATGCTTTTTCCGAATGTACTGTCATCACTGTCAGATTCATGTTACAAGTTTTGGATTCTTTAGGCGGTCTTCCGTCATGAATCCACTTCTTGCAACTTCTAACTCTGTGGCCCTTTTCTTTGCAGTAGTTGCATATAAGCTCCTTGGAAAATGTTTTCTTTTTACCCTTACTCGTTCTTGCAATTAAAGCTTCTGAAGTGGTTTCGTCTTCTGTGACTTGAGTGTCATTCTGACGTAAAACCCTTTCGTGTGCACATAACTGACTTGTCAGATTTTCGACTGAGCGTTCCTTTTTCGAAATTAACAGCCAACTAGACTTGAATCCTAAATATTCTGGAGGTAGGGTGTCTAGGATTTTGCACATGAGGAGAACTTCTGGTAATTTCTCCTCTCTCTGCAATTCGGTACACAAATCGCTCCAAATATTCTTTAAAATTGACACATGTGTAATGATGTCATGATCTTTGTCTTTTTTGTAACTGAAGAATTTCAGGCAGTAGTCGTATGTTTTATCTACACAGGTGCCTCCATAGATGCGCTCTAGCTCGTCCCACATGTCTTTAGCACAATGTAATCGAATGACTTTTTGCAAGACGTCATCGGACATGTTTGTCGTGAACAAAATTAAAATTGCACTGTTCATAGTTTCGAAACTTTGAAGATCTTTTTCAATCTTAGCCTTTTCTTCGGCAGTTGCTGTTGGCGCCACGGCTGGTTTGGTCTTCCTCCCTTCGAGAATATCCATACTTCCCGGCATTGCCTTGAGCACTATTTGAATTTTATATCTCCATGTTTTATAGTTATTCGGGTCTAGGTTCCCAATTTGAACTTTACAGGCATTTATCACACATAAATCCATGATCTCTGCTACCACTTTAAATAAAATTAAGGAAAACGTGTGTTTCGTTCACGATGACATATTTACTAGTGAAGACACAATATAAACAACAGTTGCTAGGAAACCAATAAAGAATATCAAAATAGGAACCGAACACAATGAATCTATGCTCATGTGCTTGACCTTCTTCTTAACAAAATCTAATTTGTAGAGGTGGAATACTGCATTCTACTTGCATTGAAACTATTGGAGTTGACATCATAGCACCTGTTATGGTACGCAAATTTTTGTTTTGAATTTTTTCTAGCTTATCTATCAAGTTTTTGTGAGAATAAAAACAGAAGAAAGCATATTCAAAGTGGCTACGAACCAAAGATTTGTATAACATAAGTAATATTTTAGGATCTGCTCCCCATGAAGTTCCAGCCAGTGATCTCAAAATATTACTGGCTTTTATAGCTCTATCTGATAAACAGGCAACATACTTATTAAATCGGAAATTTTGAGTGAAATTAACTCCTAGAAATCTGATGGAACCATCCACTGGAAGAATATTTTTATTGTACCAGATTTTAACTCTAGACACTTTAACACTTTTTTTTGTGAAAATTACTACTTTAGATTTATCTATATTAATATCCAAGTTAAGATGGTTAAAATATGTATTGAGTTCTACCAAAGCAATATTTAGCTTTTCAATAATATTGTCTAGGTTAGAACCAGAACAATAAACAACTAAATCATCAGCAAACTGTAAATTTTTAACTTCATTGCCTAAAACAGAATTTAATTTGTGAATGTAAATAATAAATAATAATGGTGAAAGAATACCACCTTGACACACTCCTTTATAGGAAAACCTGGAACCTGTTAACATCTTTTTAAATTTAACATAAACTTCACGACCATGTAAAAAACTATATATCCATTTTACAATTTTTTCAGGTATTTGCAGAGAGGCTAAAATGGAAGATAGAATGTCCAGATTAACATTATTAAATGCACCTACTATGTCAAAGAAGACACCAGCTAAATACTCTTGATTTATTGTTGCACTATGAATGTCCAGATACAGATGAGACAGACTTTCACGAGCTGAACGGCCTCTCCTGAATCCGAACTGATTTTGAGGTAAAATTGAGTTATGCTCTATAAAGTATTCCAAGCGTTGTTTGATAAGTTGCTCAAAAATTTTTCCTAAACAAGAAGTTAGCGTAACTGGCCGATATGAATCAGCTAAATTTTTATTCTTACCTATCTTCAAAATGGGTATTATACAGTCAGTCTTCCATTCTTTAGGAATTAATGAATGAGACCAAAGCAAGTTTAGTATATCCAAAAACAACTCTAAATTATCCAGGTTTAACAATTTAAACATTTTATAAGATAACCAATCCAAACCAGTAGCAGTATCTCTTCTCGACTTTAATGCAGCATGAAGTTCTGTAATTGTGAAATTTCGAGTTAAGTATGAATCTGAAGGTGGAAAATTTAAATCTGTGGGACTTTGCAAGTTCTCCACAGTGTCTGGTGTATATTTATGTAGAAAATCTTGAACCCATTCACCATCACTACTATTGTTATTATTATTAGAGCTGGTTTTGTTAAATTTTCTAATTGTAGTCCAGACTTTACTAATAGGAGTAGTTCTGTTGATAGAATGACATAACTCAGTCCAACTAGTAAACTTTTCAAGTTTTAAAGTTAACTTCTTGTGTGCTTGAACCTTTTTAAAATTTACATAGTTTTCTAAAGATGGATTCGACTTGAATATCAAAAAAGCTGCTTTAGATTCTTCTACCACTCTAGAGCATTTTTCGTTCCACCATGGTACAGGTGGGTTTAATACAGGTCTAACTGTACACCCAATATTATTGATGGACTTATTACTGCCACATTTTCTAAGAGACTGCTCTACAGACTTGGAAACTATTGTACAAAACTCCCGGTATGCCTCTAATGGATCCGTAAAATTAATTTGAAAGTTCTGTAAATGTAAATTAACTTTATCTTTGTACATTTCCCAATTGACCATTCTTAAATTAGGATGATTAGGTAAATTTGATGTTTGCGATGCACAAACCATGTCACTATTACTAATTATTTTTGTTACAGTTGGTAGGTGATAACTGCCTAGTGGATCATCATGAACCCACCAGTCACATGATAAAGACAAAGAAGCGGTTACGAATGTCAAATCAAGTACATTGGGTCTCCAAGTATGTGACCCTACAGTTGTTGTCTGTCCGTCATTTAAAATAACTAGGTCATTTTCCTCTGTGATACTTAAAATGTCTCTACCTCTAGGGTCAGTGCTGTTACTGCCCCAGCTAGTGTTATGAGCATTAAAGTCGCCTGCAAGTATAAAGGGCGTAGGAATACTTTTTAGTAAATTATTAAAATTATTTTTATTAAAACTAGGGTTGCAATTTCCAGGAATGTACAAGCTTACAAAGTGTAATAATTTATTATTAAAAGTTACTTCTACTGCAACTGTCTGAAGAGAATTGTCAAAATATGTTGTAATTTGTTTGTAAGAAAGTGTTTTATGTATCAAGATAGCTACTCCATTATGAGTATTACCACAGTCATTCCTTACAACAGAATAGTTTTTAATTTTAAAACGATTATGAGGTTTTAACCAAGTTTCTGATATTAGCGCTACATGAATTTCGTTTACATATAAAAACTGTGTAAAAGTATGTAGGTTGCTCAAAAGACTTTGAGCATTCCATTGAATAAACTTTAATTGCTCAGTGAAGATGATGGAGAGGGTTGAATGTTACTTTGAAATGTTTCGTGTAATGCATCACTTATTGATTTAGATGAAATACTTATGTTATTGGTTTTATTGAGTGTTATTACTTTGATAATGCTTTCAGTAAGTAAGTTCAGGATGTTTTGATCACCTAATAAAAGGCTTAGTATGTCTTTTTTGGATTTTTCTTTTTTACCCAAATTGGGAAAGTTTTTGTCATTGAATAGACTGGAAAATGGAGGGGGACTAGCTTTATTTTTAATTTCTTGGATTTTTTGTTGTTTAACAGGGCAAGAACCTGAGATTGATATATGATTTCCCTGGCAATGAACGCACTTGGCTTTTTCTTTCTCTTGTTTACAGTCTCTGTAGCTATGGGCCTCAGTGCATATGGAGCACCGAACTGAATTTTTACAGAATTTGGCCAAATGTCCAAATCTCAAGCATTTAAAGCACTGCTTAATTGGGGGTATGTAAGTATCAACTTGAAGTCTCCATTTTTTCAAGTATATGTATTCGGGTAGTGCAGATGAAGCAAAAGTAATCGCTACCGACAGTGTTGGCTCTAATTGAGATTTACCTTCGCTATGAGTTTTCTTCAGTAGTCTTCGGACGCAGATTATTTTTTTCGAGCTCGAGAGTGCTTCAAATATCTTTTTATTAGACATACCTGGCTGAATTCGGACAACCCCAGTGACTTCAGTGGACGCCGCCGGAATCGATGCCTTCAAACAGTAGTCCTTCAAAAATGTACTGTTGTCCAGAAAGGTGTTTGCAAGGTTTGGTTTATCAAAAACTACTCCCATCTTGAATTTGTTGATTTTTTTCAAATATTTAATGCCTTTGACAAACCTGGTGAGACAATTGTTGAGCGAGACCATGTCCCTGCTACCAATTGGTTTCTCGACTGAGCTTTCTACAAAAACTATGAACTCCATTCCATTTGTGTCCTCTGGATACCTGCGGGTATAGTCAGTTACCCTGTATGGTTTAATATACTTATCCATATCTTCTTGTGTCTTGTCTTCAGTTTCCTCCATCTCCTCATGTGGGCTTGAGTCGGATTCACCACTATCAGTGATCTCCTCCTCCGCTTCATCCTTCTTTCTTTTCTTGGGCTTCCTCTTCCCCATTTAGGCTAAAATAGCTTGAATTTAACCCCAGAAAGCAATAAAATATTATTTTTACAAATAATAGTTTCAAAATTGCCTCCAATTTTTTCAAAGCTTCGTAAACATAAATAAATAGACATACGTCAAGAGAATTATTTTATCGACATTTGTTACGTTCCGTTCTGTACTCAAAGCGAAAAAATAAACAAGAAGCGTGAACATTTTGCTTCCTTTAAATATACGGTTCATTACAAACTAATAACTAAATAAAGAAACTTTGAACATTTTATTTACGAATACATAAACATTATTTTAGTTTCCTCTGTATATTTGACATAATTTACTAAGTTACATCGTCACGTTTTTGTAACATGCGTAAAACGGAATAAAAATCTACACTTGTATTTTTCTTGTCATAGAAAACAAACTTTGATCATAGACAATCTGATTGCAGTTCTGAATCTCTACTTAAGCAGTCATTGGCTGATCTCTACTCAAGAACTGTTTGAAAATAAAGGGAGTGCTTGAGCATCGATTCAGCGCTCAAGTAATGATTGGGCGATCTGAGATCAATCTGTGCTTGAGCATCGTTCTGTAATACCGGCCTAAGAGGCCATATTTAAGAAAGTACAATAAAGAAAATTAAATTTTAACACAACATTGTTTTCCTTCTTCAGACATAAAAGACAGAACACAGACAACTGATAATAAACAAAACTGTTGCTAAGTAACAATCACTCTTCACAGAGGTTCTATATTACATCAATAAGTTCGCCTTTGAAACAAATTTTATGTAATGTTATTTCGTTTTTACTGTTTGCAATAAAGAATATAATATATAATATATTAATTTGTATGAGTTCTTTACCGATTTATAATTACGTTTTTAAATAGCCACAATTTTAATGTTTATATTTCCATACCCTCTCGTACTAGAACTGAACAAGACTATCGCTGGGTTAGATCATTATTTATCGCCATCGCCAGCTAATACTATACAATCTGTAAAAAAAACGAGTGATAAAAATGTACTGGGGTAACCTTAGGTTAGAGTTAATCCGAAGAACCAGTAGCAAACATTTGTTAACCATACAATTAAGGAGAAAATTGAATTTTAAATATTGCATAAAACATTTAAGTGGTATCCCTATCAGAGGTTATTGCGGGTCATCAGTAGTTAAAATCATAGATTAGATGACGCTGAAATCATAGACGTTTTAGTTACCATCTGTTGGTGTCCGTCCTTTCCTGTATGTCACGCAGGTCAATGATAAACTCAAGATTAGGATATTAAAAAATCTTACTATGAGTTAAATTAGAATGAAAAAATTTATAGGATGTCATCTGATCACATATCACACTTTGTTTATGCCTTTAGTTACTGAAAACTGTTCAAGCCACAGTAGGAGGCAGTAGGAATGGATTGAAAATCAAAATGTTCTTTGATACAAGCGTACATTACTAGCTTATCTTAAAATGTATGAGATGGCGTTTCTCGGAAAGTTATTATCGTAATAATAAACAAGTTAATAAAACTTATCATTGCTTTCACGTAATATTCTAAATAAATTAACAATACAAAAAACTTAATACACTATGAACCTATTATGCTTTGTCAATGCTTGACGTATCTGCGAAACAGGTATTCTTTGAGTCCACGTGGACTTTGGCGGTCTAACCTTTGTACCGTGCACCGCGCCAATCAGAGCAAAGGGATATTGTCATCGATTGGTCGGCGGCATGCGCGTGAGTTTCGCTCCTCCCCGGAATTTGAAGAAATTTTAGTGGTTCCGTTCTCTTTAATTTTAGTCGTTAATTATCTATTGGGGGGTACTTATCTAAATTATGGTGAATACCATACCGTCCGCTAATAAATTCTGACGAATTGAAAAATTGTTCTTTTTCATTGAAAGTAATTATCTAGTGTCAAGATTGATGTGCTCTTGACCGTACTCGTAGTAAGCCCGCAGTGTAAGGGAAACCCCCGTCGTCGTGTCGGCGCGCGCGGCGGGTCGCAGGCAGGCGTCCGTCACTCGCTCAAGGTCACGCGTTATATACCTGCCGCCCGGCGTATCGTCCACGATACAACCGACAAAGGGCCGACACGCCCCGCCTGAGTGCTCGCACCGCACGTTTCCCGCGTTTACTACTCGAAATGCCGAAACCACGTAATTATTGTGCAGTGGATGGGTGTAAAAGTATAAAACAAATGAAGAATTATCATTTTTGTCACTGCCGAGAGACGAAGAAATGTAAGTGGTATTTTAAATCTTATATTTATTTCTTTAAACATTTCGGTAGGTATGTACTATAAAAGTAAAATAAATACATAAAGGTAACTGCTTTTTTTCGTGGACTGTTAATTTTGATTCTAAATAACCACATCCGTTCTAACATTATTATGCGTGTCTCTGCCTATCACGTTTTCACGGCTGTACTGTGGCTATACCGAAAAATTTTAAAAATGCACAACAATCAATGTAATTGATGGAAAATGCCAAAAATAACAATTTTATAATAGTTCGCTCCACGACTTTAAGCAGTTGCTAAAAGTCGTGGAGTCGTGAAAAACAAATACATGCACGACAAAGATGGGTAAGTACCTAGTTACCATCGATAAAATATTACTAAAGTAGTAATATTTTATCAATGGTAGTTAACTATTTTTGTCGTGCGTGTGTTTGTTTTTAATGTTAATTTAATTTAGGATCAACTAAATTGGCTCTTTAGTGTTTCGTAGTAAACATTAGAAAGCAAATAGTACAACATACATGGATGTCAAATATTTACGTATTTCTCGAATTCAAACCAATATAATGTGGTCGACTCTGACCGCCACGCCCAATCCAAAAACTAAGATCAGTTTTTTCTGTCCCCTTCTTTTTAGATATTTGTCTAGGAATAGTGAGGGACAAATAGAACCCATTCCAATTTCAGGATTAAACGTGGCGGTCAAAATCGCCCACAATGACGAAAAATTAAGTTTGATGTTTGCTTTTCAGACGCCGCGATTGGCTTGAGATAATAGGGAGGCCTGATCTAATAACAACTAAAACAAAGTCAGCTTGTCATTTTATATTACATATTTTTGACAAATAAATATGGTTATTTCACAACATTCGTTTTATTACAGTAATAATCATCATAGGTACAACCCTAGCGCATTCGTGCGATGACGCACTTGCACGTTAGTCGCACGGTGGGCAACACAATCTCGACTATTTGAGCGGGTACTTATGGTATATTTCTCCTCGCTGTGAACAGTAGTTATTATTATTAAGATTTTGTAGGCTATTATAGCGTAGGTATTTTCGCTTTAGTATGGGAGTGATGTATCTGTTACGTAGTAACTATTATCTAATCTGTGTCGCAGGCGGCGTGTTTTGTGTCAATGCCCTTACGCTCACAGAGCATATAAACACTACGTTTTAAGAGACGGGACCTCCCTATATGCTTTTGTAATGAGTTTAGCCCCGTTAGCAATACCAACCAGCAAAAATGCAATGTCAAAAGTGCTACCAACATAACAACTTGTCTGTGCATTAGGGACGTCCACTTACATTGGTACTACATTTATCGATATCGAAAATTTTCATCCAGGGGCTCCGCAGTTAGCCTAATAAAATTAATAAAAATCAATGTTTTCAATAAAACGACAAATGAAATTAGTATTTTATTATTGATTATCAAATCACAATAATTGTGGTCAAGGTCTATTGATATTATTTCAGCAGCTATTTGGTTTTTCCTTAGAGGTGTCCAATCTGAGCGAACTTCATCAATCGGTGGTTTGGATTCAGGTGCTGAAATCGTCAAAAAAAGTTAAGTTGAGTCGTTATTGATTATTAATTTGTTGGTAAACTATGCTACCGGGATAGTTCTGATAAATATGCTGAGATTCCAGGCCACAATAATTGTGGTCAAACCCTACTGGACCAATAGCAACAGCTGATATTTTGGCTGCTGTACAAGGTGCTGAAAATGATAACACTTTGTAATTTATCAAAGTAAACAAACTCTAGTTACAAAAATCTTCAGCGATACATGAAAAGTCTACGTACCAGAGTTGTTTTGTGAAGCTCGACAAGGTTTTTGTATAGCTGAATCTGAAAATAAACAATTGCAAGAATACACTATTTTTATTTTTAATGCACTAACCCGTGCTAAGGAACAAATTTAAAAACCTATTTAGAGGCTCAAAATTTAAATTAGGTTTTTAAATTTGTTCCTTAGCACGGGTTAGTGCATTAAAAATAAAAATAGTGTAATCATGTGGGTACAGTGATATCGTTCCGATGTTAAACCTAACTGCAAAGTTGGTGGTCGGGGCTGTAAGTAATGCAATTTGCTTAAGTCAGATGTCGCTGCCTGTACGTAATACAGAGAATATTGTAAAGAGGTTCGAAATTTCACTGATGCCGTGAGTCGCCCATTGGCTCAATTGGTAGAGCGCTGGTACGGATAGCCAGAGGTTGCGGGTTCGAATCCCGGCATGGGTGAAATTTTGAGCCTCTAAATAGGTTTTTAAATTTGTTCCTTAGCACGGGTTAGTGCATTAAAAATAAAAATAGTGTAATCATGTGGGTACAGTGATATCGTTCCGATGTTAAACCTAACTGCAAAGTAGGTGGTCGGGGCTGTAAGTAATGCAATTTGCTTAAGTCAGATGTCGCTGCCTGTACGTAATACAGAGAATATTGTAAAGAGGTTCGAAATTTCACTGATGCCGTGAGTCGCCCATTGGCTCAATTGGTAGAGCGCTGGTACGGATAGCCAGAGGTTGCGGGTTCGAATCCCGGCATGGGTGAAATTTTGAGCCTCTAAATAGGTTTTTAAAATTGCAAGAATAGTCCGAAAAAAAAAATAGTTTGTTCCTGTTTACCACATAACTGCATAATTGACTATGTAACTATCAAATACATTTTTATAAAAAAATATTTTAAGTTAAAAATTAGTAAAAAAAATATTTTAGTAATTCCAATCACTAACCAGTTTCAAGTGATGCGACGTGGCTACCTGGTAAGGAAACTCAGCTAGTAAGTAATCAGGAAGAGGAGGCGCAATTATAAGTAGAGAAGATACAGCCCTGTAAAAAAATGTTTATCAAAGTATGTCATTTACGTATTAAGACGTAATAATAATATTGCGTTCTAAATGACGGAGCAAAATACATTCAAATGTTCGACGTAAAGCAAGGCGTATTTTGTGTTTTATTACATAATTATTCATGAAATGTAGTAAGTGTTACATTATAAGTTTATAACACAACTCACCATTTCTTTAATCGGCTTCCTTTTAAAATAGTTGTAAAAATCTTTCGGCCGGAAATGATCTCTACAAACAAATTTATGTTGGTGGAGTTTTTCGATGGGGATATACGATATAAGATCTTCCACAATTTTCACCCATTGTCTGCATCTAAAAAAAACTACATTCAATGCAGCTACTAATAGTGCATCGTTGAAACATTGTTATGGCTTACAGCAATTCACCCGTCTTACACGGAGTAGTAATTCTGACCAAGGTACTTATCAGATATTTTTTTATCGATATTGAATATGTGTATGGCACATCACTATGACATTGAAACATCTGATTATTTTTCTCATATTATATTAATTACGTTATTTAACATAATTTATGATCTTGCTCTTGTGCAAGATGACAAAAACTGTAGCCAGAAATACTTACCGGTCTTCATCCCTAGGAAATTTACCCATAAACTTTCTTTTGGTACCCTTTGACCGGCTGCATCTTATTTTACAAATGGCACAAGTTCGACACCATCCGATCAATGCCATTATTAAAAGAAAATCACTAAACACTGTACAACAAGATATACACAGCTAGATATTGAACAAACTTAAAACACAAAAATTTTAACTAGAAAACGTTCTAATATGTGCCGCGTTCCGCCATATTTGTTATGTTTTCAGTTTGACATTGACAGCAAAGAAAGAGTAAGTAGTATTAAAGAGTGAGACAAAAATATGTCCGCCATTAAAACGGGGCTAAATGCGAACAAAAATTTCAAAGTTCCTACTTGCGCTAGGCTGCTTACGCTCGTACTTGTAAGGTATTGCTAGGGTTGGCAATTTTTTCTACGATACTCTTATGAAACAAAAATGTATGGAAGTTGAAACTAACTCGTTCAGTGCTGCTACTTTCACAGTGTACTATGTACAAGGGACATATACCCACCCTTAAATATTATCACTCCTTTTTTTTACAGATTGTATAATATTAATATAGACTGCTATATTTACAGAATGTTTAGTTAAGGAATAAATAATTCAATTCAATTCATTTATTTCAAATATAAAAAAATCATATAGATTTGTTAGTAATCTTATTCTAGTGTTAGTACATATTGTTCTTTTAACCATAACTATAGTAATAATAATATAATAATAATAATAACAATAATATCGACGTTTTCGTATTGTTTGTCCCATTCTTATGGATTTCTACTTTTGTCTATGACCCCCAATCTAACTATGACTTTCTATAGGCAACCTAGTACGATTGTGAAATTTTGTTTGGCAGAGTACACAATAGCTGTCTCTTTCTGGCACAAAGAATCATTGCAAGAGTAACAAGGACAGCTATTCACTAGTCACTTTTTATTTTACGGCTCCTTCTATGCTTTAGTCCTTGTTCTGAGGATAGTTCTAAAACACAGAACAATTAAACCAATAGAAGAAACGATGGTCACGTGACAGCGTACCCGCCTAATTGTCAAAACGATGCCCTAATGCCCTGAGTAAGAGTCCAAATTAAGATGGTATTGTAACTTACAATAGTGGTAGCACTCACTCTCACTGTTTTCAAATTTAATTTAGTCGTGTTATCGCAAGTGCAAAATCTGTGAAGACGTCGTGGAATTATTTTAGAAAATTGAAATAACTATAATACTTTGGTGCAAACAACTTACCCTGGGATATTGTACAATAAATGCACAATGAGATGAAAAGTGCGTAGTGGCTGCAGGTCACATATGAAACAAAGAAAACGGAGATTATAATATGAACTTCCAAAGGTGAGTACCTAAAACCTATGTTTTCTCGCGCTAAAGGACCGAGGGATGAAATATCACTTTGTAAATAAACTTCCTAACGACTCATTAACCAAAATTACCGTAATTGTTGCTTCTAGAAGTCTTCTAAGCCCTAAAATAAGGAAAATCAACCAATCCATTTGTAGGTTGTACTAGTGATGGCAAAAGCATGGTCGATGAAAATTCGCCTCAGTAGTAGTGTAGTCGAAACTTGTTCATCACACCTTCTTAGTACATAATCCATTGTTTATTCTTGTTCAAGATTTCCCAAATTGCTATATGGAAGCAAAAGCACGCAAAAGCGCAGTAATAAGAAACGGGACAAAAACGTGTGTAAAGTGCGCTTAAGGCACTTTAGACCCGAGTGATTTGGACAAAGAAATTTATTGATAGATAGATAGATAGATAGATAAAATGTTTATTTGTACTTTGAAACACACATAATATTTTACAACAAATTAAACATAGAAACACAGTTAAAAAACAATAGAATCGGCATGCTGATAAAAACAAAGTATACAACTAGTTAAAAGCATAGTTATGTGTGTTGCAGCAGTACAAAATGGCGGTATCTCAGCGTAGTTATCTACTCAGTAGAGCAGATCGCTGATTTTCAGCTACAGCCTGGAGGTTGGGAACGTAACATAGACATTTTCAATTTATTAAATTAATACCATTATAGCATTCATTAAAAAAGGTGGTGTACGTTTGAGCATAAAATTATTCTTAAATGAGACAAAAACAGTAATATTGTAATTCAATAACTATACAATAGAAGTAATACTAAATTAACAAAAACTCATTTAATTATGTAAGAAGCAGAACCGCTACCTGCACCAGGTGACAAAGGTGACCTGGTGACCTTATTGCGAACACGCCTGAAGGAAGATGTTGTGCCCACCTTAGACCAGTAAAAATGGAAGTAATGGTAAGAAAGTTAAACATTTGTTACAGAATATATATCGCTACCTTTTCATATACACTTATCACATGGTTTTACAAAATAGGATGCTCCCAAGAGTTTATTTTGTATTCGAGCATAACGAGAATAACTACGAAAGCTTACGATTTGTTTTTCCTTTACCATACTTCTTTAGTAAAGTCTACTACATCCAAACAGTGTTCCAGGTACCACAGCATCCGAGTGGTGCCTTCATCCATTTAATTCATTTAACAGTAAAGTTTATCTTTATTTCAGTATTTCTAATCGAAATAAGTAAACAGTGTGATATGAGAATTGATAGTATCAAAAAAACAAGCCCGAATTTCCCACATCACGATGTTGCTTATATTAAGACTTCTACGTGTAAACAATTTGTTTTCCAAACCCCATCAGCTGTTTTATGTTTGTCCTGAATTTAAATCTCGCCCAACGATAATACAAACTACCATAGACTTACCCACAAAAAACATCTCTCTAACAGTGTAAATCATAGATAGATGGATAAAGAAATGTTGAAAGGTAAAAATAAAATGTAAAATGAATGGACGTCAAAGCTGCTAGTTTCACAATTAATAAATTATGTGGTGATCACCTTATTGCAAAAAATATCTGACTATATAGATGCAAATTGTACCTTACTTCAAAGTATGTAATTACTTATCAGGATCACTCAATAATGGACGTAGCTGATAACCCAAATAGCTTTTATAAAGACGTCTAAAACGAAAGTATTTAAAAGTGGAATATGTTATTATTTAAGCAGCTCTCTTTTATAGGTACGCCTTTATTAAACGTTTGTTTTTGTTTTCAGGTAACTGAACATGGGAAGTGAGCAAAAATGTCTGTTATCTGCCAATGCTACGGTCATATTTCTCTTTCTTGATCAAATTTACTGCAGACTGACGTAGTTGATGATCCTTATAGTCATGCGTTCGAAAATTCCTTCGTTGATGTGGTCATCAACCCCTATACCTATTGTCTAAAATCTGTCAACAAAATGTATTTAAATATCAGAATTCATCACATGACACATAAAATTACTGCATCCATCGAATAACTGAATTATTACTTGCAGTAATAATATAATATTGTGATAATTAAATACGTTTTGCTGGCAACTTTTAGCGACAGATTGCGGTCGAAGATAGATTTACCTAATCAATAATAGCAATAGTATTTTCCTTATCAATTTTCATTGCAAGATAAACATAGAGTATAAAGTTTTGATAACTTTTTAATACGAAGTCTTAGCTCGATTTGTATTTTTACTAAATGGGAAGAAGAAACGTAACGTCAATATTATACGTCGTTACGGATTCTATTCTGAAGCATAGGCCTTCAGCAAGAAATCTGAGACGGAGTATTATGTTGACGTTGATGAATATAATTGTAAATTAACTATTTCGTATAAAAAAGTGTTGCTTCTTAAGTTATTGTTACTTATTTTGATACAACATGATTTAAAACTTATATACAATGCAATTTATTTTAATTAACATGATTTCATTCATGAAGTCTTCATTTTTTCAACGGTTCTATCGATATCGATGGAGAGTTAGGCCCATCCCTAGTCGGTAGCGTTTGACAGTAGGGCCTGTACGCACCTTGAAATCGGTGCATTGATAAACGTAGTGCCATCTCTTTTTTCTTATGGAAGGTTGGTAAGCGAAAGCAGGACAGCATTACTGTCACAGGTTTCTGCTAAGTTACTGCTACCCCTGGTTCTAAAATCACACAGGTTAATCACCTATATTTTATGTAGGTATACTCAAACTAAAAGTTTTTCTTGCCATGCCAACATTTATTTGCTACTTTGGGTATTTTTAGCTATTACTGGTTTTTCTACTGACTGACTGTCTAGTTTTTCACTTAGAATAAAGGGAGTAAAACACAAATTAATTAAGTAAGAAGATTCGTAAACAGAATAGGTACAAATCGGAACATCTAAGCTCAGAATTAAGAGTTCCTCAAACTTGTCTATGCCGACGGGTTGCCAGACTCCACCTTTTCGGATAAAAACAGCCTTGTTTGTCTCGAGGTGGTCCCTTTCGTCCGTCATCAGAATTGTTCGTCCCTTTTTGGACATGAACGGATAAGGGTGACCAAAAGGTGTATGATCAATTATTTCGAGTAAAACTTAGAATTTTCGCGCACTTACTTTAGTGTAACCTAAATATTTAAAACTGCTATATTTATGAGCAATAACTTAAAGTGACATTGTCATAAAAAACTAAGCAAGTTATGCACGCATGATTTAAATTACTTTACAACTACGTCAAGCTAGCGCTTTCATATAAAAATCCTGTCGTACTTAATATTATAAACGCGAAAGTTTGTAAGTATGGGTGGATGTTTGTTACTCTTTCACGGAAAATCTACCGAATGAATTTTAATGAAACTTTACAATAATACGCTTATACCTAGTCAAAATAACACATAGGATAAAATTTATAAAGATATTGTGAATTGTCCAAAATGTGACGATAAGTGTCAAGTGAGGAGGAAAAAATCTACCATCTGCAAGCTATTATAGCGTGCGCCGCTAAAACCACTAGAGTTACACATATGTAATGTATGATGGAAATGTTTAAATAATCGTTAAATATAGTTTATAGGAGCATACTGCAGTAGCTACCTAAAGGCCCATGATTAGGAGTCCCAAGTGCTGAGATACCGTATTTCTTATGTTGATAATATTGTTAAGTTATTATAGTGCGACTGTAACATTTCAATATTGTCAGGCTGTTATATTATCAAATGCGACCCAAAAATTATGTGTTAATTTTAATGTCATAATGTTAGTTCTTTTCTACGACGCCACGCTAATATAAGCTACTTGAAATACTAATCCAGTGCAGATGAAGTCGTGGGCACCAGCTAGTTTAAATACAATTTTGCAACATTTCCTTGACACTACCAATGTAAAATTTATTTAAATGTCTTTAAAATAGTAACAATAAACAAGTACTTTACAAATGCCTACTTTGTAAACACTAACCAAATAGGTACTAACTTCAAACAAATCTACTAACTTTAAAATGTTTCGGGGGTTGTTTGCTTCTACTAACTTTTTAACAATGAAGATAAAAAACTGAAAGTTCATTGTAGTTGGCAGCACTGTTAAGTGTTTCTTAGAACCGCCATATTGTATAAATTTTGTTGTTTGGTATCGCTTTAGAAAATGAAAATATAGAGGACACAGCTGTTTTCTTCAATACTGTGTGTAGAGATTCATCACTTCTATGTGAATGGCGTCCATAGTAATCTTCAGGTTGAAAATAGCCTTGACGGAGTACTAGCCTTCCAATTTTTTCTATGAAGAGCTTTCTCCCACAGTTTTCTTCTTTTAGGTTCCTTGGGAAATATATGAGAAATATCCCATATTTTTGCAATCAACGGCTGTACAAAGAGTCATTGAATGATATTATTCACAAAACATTTAATATGTTTACAAAAATGCTATGGAGAACTGTGAAATCAAACAGTGCTGACATCTGTAGTGAGCATTAGGCAGTTTTTAAGCCCATAAATTTAAATAGTTTGGGACACCGGGGTCGGAGCATTGTGTCACAATGCTATTGGGCTATTTCTTGATAGCCTAGGCATTGTGTTACAAATTTAAAGCGATTTTTTTGTAGTAGAAAGTATCTAATCTTAACATGAATATGTTTTACTTTATTTTATGATTTTATAGCAATGGAAATTATTTTGTAGTTGGATGTACTTTTGCCAAGTACCTACAATACGTAATTTATAAGTTTTTTGCTGTTCGTCTATTGGCTGTTAAATATTGAAAACTGTCTAAATTGGAAACATGTCCTGGCAACACAGTGATCAATTTCCAAGATGTCAGATGTGGGGCACAGTAATTTTTAGTTTTTATTTCTTTTTTACGTTATAATTACTTTATAGGTTAAGATTAACTGTATGGACTTGTAAAGAGAAAAATAAAATGTTAGATAAGTGATTTTCACTGATTCCAATAAATGTGGACTATCGCGAGTGTATCCGCTTATAGACAAGTTGTTCAGTTTTGTTGTTATTTATTGTTACCACCATAATCAAGACGCCTAACTATAGTTCCAAATATTGTTCGGGTGTATGATGAAGTGCTAAAATGTAAAGTTGTGCTATCGTATTATTTGTAATGTAAATAAAAATATCATTAGATCGCGCATGCGTTTTTGGTAAGCAACAGACAAAGGTTTCGTCTCCCAGTGGTTTGTGAATCAGCTGTATTTTATGTGCGATGCCTTGGTGACAAAGTGAATGTTTCGCCTGCAACAATGTTCAGTGAACTCGGATATATTGCCTTTCTACTGCTGGCCCTCCCCTACATTGAAAGTGGTAAGTGGATTTCAAATTTCCATCTCCTCAGTCTGCACAAAGATCACGATACTGAGAGCAAAAGTTCGGGTTGGTGGGTAAAGTTGGGTTCGTTAAGAACATCATTATTTTCTCGGCTAGATATGTGTAATGATAATGAGGTTGTGAATCATAATAATTATGTTTTCCCACTCCTAATAATCTAAAGTAATGACTCATAATATTTTTTTTTTCTACCATTCTTTAAATCTGATATTCTTGCAAATAAACAAAAGCCTAAGAAACTGACTAACCGCTGGTTTCTGAATTGAGACGTTCACCAAGTAAACATTTAACATCTCTAGCTGTCAGTAGCTGAGCTGGAAGTGCACTGTGAAATGAAATTTTATCTATTTACAAATAAGGGAAAAAGTGGTGCTCGGTTGACCCTTTGAGCAACAGTCCTTCAACCTAACCTGGCTTGACTGGTAGTTTGTCTATTTCTGATCAGATTTCACACTAAAGAATGGGACAGATAGATTCCTAAGGATTTACTTAATAAGATTTTCAATTCAGACACAGGCAGAACAGCTAATAATTCAACTATTAAGATGTTGAGAAATGCAAGAAAGAACATAGGCAACTATAGCCAACTATAGACAGGTGGCCAATTCAATTAGTTATTCTTTGCTACTTGCAAAAGGGGTTAGTAGTATTTTGTACACACAGTAGTAGCATTTAAAATTTAACTAAGTCTAAATTTAATACCATTCCAATGAATAAAGACCAGAATGCAAAATGTAAAAGTTAATTTACTCAGACTAGGTAAAAATTTTTGTATAATGATGTTTGCTTTTTGAGCCCTTCTTTTTAAGTAGAACCCCTAAAGATATAAACTTCAACCCTGGAGTCTGAAGTGTTTTAACTTTGTGATAGTGTTTCTTAGTCTACACAGTCAAACGCCATTGATAGGTTACAGAACATGCCTACAGCATTCTTGTAGTCCTCTTACATGTCGCAGATAAGTAACATTACTCTGTGCAGAGAGAAACCCTTCAGAGAAACAGAACTGCTGACTATGGTATGTTGATAATAAATTCCATAGGTAATTCACTTATGACAATCTTATCTAATTGTTTACTTAACATGGTAGTACTGAAATGGGTCCGAAATTGGTTGGATCATCTTTATCACCAGATTCAAATAGAGCTGTGACTATATTTCATGAGGTCTGGGAACACCCCTTTATCTACACATTTATTGAAAGTTTTTGCTGATGGCTAAATAAAATCATTTTCTGCCAAATCCCAAGGTGCTGGGCACTGGGCACTTAATTTTTTGATTGCCAAATTACAATAATGTTAAAGATCATTGACCTTTGAGAAGTACTTATAATTTTATTGTTAAAATTTTTATGGTTTGTATAAAAAAATTTCATTCCTTTAGGCATAAATATTATAAATATTGTGTAGGTATCTATGAATGATGTGAACCAGCACAGTGGATGCTTAACTAATAATTTCATTTATTTGATGTTTCCTGTGGAGCTGATAATAAAATCTAGGTATAATGATCGAGGCTATACAAAAACCACAATACCAGTTCACATATCTAAGAAAAGAGCTATCAAAGCACAGCTCATTAAAATATGAATACTCTGCTCTTGATTGTATGCCAGTTTTGACATTATTTCAAATGTAATTCAAATTTAATGTTTATTCTTAAAGGGTGGTTAGGCTGTATTTGTCTAGGTACACTCCAAAGGCTATATCAATGCTCAGTCCAAAAAAAAATATTATCTAATAGCATACAAAATCTCATGTCACAGTGTTTGTTATCAAACCTCTCAGAAACTGTTTCACCAATTTTTATTAATTTTCTATGTATATTTGGTCAAGAATGTAACAAAACAATGTTAGCAGGGTCAGCTAATAGTTATAAGTATAAGAATCAAGACTTTAAAAACACACATAACACACAAGTAAACAAAAATTAATTGACGAGCAAACCGCGCCAAGATATTCTCGACCCAAAAGCGCTAGGCACTAACCCACCATACAGTGATGAAATACCTCTGCTTCAGCTATGGCCAAGAGCAGTAATCTATGCCATGGTTCGTCAGTAGACTTCTTATCTCCTTTTTATGCTTAGTTACCATTATAAAGTAAACTTAAGAATGAATGAAAAATCCCTTGTTGCACCAAAAACAAAATTGTGGAAAGTCGAGTTTAATAGAAGATTCTATTCATCTAATCCACGTAGATGTTAGTATTTTCTCTTATCAAATAACCCACGTTGATGTGGAAAGAGGAACTTATTTCTACAACGCTTATCACATTTGACCTGAGTGCGAGTATGATAACAAAAATATTGAATTAACATTTTGCTAAGTCTATTTATAATGATCATATAATAGTATTTGAAAATGGTCACTGAGCTGAGCTATCATTTAAGTAACTATCTCTGTCTCCGTATCTGAGCCAAACTGCAAAATCCCTCCCTTATCTCTATGTAAATCAAAATAGAGGCATTTACACTGTGCTGGTCTACTTTCCCTAACACCCACATGGTTTCTCAGTGTGCCCGTTTTCTCGGCGAATAACCGGTTCCTTTACTTTTGGCATACCTCATTAATCTCGTGGGTTCATTGAGCAAAATAGTGTACTGTTATTTATTGCGCACAAAAATAATGAATCACCTAGATGAAGTGCTATTCATTCGGAACATGCTTAGTCTTGAATCTCTTAAAAAAAACGATTGCAGTCATAAGAAAGAATTGTGTAATCCACTGTTTCTGGAACAGGTAGTGCATGGTTAGAGTCCAAGCCCTCATTTAGCATCTGACTGAGATTAGGCAGTTTAACTGGACTGAAAGGAAGTAGCCACTTTGGACGCATTTCGCGACTGTGCGTGGCTAACGCGCTGTGGGGCTGCGTCGCTCAAAATCGACTCTTGTTTATTTTTAGCCTTGTATTACAAGTTTAGTACGTCAAACTTTACACGCGTGCACCTGTTTAATCACGGGGTAACTGCAGTCGACAACCGATCAGCCTTTACATTTTTGATGCAAGGTCATCTACAACTTTCTAAAAGTTCATGGGTTATTGTCTGTGCCTATTCGTAGCTATGATTTGAGGCACCTCAGTTCATTCAAAAGACCTAATTTGAATGCTATTGCACACATTTGGAATCAACGAGTTTACCATGTTGCTTGCTGGGGAAAGGTCTCATTAAATCTGAAAGATAAAGAAATTCAGAGAGATTTCGCCACATATGTTAATTGTAAGCCTTACTTATTATTGTATGTAATTATAGAATGTTGTGTAACATGCCATAATTATAAGATTATGTACCTCCCTAATTAGGTTTAGTTATAACATTTAATTACATTTTAAGCTACTGTCGGTCGCCATCCCATTAAAATAACAAACTAAATATTGTGACAACCGTTTAAAAGTCCTACTGGAAACAATGGCGTATGTTCTGGATGTGATCTTAACGTGACGACATTCTGTAATCGGATCGCCCTTACACATTTATGTAGCTAACTTGTCGTAGTATATAATTATGTAGTCTATACATAGTATATAATATTAGCCAGTCATTGTTTGTTCTTCTTAAGATATTTTCAGAAAGACAGGTTTGCTATTTAAATACACCAATTAAATTATTACCCATTTCCCTGGAATATAATGATTACAATAAACATATTGTGTAAGAGGGAATAATTCTGGCCAGCACAACATTTTTATCCTCGAAATATCATCATTTGGATCTGCCTGCTTATAAACTCCCAGATTAGACTGCAAAATGATATGGCACCCAAATTATAATGACCCAATTACTACTGGTCATTCAGCCAACAAACAATCGTTTATTAAGTATCGTTATCACTACAAATGTAGTTGTGGCGCCTCCGACTTTAATTCAACAAAAAAGTTTAAGGTCATTTGCGACGTCGCGTCGCAAAGTTTTTGCAATCGCGATTGCAGTGGAACTATTGTTTCGTTGTTTACGTACGTACCTAGGTAGGTAGTTAGATGGAGCTGAAACTGTAACCAAGTTACGAATCCAACAGACTAACTTGCTAGCATTAGCGGTAGTTACCACCATTTCACGCAATTGGATACCCAGATAGATTCTCATCGCTCAATGGCCATAATTACAATCATAAATAGGCCAATTTGCATTGATTTTGCTATTCAACTAGCTCCTATCTTACGCCATGTCGCAAGTCTTGCTTGAATAGGCTCTTAATTTACGATTTGTGTATTTGATTGAGTTTTTATCTAACTTTACCGAATGGTTGCACTTAGTTGGTATCTAGGGTCTTCATAAATTACGCAAGCTTTCTAATTGAGTGTGGGTTTCTCCGTATAGAACGAGTCGACTTCAAAGTTAGCCATTGTTGTGGTGTGATGCTTGCGTGAATCCGGTGTTTGTTTGCCTTTGCAGGACATGTCTGTCGCATGTATCCGGACGTGGCGGTGGCGACTGGCTTGGTCAAGCCATTCGTGAGCCGATCTTTTTTCATCCAACTGGTTAACTCTTTACGAAGCTGTTATGTGACTGAAGCCTCGAGTCACATAACAGCTTCGTCAAGAGCCTGCTGATATGTAACTGTGGCGCTAGACGTTTACTCGGTCGGTCAGAGGCCTGTAGTACATAGTAAATTTATGTTATTAACTTAATTCCGGAATCACTTATTTGAATTATTGTCGGAAGATTTCCAACAGGTTTTGCTCTTATTTTAATTATGTTTTACCGCATACGTAGGTATTGATTGAATCTAATAGCCGGTCAGCTAAAACATTGGTCGTGTTGATGAATTACCCATTTATTTAACTTTTCACGGTAGATAGACAGTAAAATCCATAATTGCACGTATATCAAATCTGTTAGTGCCATGACTTGATAATATGCATCTGATACCTAACATAAAATTACTGCCTGTAACTTGTCGCTTCGTGAATTGGTGATTTCCCTATATCAGATTTTATGTTGCAATAAATGTCAAAATAAAAAATTATAGTTACCAGTTAGTAACGGGTGAGTAACTAGTTGCAGGACTATCTAATAGTCCTGCAACTAGTGGCTTCTAGTCCATTGGCGAATAGCTGCACAAATGTAAAGGACAAAAAATAAGTCCCAACAACCACATATTATGGTTGATGGTTAACGTGATTCCGAAACTACAAAAGATGAGATGTGCAGTATTTTTCGTTCATACAACACTGAAATTATAAAGTTGTGCCAGTGACAAAACGATGAGGAAAGACAATAAAGTTAGACATACAGAGAACTACAAAACATCTTCCATAATAATTATTTTCGCCTTGTCTTATTTAATTAAATCCTAAAAGTGAAGAAAGTTCGCCGTATAAGAATTCCACAGAGAACTCTTATTGTCTTGAGAATAACTAATCGTTTTAATATAAAAGTCACCTTGCCCCCAAAGCACTAGAATAATAGGTTGTTGGACAATTATGACAGATAATTATCAAAGGGTGCATTAGGCGAGTTACGTTGCACGACTCGCGTGGCTGGTTGGACATACGTGACGCATGGCCAGCAGCAGTGAGCTAACGCCGAATCTTAATGAGCGGTAATAAAGGCCAATGTCTCCTGCAGATGTAAGTGGCTGGTTGGCATGCGGTGACGGCGCGTTCGTTGAACCAGCGAGGTCACGAGCGACATGACGTGTCGTACATACAGTTTATAAACGCAAGCTTTCCGCATCGTCTGCCGTTCTCCGGCCTTATGTTTTCGGAGCTCGGACGCTACAGGTCAATGCCAAAATAAAGAGCACGGCGCGATTTAATAGCTCATCACATGCATATCAAAGTCCACAAACTAAAAGTCAGTACAAAGCAGACTCGTAAAATGTTTACGGCCGAAGGAGCCTAGTAAAGTAGCCGTAACTTCTTTACGCTCTACCGAATAAGGGATTAGAACCACTCCAAAAGCCTCTTTGTCCGAAACGTTTTACTGAACCTAGCAGAAACTCGCCGCTTTGATCTTTAGTTCTTACACATCTCATCTTTGCCATTATTTGTTCAGGGAAATTTTTAACATTTATATAGCTCAACCATCTGTGATTAACTCTGTAAACGTCAATTTGCACCTTCACACTTTGAATACTATGTCGTCATAATAGTGAAGTTCACAACCGCGTATCATTATTACGTTTAAGAAAAACACGTTAAAATCTTCTGCCATTGTTTAGTGTAACACGGTAACAGCTTTGTTACATAAATCATGCACATAGCCGCTTGACGTGTCATAATGTCTTGTAACTGAGTGACTTATTTCACACGATACATAAACAAGACATTATCCATACGATTCATTATCAACACAATATGAAGCGAAGGCCCAGAGACGGGCCTTATTTCAGAAAAAAGATACGTATTAGGTATAAATTATCGACCCCACAATCCTTTGGTTTTCTTCGCGATTGTTTGCATTTACTAGAAAAATTTAAAAGTATATGGCACCAAACCGTTTTATTGAACCTATTTATTGTAAGTCAAACTGCCACTCACCCCTGGTTGGATTACCACCACCGCTTTACATTTAAATCACAAAAATGTTGTCATGAAAATTATGATAAAGTATTTTCGCCCACTGAAATACCTTGTCTTGCCTTGTTAATTAAAAGTTACATTCTAACTTTACTTTAGAGAACAGTAAAAAGTTGGGCATTCCAAAACCGGGCAAAATTCAGGTTTATTGTTTTACATAAAGGAAGGATATTCTTTGTTTTAGAGCGGAGCAAACAATGTTTTAAAAAAAACTAATTATTAATCAGTAATCAGATTCGCAAAGTGATGTTTGAAATACAATCACGCAATCTACTTGCACGAACGGTTACTTATTTTAAATGGGATACGTTACGCTAGATATTACAGGGAAGTGTTGTGTACTAAAGGAGAATCCAACCTAGGTAGGTTGGGTATATAACACCTTACATCCATACATCCCCAAAGGGAAAACAAAGGGTTTTACTTACTGAGTTTTCGGTCCATTTTGACCAGAAGAAGCAAGGCGTTCGATAAAGCAAACGGAATCGGGCAACTATGATATGATTTACGGTGGAGCTATTATTAATAGTCCAATACGGCGAAGATTCATTATGTGTGATAAGGATAAGGTGAAATAATTTCTAAACAGCTGGCGGCCGTTTTCAATTTGTGGAGCAATACAAGCATAAATAGAAGAACAAAATACCTAGTTTGCTCACATGCCAGTGTAAATCATATCTTCCCAATTTCCCATTTATGTGGCCGAGGCGTTATAAATACCAATACGATCTTTGTTATCTCCTCCACGTAGTAAGACAAGTAAGAAAATAAGTGATTGATTGTTAGGAGGACTAGAGAAGTTTCAATTCAAACCAAGGTTGCACCTTGGAGGACGGTCATGCTCCGCTGAGCATGACGCAACTGACTCAGCCCTCAGTCAATATTCTTAAATCCACTCGTAATTTCGCCACGTTGAATGTTATTCGCTGATCAACGCAATCACAAAATAATGGCAAGAGTCTGGATGAGATTCGTCTTCAGGCTGATCAACGTAATGTGCCAAAATTTGGCATTATGTGGAAAAGTTGCCTCCCCGCACAAGTCGACCAGACGCACAAATCGGGCCAAGTTCTCGGCCGTTCCGTCCTGTGAATATATTTACACAAATCCGATACGAGACTTTGTCGACTCCTACCTACATCTAAGTATTCCTACATCTAAAGTCATTTATGTTACAGGACTGAAATTTTGCTAAGGGATTAATGTTACCGATAAGGATAATTATTCCAAAGTCTATGCATCCAGCTTATACAGGGTGTCTCATTCAAATCGGTCAGTATGGGAAAGTCTAAAACTATAAGACATACGAAGATCTGTTTTGAGGAACCATGTCATCGATTTTAATAAAAAGAAAAACTGCATTCATACATTTAAAAAAACATCTGTACTCTTTTCGGAAATCGAACCCGGTTGTTTTGAAAAAAAAAAAACCTACACTATTTCTATTTAGATATCGATTGTTTTCACATACTTTAATTTATTTTAGTAGGTGCTCGAAGTTACCGCCGACTTTTTCAATACAATATTCAACACGTTTAGGTAACGATCTTACGATTGCATTTTGTATGAAAACAATGCATTTTATTCATTTTAGACATCATGTTTCATACAGACATTTACTGCTTAAGACCTACAGAATCGATATCTAAATAGACATAGTGTAGGTTTTTTTTCAAAACAACCGGGTTCGATTCCCGAACGGAGTACAGATGTTTTTTAAAATGCATGAATGCAGTTTTTCTTTTTATTAAAATCGATGACATGGTTCCTCAGAACAGATCTTCGTATGTCTTATAGTTTCAGACTTTCCCATACTGACCGATTTGAATGAGACACGCTGTATATTATGTACGTATAGTTTACAAGATGTAGGGGTCGAAAAATTCAAAAAGTAACTGGTAGGTCATCGAAAGTCTAGGTTACTTCTAATTGTGGGAGAGCTGTGAAATATTTTAAATTACTTAATTTGCAGTAATAGCATTTACAGTAAGGAAATACAATATTATATAATATGATCATCGTTGGTTTTTAAGCTGCCATGTTCATAATAATATTAAGTAACAAAAAGTCGTTAAATCTTACCAAAACCCTAAAACTTGTCACACTTGGAACGTTGTATATAATTTTATAATAATAAATAAACTCTGGAACGACTTCAGGTGTGATTTTATTTGTAGATTTAGTAACTTTAAAACAGAAAACTGATAAAAAACGGAAAAGCAGGTAAAAAGTCAGATCTGGTCAAAGGGTAAAGTAGTAGTGTATGAAAAATGAGGGAAATCGAAGAATGAGTGACATACATAATTTAAATATTTGAAAATGATAGATGGAAAAAGAAATAAAAATGGTGTAAAGAGGTTTGCACCGTCACACACTTACGATTCTTTTGTAGTTTTTTGAGTGACAAGTTGTCCAGTTTTTACATTTTGTGTTTTGACAATATCAAACATTCAAATACGGAATAACAGACTGAAAAGTTATTTAAAAAAAAAAAAATTTCAACGGCAATTTGAAAAGGCGGTGTAAATGACATGAAAAAGTTAAATTTCTGTTAATAAATTGGTATCCTGAAACCTTAAATCAGCCAATACGAATAGGTTACAAAATCCATGAAGGGTCTCGTCTTCGAATGGTATATATTATAGTAATTATCCCTACAATAGCCCTATGACGCATGGCGTATGCGATCCCAGCCAGATTGCTCTAGTCTGTGGGGTTTAATCACTACACTACTACGAAGACTGATCCCCTAATCAATTTCACAATGTTCATACGTTACGCGGATTCACATCTCCCAGCGCTCGACTATTCCGTCTGACACTTAAATCCGTTTGCCAGATTAATGCGGAATGAAAGATGACTTCACTCAGTCAGACTTGAATGTGCACAAAGTGGAGAGCTACGAATAGTCCACTCAAATAATTGGTGAGAATGTTGTAAAGGATTTGCCGTACGTTGTATTGGTTCAGGCTTAAATTGGAGATTGTTCTAAAAAACGAAGTCGTGTACCTCGGGGTCTTGGTGCAGTCATATTATGCATAATACTGAAGAAGTGACTGCATTTCATTTAACTAATACCGACTCTGCAATAAAGCAGATGACTCAAATGGACAATTCTTAATTTGTAAAACGAAAAGCGCTTTTCATCAAATATCTTATGAATGTCAAATGAAAAAGCTTTATAGGGTGAACTGCAAGCTTTGATTTGCATTTGCAAAGACAAGCATGCATCACCTTACATATGAACGTATCTAATCGATGTTTCTTTATTTATTTTAAACATACAACCAATAGATGTTAGGTTAAACTACTTCGTGGACACTTACAGCAAATTACTTACAAAAATATCTAATGATCTGGCGGAAGCGCTCGTGGCCTGACGAACCGAGTGATTGGAATCAATCACTTGAGCTAAGCAACAACAGGCGCGGTCAGATGCAGGATGAGTGACGGTCCCGTAACTAGAGGCATTTTCCGAGCGCTGCCGTACTTTGCAAAGCACGTTGGTGCCGGCTGTCATGTAATGGCAGTCGTCGCCGGGCAGACCCGCCACTGTCTGACAATCCTCCACCGCCCTGGACTTGGCCCCCGTGGTGTAGTATGGCCTAACCTTCCTGCGATGCAGGAAGAGAGCCATGCCTCAGCGGTGGGGGCATACAAGGGTTGGTCGTTGATATCGAGATTTGCCTTACAAGCTAAAGTGAGTCGGGTGGCACGTGTGCCAACTACAGCCATTGACACTCGTCGACGGCAGACGCTGACGCGGATCGCTGCGGCGACTGCCGTATGGCCTAACCTTCCTGCGATGCAGGAAGAGAGCCATGCCCCAGCGGTGGGGGCATACAAGGGTTGGTCGTTGATATCGAGATTTGGCTTACAAGCTAAAGTGATTCAAATGGATGAAAAGACTGATATCTGTTAATGCTTTATGGTTGCTTTAACACGGGTGGCACGTGTGCCAACTACAGCCATTGACACTCGTCGACGGCAGACGCTGACGCGGATCGCTGCGGCGACTGCCGTCCGCGCCACAATGGCCGCTGTCTACGATCGACGGCTGCAGTTTGCACACGTGGCGCCCGTGTATAAGCGCCCTAATGTGTTAAAAAATGACCCCCAAGGTAGGGAACCAACAGTTTAAAAAAATTGGATTACCCAAATACCTATACATATTTTTTCATCGAGTTAATTTATAGGTAGTGTAAATTACCTGGGTGCGGTTTTATTCATATGTTTACTAATTAAATAAAATAATTATAAAAATAATAAATAATATAATAATTATAATAAATAATAAATAAAATAAAATAGTAAAATAAATAATATATGTTTAATTAATTAAATAAAATAACTTGGCCTATTCCGATATCTATTAGTACGTAAATGTCTGCAGTAACACTACAGTTCCCGGGATTTTGGCCTACAAACCAAAAAAATTCAATAAGTTTAACAACTATGTTATCAACTCCTCGCCAAGTGTAGTATCTGTTTTTATTTATTTACACTCTGTTTATTTAAACTCCTTCACGTCTCGTCTTAGCATGGGTAGTCCGATGACACTAGTTACGAGTTTTAAAGTTCTAAAGTGTACTGGGAATTCGCGACTTTCCAGGACATTAATTGTCAAATGCTGACCATCAAACAAAAAAAAATCGTTTGAGTTTTCCAATTTAATTATCTAATTTTAATTATTGAGTATTTTATATGTAATATTCGAACCATTCTCAAATAAAAGTAAACAGGAAACATGTATTCTATTTACTTTCATTTGAGAATGAATATTAGTGAATGAATATTACATAAACAAACTCAAACGTTTTTTTTTTGTTTGATGTGGATCATAGAACCTTCTACCGCAAGTATTGTAACCATAGAATTATATCTTTAGTAAATACATATCTATATTCTCACTGTAACAGGAGATAACAAGTATGTGTTTCCCGATGCGTCGTCCGAATAACATAACATACGAGTAGTAGGTACTTGGCAGTTCAATCGTGTGCGTGATCTTACTCTACGTTAAACTCGAATGAATGCTCCGCACAGTCGAGACATCGAGTCAGACAGTATCGCGGTCGACGACATGTTAATGGTATAATTTGTATTAAACTATTCAAAAAAAGGAGGTTCTCAATTTGTCGGGATAATTTTTGCTACGTTGTCAATTTAAATTGTTATTATTGCTATAAAGGATGTACGCTGAGGTAACTCACCTCGGGGGTATTTGGTTTGTGTTGAGTTTGGGTTGGTTGGTCCTGTATAAATTTGATGGATGAAAGGATCTGATGTACTTTGGAGATGTTATCGGTTTGTACAAATAACAAAATATATAAATATTGTGAGAAACCCATGGGAAGGTTTCTGGAATTAGTTTGGCACCGACACTTCAAAAGTTAAGTTTTAATGCATAGTGTGAAGTCTGTTTTATTTTATATATGTACTACAAGTTTTTGTGGAAGCGTCGTTCTTCTTTTACCGCTTGTAGTTTTATTGTTATTTTTACGGATAGTTTAAGCTTGAACCCGCGGCTCCGCATGTGTGAGAAAGTTTATAGTGGTCTTTTTCAAATGCGGACAAATGAAGTTGTCCTTGTTTAATACAAGTTACTTTACTAAGAGACAGGCGGCAAACTGATGTCTTTTTCAATGTTATTTAATGTATAGTTTAACTGTTTTGACAGTTTATATGTCCGTTGAGGATTAAGTTATTTTTTCCTTTTTTCGCATGGCAATGGACCAAATAAATTCTATCGGTATGAACTATGTCGGAAATATATAAACTGGTGCAAAAATATCGTAATGCTGGACAGCCAACTTGCCAGAATGTAGAACTACGCTGATGCTACCTATGTGACATAATTACACGATCGTGTGCCACGTGTGTGTTCGGGGTCGAGTTTTAAAATGCATAGTGAATAGTGATTCAGTACAGACATAATATTAGCATTGAATTTTTAGTAATTGAATTATATTAGTACGGACGAAATCTAAATGATGACCAGCAATACGACGACCATCGATAGTCAGGCATGTTAAAAAGTTCCGACTTTAATTGTAAAATTCTGAAATTTTTGCGGGCTGCGTTTTAAAAACCCGAAGACAATTGGGGAATAGCAGGGCAGCAATCAGCATAGGTAGTACGATGGGACGTGTCACGCGTTTTGTGGCGCTAAAACGTCAGAATTTTGCAATTAATGTACTGGAAAGTCGCAGATTTTTGACATTTAAAACGTGATGCTAGCGTCGTCATACTACCTATGCTGATGTTGACTGTAGTACTGTAGTGTTGTTGACTGTATCGCGAGAATTCTCACGAAAATTAAAAACAGAATGAGCATTTTGTTCGTTGTTTTAATGATCTTTTGGTCTTCTAAGAACCTTCATCAATATATTCTTAGTTTTCCATAACGACATTACTGCTCCCTAAAATAACAAACAGCGGCGCTCAAAATCGAGGCGAAGTAGAGTTGGAACCGTTCATATCTTACAGACATAGAGTTGAATTCCGATTGTTCATAAAGATAGGTGTGCTGTCGCGTGTGTACGTCCATAATTTCCCAAGCACGCTCGGGTTGGTTAATAAAACTAATTTCTGCTTCATCCAACTACACAATACTCGTTATTACAGTAGTTGTAATAAAACTGCTGAGATGAAGTTGCTATGTGAAATTGTGAGTGCATAGGGCGAGGTCATCGACCTTGCCCGCCCACGCCCGGAGTGGCTGGGCGGGCGGACGCGAGCGCCGTGCAACCTCTGGATGTAAACAACAACCAACCATGTGAAAAAGCTGGCCAACTTCTCAATATGTAAGAACTGACAAGTTAATTAATTAGTTACACTACACAATCAAGTGTCTTGGTCCCAATCTAGGATACTCTGTGCAATGGTAAACAGGCAAGGCCATCACAAACATAGAAATACACCTATTTGTACAAATGCACGGCGGCCCTAAGTGAGAATCGAACCTACGACCTCCGGCCCTGCCTGCGCGGGATCTACAGCTTGTTTCGTTAACCACAGAAAAATATTTTGCAACTTTTAACTAAGGTTGATATAGTTTAAAACGCTATTGAAATTAAGTGATTCGTAAAAAAAAACAATGATTTAAATCAATATTTATTTACACGATTTATTTTACTTTTCTACGCGACTTAAAGTGACACAAGTGTCCAAAGGTCTGCACAGTTCGGAAATTCTGCGAAATTTTAAGTCTTCCTTTAAAAAAAACCAGGTGGGACAAATTATAAGACCAACATAACATCTGTGAATATGTAGTGATTGTTCCTGCGGTGAATTCCAAATAATGCTTGTTTTTCATGTTTGCTAAATGACAAAAAATACGGTTTGCATTTTAAAAGAATGTTGGATTTCAGCAGAAACTTTTATTTTAGTACATTTAATTATATATTTTTTAAATATACTGTTTAGAAATGTGAACTATTTAATATGTTTATTCCTTATTGTTTTAAAGCTTTTTATAAATAAATAACTGACTTCAAAATATACAGTACCAGAAATTTTCAAAACTCAGATAAAAGAAAACAATTGTTTATCATTTAAAAATCATCATGAATATTATCGTACCTGCTTTTGACTTTGCCTTTGTCATACAATTTATTTGTGGTTGGGTCCTGTCTTGGACACTAACTGAATGCAAGAAATTTATTTATTTTCGGTAACCTTTAAGGCCATTGCAATTTTGCTGACTGTAACATAGGAGGTTCGAAAAGGACTAGCATAGGTAATGTAAATTCGTTTCGGCTGGCCGAGAACTTGGCATGGGCACTTTGTGCGTCGAGATTTCGTAGATTTTACGCCTGTATTAATTTTTTGGTTTTGTAACATGTAATTACTTTTCAAATACGATGTATAGCCATGTTTTTCTTTTCTAGCAGGTGCTCGTTTCATATCGCTCACGATGCGCCTGTGGTGATTTGGGGTTCCGTATGGTTTACTCTGTACCTATTTACCCATTTAGGTAAGAAGCAAATAAATGAATACATTACTTATTATTATTATTACATTACTACGGGCCTGTATGCGTCCTTAAGTACGAGGACGTGTATCGTGTGACAAGTATTTTTTAACAAACCAGTCTACACTTAGGTATCTATATCCAACTCGGATGCGCTTGATATAGATACCGAGATGAACGTAGCGTATAAACCAGCATCACCGCTCCACAGCTATACTAGAAACCTTCAAGAATTTACGACGACCATTTTGCCCTGAGAAATTATCTCTTGTAGTCCTTGGTACAGCTTTCCGCCGTATAGTCAACTACAGTCGCTGCTCTCTCACGGTTGCGCTTATTTCATGTAACATAAATGCGAATTTAAAACAAAAAGGGGTACCTATATCCCATTGTACAATTACATAGCTGCATCCACCTCACTTTGAGCGACAATATTCTAGCTCTGGAGCGACATTCCCCTGCGAATATTAATTGTCACTTTGTTGTTAATGGAACTGCAACTCCGTTGCTGTGATACAACACTGAAAGAAGTAGGTCTCACTTCGATAAGAGAGCTTTGAAATTTTGTGGATGATGGGATCACAACAATAGCTATGAAGCACGTTGATAACCGAACACGTTGTCTTACCACTAACTCCATTTATTTTTAGCATGTACTTACGCACGAGAGCAATGAACTTTTTATTTTAATAATTATTATATGGGAATCGCTTCGTGAGGGGCCTTTTTAAGTCACCGATTCTGAGCTACAATGAATAAAATTAATTTGATTTGACTGTTCGACAAAAGATCTAATAAAACATAACAACAGCTTTATCTCTCGTAGAAAGGCCACACACACATAATCAGGGGAATATTTTTATCCGGCTGAGGTTGCAAGAACAATTGGGTCACTAGAGCGACGAGATCGTGCTTGAGAGAGGCTACGAGGCTTTTCCTGCGAGAAAAAAACTAACAATAGCTTCAGCTGTTTCAACCCCTATGTGCTTAGGTCCACTATTTGCGGACTTGAATTCGGACTTGTACACTCGGTAACTTGTGAACAAAACATCCCTTATTTTTTAAGAAATATATTTTTATTAATATGGGCACGAAATCATTATCCAACACGTACTTGAAGGCTCATTGAACTATAAAATCCAATTTCTGTATTCACCTATGTATACATTAGTTGCTTTCTGACGACACGACCAAAAATACCAGCAAGTATTACGATGTCACGAGTTACGCGTTTTGTGGCGTTGAAATGTCTGAATTTGACAATGTAGGTACTCGAAAGTCATCGTCGTACTACCCAGGGAACATCCTGGGTAGTACACACCGTTGTGTCTAATACACGCAGTAAGCAAGTACCTACACTAACCATGTATTTAATCTCGCAATATTGCTCGCAGTTTAACCGCAGCTTAACTTCAGCACCTCGAAGTTTTGCTTTAGAACTAGTATGCAATAAACACAATCTGTTGAGAAAAACAATTTGGTACAAGGATAATGCTTCGGCTGCGTGTCGCCGAGTCGTGGCAATTAGTGACACATGCCGCCGACATATGCGGTCTTATGAAGCATCCTTCAGCTAATGGTTCCTTGGCTGTATTTTTTATAACAGTTTTTAACACACTTTTATTAGCTTCATTGTATGTAACTGACAAAGTAACTTACTTGTGCCCGGTTACAATATGCAGAAAACGCTCCGTTTATGTCTTCAATCTGTCGTTAACGTGTAACCAATCTAGAAATTAAGTTTTAAGCTATTTCTAACTGCCCATTTGCAAAGTTACAAATCGATACGACGATTTGGAACTCTGTGTAAGTTGAGATGGCATTATTTTGATACCACTGCCAGAAAGGGTGTAGCGTTTTTCGACAATTTTTAGGGTTCCGTACCTCAAAAGGAAAAAACGGAACCCTTATAGGATCACTTTGTTGTCCGTCTGTCCGTCCGTCCGTCTGTCAAGACCCTTTTTCTCAGGAACGCGTGGAGGTATGAAGCTGAAATTTATATCAATTACTCAGGTCTACTGTCCCTTGAAGCTGTGAAAAAATTAAACTTCTAAGCCAACGCAATCAAAAGATACAGCCGTTTATGCCGCAAATTTTCGACACTTGCAAGGGAATCAAAACCTACAGGGTGCTTCCCGTGAACTCAGAATCTTGAAATTTGGTACGAAGCAACGTCTTATAGCATAGATAAAGGAAAAATTACGAAAACCATAAATTTTTAGTTACATCACATAATATATATTTTTTTAATAATTTTAAACTTACTACCCATTTCCTCATAAACGCGTAGAGGTATTAAATTGAAATTCATACCAAATACTCAGGTCTATAATACAGGTTTGTACGGAACCCTCGGTGCGCGAGTCTGACTCGCACTTGGCCGGTTTTTGTTCCATGCTTTTCATGTGAGTGAATGGCTTTTTTAACCGACTTCAAAAAAGGAAGAGGTGATCAATTCGACGCGTAAATTCCTTTTTTAATGTGTTCTTCCATACCTTCGTTAAATCTTAACCGATCTCGATTTTTTTGTTCTAATTGATATAGCGTCCCATTGGCCCCATTTTAATCTGGACTCTGGTAGGCCTGCAAATAAGACCTAATGAGGCACATCCGTTAGTAATATGTTTCATAAAATAAAACGCAAAATTTGTCTCAGGGTATTTTGGTGAGGTTTCTCCGATAGAAATGAAGAAGTTAAAATTTTAGGGTAAAACTTAATTTTAGTTTTGATGTTACAATCACTTTGTTAATCAAATACTTTCATTCATTCTTTGATATCTGGTGAACATTGCTTCGAACATTGCTTCGAAGAAGCTTCTATTCTGAAAAAGAAATATGCCGTTTTCACTTCAGTATTTAATTTCACTGTCACTTTCTACAGCCGAAGATTTGGAAGTCTGATGATGAAAAAGCTCAAGAACACCCCGTACCTAGAAGTACGGAATTACAGTTGAAATGTATAGTTTCATTGTCACTTGCTACACTAGAAAAGTCAAGCGTCCGAATAAAAACTTCAATTGTGTCTGCGTTTTTACTGCCTTAGTGTACAGAAGTCAAGCACGTTAACATCCTTGACAGAAGACAGAAGTCGGTTTTATTTTTAAAATTAACCCTATATTATTTTGATATATTATGTATTTTGATATCGCTACTTGACATTGACAGGATTAACGAAGTTTACAATATAGGTTGGCATTTAGAGTTATCAGCCGTAATTAATTGTTAGCAACTGCATTTGAGCCGCCCTTTTTTTTTCTAAATGGCTTACACCAGCAGACAGTTGCATTGCCTGCGACTATTACTTAAGTTTACTTTTGATCGTTTGGTTGGATTTTGATATTGCCTGCTGATTGAGTATAGGGGTAGCGTAAATCGATCGGCAATGAGTAAAGGGTAGGCACCAACTACCCTGCAGTAACATTTAACAATATTTTCAAAAAAATGTCCACTTATCCAAACGTGAGAGCTATTCCCATGAAATTACATTCAGTCAGCTAAAAAGTTGGATACCTATCTACTTCGCTGGGAACCTATCTGGATACCTATCTGCTCTGATTCCTTTAAATTAAAGCACATAATGTTGGTACATACCTTCTATTATAGCAAATTGCGAAATGTTTCTTTGCTCTCGTCAATTACCTACTGTTTGTTCGTGTGTCGTGTTGGAAAAGACATTGCGACGATGTTTGTTTTGAGATTTCGGGACCAATTTGTTGACAAGCATGAGTTACCTTATTTTTACAATACAGCTTTTTTTGACGGAAAATTCTCTACAATAGACCTAAATGCTCTAAGATAAGATAAGAATATTCTTTATTGTACACCAGAGCACATATTATAAAACATGTAATGATACAAAGTACAATTGCTCTACTGGGATTAAATAAGCAAATCAGGGTATCCTAGTGTGGGGCCAGAAGCAATGTATGTACCTCTATGTAAATGCTATATTAAATATCTGTGAGTATTTATAATAACTGGGAATCAAACCCACGACTCACGGCATGGCACTCAGACGTGATACAGCTAGACGTCTTAGGCTAAGATGTAAAGGTCTTATTTTAGGTTTTATTATTAGAAGCTTTAATATTTTTGCAAACGTATAAGTATTTTCCCAATAACATAGGTCTATCACTGCAAAAAATCAGGCCAAGTAAATAAATCCCGTTCGCGAGGACTGGAGGTTTTGTCAGTTATTTACTGCGGGAGCACTTCGTTTGATGTCCTACCGATAATTACGTTTCCGTTCAGATATCACTTATTTATCGAACAAAACGTTGCGTTGATGGCATATAAAAGTATACGGGAGAAATTGACTTATTGTCGTGTTAAGGACGGTGGAAACGTTGAATGCATCAAATTTATTAAGTGAGACCGTCACCAACGTGCTGCCGAATTCCGCTTACACGGTTAATATCCGAAGACCTATCGCGAACTAAAACGATACCAACCTGTGTTTATTAGATGAAAAAAATCGTTAGATTCACGTACACGTTCCTATAAGCTCATAATATTTTTCACATGTGCAGGCAACTTATTAGAATAGAACCCGATCTCAATTAGTTGGAATCCTTATTCGATAATTCTCTCATTGACTAGAAGTTTAGAACCAGTAAATGATCACTAATCATACGAATGAGACACGCGATACAAGTGCATAAAGTGTTCCGTTACATTAATAATTAATTTAATTCGACCAACAAGGATCTCAGTAATCAAACCTATAAAATACCATAATTATTTATAGTTATGTTTGTATTTATTGATTTTTTTTTTCATCTACTTAACGTATTACTATACTAGTAATCTGTGGTAATACAGACACTTGTAGCATGTTTTTAAAATTTAGTGAACCACTTAGTTCGCGACAGGCCTTCTGTTCGTCCGACAACCAACTAGCAATGGATAATAATACTGCTTGCCGTAAACTATTTACAACACCCCCTATTTGCGTGGTCACTTACATACAACCGTATTACCGATGGAAGTAAACGAATAGTGTTATTAGTTTTTATTACCAACGATGTGGACCCAATTAAATTAATTGAAACATTACAGTTGAATGTTGGTTAGGTATAAAAAAACTATCGGAATGGCCGAGAGACGAGCGATACGTAGCTAGAGAACACTTTATTGTACATAAAAATTAAAATTACACAGATATTTCTTAACCTAAGAGTACAGACGACGGCCTTATAACTAAAAGTTATCTCTTCAAGACAACCTTTGGATGGACTGAACTAAAATATTGAAGAACGAAGTAGATGTGATGTACAAACGTAGAAAATTATAATTTCTGAGGTATATGAATACACGTGTATGTTTTGGAAACAGCGAAGAGTAAGGATAAATGAGAGGAATGAAAAAACTCGAAGCGCTTTTCTAGCTAGGACGGAGTTGCTGGATTAAACAGTACACAATATAGAAAAAAAGAGTGTGTGCGTATTCCGGCGGAGACGAGTTGAGAGCCACTTGAGCCATCGATATTATTTAGACATACAATTAAATAATACAGAAATAATTAAATAAGAAAGAGAATGATATAGTACAGAGCTTATGGAAGTGCATAACGTTATAAATATTTCATAATGAACTTCGCACCTCCACCGCACAGGCGTGAGATTAGTATGCAACCATTACAATCGTCACCAGGTCAGGCCTTATATTACTTATTTTTTGTTGCACAGTAGCCCGTAGTGTAACTGAATAGAGAGCTCTATGAAAATGTCGATGCACCATAGTGTGTCTTCGCGGCTTTAACATTGTGCGGTCTTAAGTTAGTCAAAAACCCTCAATGTGCGGTCGGACCTCATTGTGCGGACGTCCGCACAATATTTTGAGGAAGCTTCAAATATAGCTATCGAATTCTCGCGTTCTGATTGTTCGACTGGCGAAGTATGAGCAAATTTTCGGGGAGGACCTCATATTCGGTATTTTTGTCGAGTTGAGTTAACACAAACCAAAAAATAGTTCAGGTGTGTACCACCACGTGGCGCCACCAGTCCCCATTGTGTATATAAGCACAAAATGTGATAAAATGCGGACCTGTAAAAAGGACCGCACTTTATAAGAGAAATTAGACTCATTAGAACCACCACGTGGCGCCTCCAGTTCCCATTGTGTGTATAAGCACAAAATGAGTACCTGTAAAAAGGACCGCACTTTATACGAGAAATTAGACTCATGCTAAGTATGTATGTTCAATAATAGAGAGCATCACAGAGTTAAAGCACTTATCAGTGCCACTATAGCAAAGACAAAACACATCGTAGGTACTATTCATTGCGTTACGCAAAGATCCTGTTATCATTGAAGGGCTTAGGTTAGGTTGGGTTTGCATGGTTCTTAAGATTATTAGGTTTGTAGGGTTAATAATAATAATATTGGATTTTTTGCATCTACTGAATGAGATGATTTATACAGCGTCCAGTGGTATCTTCACTCACACTAGATGGGTGAAGGGACCACTCCGACGCTAACAGTGAAGGAAAACATCGTAAGGAAACCCGCGGCATAGTTGACTCCGCACGTATTGACTAGTCTTTCCTGTGGGCTAGGCCGACTAAGCTGTCAGGATGGTATAGGTGCTGGGCAAGCCTACACCATCTATAGAACCATGTCCCAGGCACTACAGCGTCGGAGGGTTGATAACAAATAATAGTAAAAAAACAAGAAAACATTGTTCCAACCAAATCACTGCTCTAGATCCTTTGTTAGGACCCTTTCGGATTTTTTTAATGACATTTTAAAAATAGTTTTTTACATCTGTACAAGTTCTTCTGTTCAGGTCAGTTCTTGGCTTAGGCATTACTCACACTTTTTCTTGTTGGGTATTTTATTCCTTAGCCAGTTAAGATCTTATTCAGGTATATACATTCTGTGAAAATTTCAAGTGTCTACCTATTACGGTTCAAAAGATACATCTCTGTGATAGAATAGAACTTTTATTCTTAAAAAATCGTCGCAATTATACTTAAAGATAAGTTTAACCTTATCAGACAGCGAAGTATTGTCAAGTAATAGGGTCTCGATTTGCACCCATTGGGTACGACACCCTAAAACGAGAGGAGACAAGAATCGTCGTAGTCTAGAGTAGTCATCACGAGTCGTGAACCAATGACCTTGAGTGCGGACGGATCCTTGGAAGAAGGTGAAATGTTTCTAAAACTTATGACATCATTATGTGGAAGGAAGTATCCAAAGAGCTGATATAAATAGAACTAAATCTTCAGGGTCAGAGGTCAGGATAGGAGTGCCACAGATCGATTTTGGGGCCGTTCCTTTTACTCGTATATGTAAATGATTTTCCTTTCATGGTTCAAAATATGTCAGAGATAGTATTATTTGCAGATGACACGTCACTTATTTTCAAAATTAAAAAACAAGAGAATGATCTTGACAGTACAAATAATTCTCTCCCTCAGGTACTAAACTGGTTTAAGTCTAATAACTTATTGTTAAATTTAAAAAAAAAATAATATGTATAAAGTTCACTCTACCAATGTCAAAGAAGTTGACAGCAAAGTTATATTGGGAAAGGACAAACTAGACTTTGTCAAAGAAACTGTATTTCTAGGTATCACAATTGATGCAAAGCTTCAATGGGGACCTCAAATAAAATTGGCAAATAAGCTTTGCTCTGCAGCATATGCTGATAAAAGAATTAGGGAACGCGGCGCAGCGGAACAAGCAATCACGCGCGGCTTTTTAAAATTTTTACAGATTAAGATAGTTTGAAAACGCATTCACAAAGGAATATTATGAGGACTTTAGGTTAATGTGACTACCTAAATACTAGAAAAGGGAGGTGATTGAGTAATCCCTTTTCTAGTATTTAGGTAGGTACCTAATTAATGCGTCTTCGCAATTTTTTAATACGCACTAAGTCACATTAACCTGCAGTCCTCATAATATTCCTTCGTGAATGCGTTGTTGCATACTCATGCAACAACATCAAAATGCGGTCCGTGTGTAACTTCTCTCAAACGGCACTAAAGTGGGGACAGGTGTAAATGCATTTGTACTCAGCATAAAATGCGGTCGGTGTGTAACTACTCTCAAACGGCACTAAAGTGGGGACAGTGTGTAAATGCATTTGTACTTAGCATAAAATGCGGTCGGTGTGTAACTTCTCTCAAACGGCACTAAAGTGGGGACAGTGTGTAAATGCGTTTGTATTTTGCATAAAATGCGGTCGGTGTGTTTTTTCGCACGCGTATGTTCGAAAGTGCGGTCCGACCGCATAATAAATTGGGACCGCACAAGCCCGATTTTTGACACAAATTATGAAGGGCTCTATCTCTGTCTCAGTCGTGTGTATGGAAACTTCAAATAAAAGTTCATGCCAGAACGAGATAGCTCCAGATTGTAGACAGATTTACACACTGCTAAGTCAACGGGAAAGGTAGGACCGCATAATGGGGAATTCTGACAAGGTCCTCACAATATATGAGCCGCGAACAAGGGTGTGTGTGTGTGTGTGTGTGTGTGTGGGTGTGTGTGTGTGTGTCTTCGCGGCTTTAACATTGTGCGGTCTTAAGTTAGTCAAAAACCCTCAATGTGCGGTCGGACCTCATTGTGCGGACGTCCGCACAATATTTTGAGGAAGCTTCAAATATAGCTATCGAATTCTCGCGTTCTGATTGTTCGACTGGCGAAGTATGAGCAAATTTTCGGGGAGGACCTCATATTCGGTATTTTTGTCGAGTTGAGTTAACACAAACCAAAAAATAGTTCAGGTGTGTACCACCACGTGGCGCCACCAGTCGCCATTGTGTACATAAGCACAAAATGTGATAAAATGCGGACCTGTAAAAAGGACCGCACTTTATAAGAGAAATTAGACTCATTAGAACCACCACGTGGCGCCTCCAGTTCCCATTGTGTGTATAAGCACAAAATGAGTACCTGTAAAAAGGACCGCACTTTATACGAGAAATTAGACTCATGCTAAGTATGTACGTTCAATAATAGAGAGCATCACAGAGTTAAAGCACTTATCAGTGCCACTATAGCAAAGACAAAACACATCGTAGGTACTATACATTGCGTTACGCAAAGATCCTGTTATCATTGAAGGGCTTAGGTTAGGTTGGGTTTGCATGGTTCTTAAGATTATTAGGTTTGTAGGGTTAATAATAATAATATTGGCTTTTTTGCATCTACTGAATGAGATGATTTATACAGCGTCCAGTGGTATCTTCACTCACACTAGATGGGTGAAGGGACCACTCCGACGCTAACAGTGAAGGAAAACATCGTAAGGAAACCCGCGGCATAGTTGACTTCGCACGTATTGACTAGTCTTTCCTGTGGGCTAGGCCGACTAAGCTGTCAGGATGGTATATGTGCTGGGCAAGCCTACACCATCTATAGAACCATGTCCCAGGCACTACAGCGTCGGAGGGTTAATAACAAATAATAGTAAAAAAACAAGAAAACATTGTTCCAACCAAATCACTGCTCTAGATCCTTTGTTAGGACCCTTTCGGATTTTTTAATGACATTTTAAAAATAGTTTTTTACATCTGTCCAAGTTCTTCTGTTCAGGTCAGTTCTTGGCTTAGGCATTACTCACACTTTTTCTTGTTGGGTATTTTCTTCCTTAGCCAGTTAAGATCTTATTCAGGTATACACATTCTGTGAAAATTTCAAGTTTCTACCTATTACGGTTCAAAAGATAGATCTCTGTGATAGAATAGAACTTTTATTCTTAAAAAATCGTCGCAATTATACTTAAAGATAAGGTTAAACAGACAGCGAAGTATTGTCAAGTAATAGGGTCTCGATTTGCACCCATTGGGTACGACACCCTAAAACGAGAGGAGACAAGAATCGTCGTAGTCTAGAGTAGTCATCACGAGTCGTGAACCAATGACCTTGAGTGCGGACGGATCCTTGGAAGAAGGTGAAATGTTTCTAAAACTTATGACATCATTATGTGGAAGGAAGTATTCAAAGAGCTGATATAAATAGAACTAAATCTTCAGGGTCAGAGGTCAGGATAGGAGTGCCACAGGATCGATTTTGGGGCCGTTCCTTTTCCTCGTATATGTAAATGATTTTCCTTTCATGGTTCAAAATATGTCAGAGATAGTATTATTTGCAGATGACACGTCACTTATTTTCAAAATTAAAAGACAAGAGAATGATCTTGACAGTACAAATAATTCTCTCCCTCAGGTACTAAACTGGTTTAAGTCTAATAACTTATTGTTAAATTAAAAAATGATATGTATAAAGTTCACTCTACCAATGTCAAAGTAGTTGACAGCAAAGTTATATTGGGAAAGGACAAACTAGACTTTGTCAAAGAAACTGTATTTCTAGGTATCACAATTGATGCAAAGCTTCAATGGGGACCTCAAATAAAATTGGCAAATAAGCTTTGCTCTGCAGCATATGCTGTTAAAAGAATTAGGGAACGCGGCGCAGCGGAACAAGCAATCGCGCGCGGCTTTTTAAAATTTTTACGGATTAAGATAGTTTGAAAACGCATTCACAAAGGAATATTATGAGGACTGCAGGTTAATGTGACTACCTAAATACTAGAAAAGGGAGAGGTGATTACTCAATCACCTCTTCCTTTTCTAGTATTTAGGTAGGTACCTAATTAATGCGTCTTCGCAATTTTTTAATACGCACTAAGTCACATTAACCTGCAGTCCTCATAATATTCCTTCGTGAATGCGTTGTTGCATACTCATGCAACAACATCAAAATGCGGTCCGTGTGTAACTTCTCTCAAACGGCACTAAAGTGGGGACAGGTGTAAATGCATTTGTACTCAGCATAAAATGCGGTCGGTGTGTAACTTCTCTCAAACGGCACTAAAGTGGGGACAGTGTGTAAATGCATTTGTACTTAGCATAAAATGCGGTCGGTGTGTAACTTCTCTCAAACGGCACTAAAGTGGGGACAGTGTGTAAATGCGTTTGTATTTTGCATAAAATGCGGTCGGTGTGTTTTTTCGCACGCGTATGTTCGAAAGTGCGGTCCGACCGCATAATAAATTGGGACCGCACAAGCCCGATTTTTGACACAAATTATGAAGGGCTCTATCTCTGTCTCAGTCGTGTGTATGGAAACTTCAAATAAAAGTTCATGCCAGAACGAGATAGCTCCAGATTGTAGACAGATTTACACACTGCTAAGTCAACGGGAAAGGTAGGACCGCATAATGGGGAATTCTGACAAGGTCCTCACAATATATGAGCCGCGAACAAGGGTGTGTGTGTGTGTGTGTGTGTGTGTGTGTGTGAATGACTTTCAGGTAATAGAGTTAACTTTCGTAAAGTGAACGCACAGCAATCCGAACGGGCATGACGTCACCCGGAAGGTCCTAAATCAAGCAATCACCGCCAGCACAGCGCCCCTAAATCAATCCGCACAGCACAAGTGGCAAAGAGCATGTAACGAGTCCAGTTCAGGGTTCCGTAGTCTACAAGGAACTGTACTAGTTCAGCCATCTCTTTTTGGGTGTCTGTCCGTCCGTCCGTCTGTACAAATTCCGTTGAAAATTACTTTAGTTATTACTTCTGCAAAGCAGGTAAAAAAGGAACCTACTCTACCCGTGGCTCGACACGCACTTGGCCGGTTTTTAGTGTTCCGATAGGCTTCTGTGACTGACCATCATGTGTCAGTCTGGTACTATCCGTAATGCCAGTTGAAGTTTTCACAAAACACCCTGTTACTATGGTATACAGAACACAATGTTAATTAGGTAAATTTGAACTTCTTTCTTTTCAACCTTGCTTTTTGACAATTTAATCGTTCTTGGTCAACATTGGTGTGCTATAGGATTTTTATCATATTTTTTGATTGCATTGACTGAAAAGTAAATCTTTTAATCCTGCAATGCACCGTAGTCCTGGAGAAGACGGTATTGACGGACAGACCGACAAGCAAGTAATAAGGGTTTATGTTTTGTTCTTTTGAAGTACATATGTAATCCTAAAAATGACAAAATCGCCGTAACTGTGAGTAATTAAGTATTATAATGTTTACTTCTTACATATTTAGTAATTTTCACAAGCCACAAGGCTTTTTCGATTTGGAAAATGCTAAGCGGTGCCCATGACGCGAAATTTTTAGTGTACGAGTCTTATTTACTTATACTCGTGGCTAATTTATTTATTATTATTTCTAATGTTTCCCTGCCTTTTGTGTAGTCTCAAATGCCCTAGTTTTTGGGCATTTGGGACTACACAAACACCCTACACCCTAGTAACAAATACCTACTTAAATAATTAAAAAAAGCAAGTAACAAATCTCCCGCGCGAATTGTGTTCGTATCGCACTAAGCCGCGTGCCGACAAGCTTAAAACAACAAAGCAGTAGCGAAGTTTTGAATCCCGTGGGCGGGGGCCGGTAATCCATAAATCCCTTCGAGCATCCCCCACACGGTCACCCACTTAACTGACGGATAGCGATCGATATGACGCTGTCGCTGTCCAACAGGGTTTTTTTTTTTTAATTTGTGTCCCACTTCTGGGCATAAGTGTCCTCCATGGTATTGCACTCCTCCCTGTCTTGGGCCATCATCTCCCATCCGAGCAAAAAGGTTGAGTGATCAGTCTCCCATTTTCGCCTTAGTCGGCCACCTCTGCCACGTCGCTTTTCGCGTCGACGCGTAACTGTTGCGTGGAACCCACGCAGTGCCAATTTTCGCCAATCTGTATGGGGGCCCATACGGCTAACGTGACCTGTCCAGTTCAATTTCCAACAGGGTGTATTGTAATATAAAGGTTTTATCCTGAAAGTCGCCAGAAACTGTCCTACCCTGGCCCCCTACAATCGACGTTGATGTGTTATACAAATTGCGCCACAGTGGGAAATTGGCCTTCAAATAATATTGAAGTGGCAACACTTTTGTAGCAGAAAGGACAAAAATGGATTTGTTTTTGTATAATAAAACTGGAATAGAAACAATTTATTTATTTCTTTTTATAGACTTAAAAGGGAGTGGCCTTGTGACGGTGTTGGAATTGAGAATTTTCGATTGTGTTAGAAGTATTACTTAGTAAAATTCTCTGAGTAACGCTCCATCTTTACTGATTTCTGAAAAAAGTATGAGACAGACAAATACTTTATTATTTATTTGTGGTATTCTTAATGCAGAAACCAGTGAATTTTCAATCCAGTTGCGGGGTTAAATAACAAAGAGTTGACCCATCTTTAGAGTAAGCACTGGAGTCGTCCTTTTAGGTGTCTTCTGGTTATCAGAGTTCTGTGACCGATAGTTAAGTTTGTGTAATTAATAACCAAACCGCCCATTTAGACATTCTGTAAGTGTAAGCGTTTTATAGAGAGCAACTCTACACAACATATACTAGTTTGATAACACTTTATTTGCAAGATGACGACCGCGCCTCTGCTTTGGATCGTAAAGATAGCGAGACTACAGCGCCACACAATTTATTGTAAACTACACGTGCTACCTACCGTCAGCAGACGCCAATATATTTTCATTGGATAGTAACTGAATTGAGGGCGGGATTGGCGCGATGAAACTAGAGGCGATCGCCGTTTCGCATCCAGGACGTCGTGTCGTGGTCCCAAACCTATTTAATCTTTCATCACATAATAAAGAAGAAACATATTTCGTTACTGCAGTGCTATCTTTTACCTGAATTTAAATGAGAGCGCGGTACAAGTGAAGTATTCAATGCGCCTGCCTGCCTGCTCCCATCCCGGTTGCAACATCAAATAGCATCCGGACGAAAAATGCCTTTGTGAGATTTCCGTTTGGCTTTGTGCTCCAGCATCGGATGGTTCTTTCTGATGTATTAGAAACAACCGTACCGTACACTGATATATTTCCACTCAGATATGGAGAGACGGAATTCTGTAGTAGAACTTGTTTTAGGTAACTCGGTTATCTATCATTATGGTCCTGTCTTTGTACTAACTTTTTTTACTCTGCTGTTTTGAATGCTCATAAAACTCTTAATGAGCTACTTGCTGTAAACGAGTGCTGATGTTGTTACAGACTTTTTATATCGTTCTCGGTAAGTTTGTAACTTTCACAGAGTTCAGTAAAATCGACCGTTTGTCTGCTTCTGGTGATATTTTATACGTCGTGTTTTGCGTGCTTCACTGTCAAATGATCTTTAAAAGCTGGTGAACAGCAAGATTTGATGAGATAAATCGTATAGTAAAAGTACTGTAACCGAAAACTTGTATTAAGTATCCATACTTACTTGCACTCACAAGTTGTGTCATGTCCGATGTAACGAGCTCTAAAATATATACGGTCATATTTACAAAAACACAATCCGCAAAAACACTGTCTTTAATCCTCTGTGGTGAAGATTTTACAAAGAAAAACGTAACCACCGTGATTTTAAGCCTAGCTGTCTCGCTATTGTTGACGCGCAAAAAATTAACCCATTCACTTGTTTGTTATTATATTACTATAGTTATTGCTCTTCTCTTATTCTATGATTCAAAGAGAAGCGTGAATACAATAATAACCTTAGCTTTCGTGTCGGGTCGAGACTAGCAGTCGAGCGAGCAGGATCGCGACTACAATTCCCTTACTGAATTTTAGGGTACTGGTTTGTTTGTGCCATATCTGTTAATCCTGTGTTTGAAAGATAAGGCATCTTGTAAGATCCCTTATTTGTAATAATTAACCTATTATAGTAATTAAGTATGTTTCCCCAACGTGTCGGCGGCAGCGTTTAGAGCGGCGGTAGCGCATAATGGACTCTGAAGCGAAAGACCCAGCTCGCTTCTCAGTGCGGACATGTAAGTTATGTACATTTGTGAAGTTAAAATAGCAGTATCACTCGCTAACGGTGAAGAAAAACATTGTGAGGAAACCTGAGTGTCTGAGGTGATAAATACCTCGGTGTTTGAAATGGCCAATCCGCGGTGGGCACGCGTGGTAATTAAGCCCACACGATTTCTCTAAGAGAAGGCCAGTGCCCTCCAGCGGGACGTTTATAGGCTACATTTAAAAAAAGGGCCAGAGGGGGTCAAAGCTCCTATTTTCCACAGAAAAATAAAATTGAACGAAGAACGTTGAAATAAAAAATCCTCCTAGTTGTTTCCTTAATTGTTTTATTGACGGCAAACTTCTGTTGTGCCAATTTATTTTATCAGTGCCTCAGTGACCCAGCAAAGCATCCGAAAGCAAAAACACGCTGCCTCGGCTTTCTGCTACGCTATACAAATAAAATACCTTGGAACTGTAAATATTTGCAAATTGCATCCAACAGCAGATGCCATGCACCATAGTTAGCTTTTAGACCAAACTTGCACGTGTTTTAGACATTCTAAAATACCTTAAGTTAATGGATCTATCAGGGCGTTAATGGCTATAAATAAACAAGCCTGTACCAGTATACCAGTGTACAGTTATAGCCCCCGAACTCTTAACACACAACAATGAATACATTATCTTATAATGGACCACATACATGGTTATTGCATTGGCCGAGTTGCAAATTTGCAATTTTATGTTTCATTCTATACACAATACTTTGTAAATGCTGAGACGAATAAAAAAAACGGAGTTTTAAGTAGTACCATTGAATTTGGTAGTACTCTTGGCACTCTGGCACTCTATGAAGGAAACCGATAGATAATATAATTATAATGTGCGTTATTGTATACCAAAAACAGAAACAACACAAATACAAATAGACCCAAGTACTCGTATGTAAAATCCGGGGTGGTATAGCTACATCCCAATCTCTTGCAGATTGTTGATTACAAAACCCACTGAAAGTTAACAAAGTACAGGACTTTTCTTATATACATAGTTCTAATACATAGTCCTGAAAGAAAAATAACAGCCATTCTGTTAGCTCGTGTTTCGTCGAAAACCCACTTCGAAGCTTCTCATCTTAAACGTGTACCCTGTGGCAGTAGTAAATAAAATTTGTTCTTTAGGATACACGGTACCATTACCCTCATTAGCTTTACAATTTCCCGAGTTCACGAGGGACAATGAAACAATCCTAACCCAATTCGTAATACATTCCAGAACTTCTAAATTAACTCTCATCTTCTTTCCTAAAGACCTAAAGCCTAACACTACCGAACAGTCTGAGACACAAGTTATAGCCTTTGTATAACTTGTGTCTCAGACTGTTCTGTCCCGTAGAAATTACTGGTTAGCGACTTCCATAACTCAACGAATTTATTAGATGTAGTTAAACCAGTCATTGATTGGCAAGCTACGGCTATTAAATTTATTTTCTTTAGTACCCAACTCTGGATTGGCACCTTAAATAACTAGTGATGGAGCCTTTCCTAAGGTACCAAAATGTTTGTATTATTAAGAGTGAAATCTGCTACTGGTCCAATCATAATTCGCTTTGGCCACAGCAGTAGCGAATCATACAAGTGCCTAATATTGCACTATCAGCATTATCTCTTCAACATTGCATTTTCTGAAGGCTAACGAGAATATATGGGCTATTTATTTGGCTTGTGAAACGTGCCTCATGCACGTTAGTTATCCATTTTCGTTGGACACCCTGTGTAATAGTGAATTATGTATGGCACGGTATCACACCGGGCTACGCGGTTGCAGATTAATACTTACTCCATCAATTTGTTACAAATAATCAGAAAACGCTTTGATATAATGAACGCTACAACGTTTGGGTTTTCATGATGACATAATTTTCAGTTATTATTCTGCCGAATGAATTAAAAAATTTAATCGTGTTTATTTACAGTGGCCCATGCGGCGCATTGATTTAAGTGAATAATGTTTTTACGCTTGAAAAAAAACCGTTTTGCTATCGTCAAAAATGTATTGTGTTAAAAGTTTCACGAAACTAGGCCGTAGAAGATGCCTTTCTGGGGTCGTTTAATTAAACTGCGGTGGAAGTAGGCAAACGAAGTGACTGCTGCGGTCCGGAGTGGAAATTGTTATTACTAGGCCTCCACTACTGTGAACATTCGCTATTACTGACTCACCTTTGTTCCGCTCGTTTGAATAAACAATGCCTAAAGCAACACAACTTTATTGGGCGAAGCAATTATAGTGAAACTGTTGATGTCGAGACAAAACATTTGTGTGTATTTATTGATTTGTTTTCTTACGCGGGCCTATGAGAAAGAAATCGGGGAAGCCATTATAGGCAATCCGAACGGGAGAGTCGACGGGCGAGGCGTGGCCGAATTAAGATTTACTAGCACTGCGAATTGACCTACTTAAATAAAAATCCGATCGTTGCTCATTTCCATTTTCAATTCCTATTTACGTTATTATTATCCTCATACTTTTATGAGGGGAATTTTAATATTCTTAAAAGTTCCTCGGTGGAGTTCGTACCGAGAGCGTTCCGTCGATAAAATTATGCATAAGGTACGCTCTTTCAGTACCTATGTAGGTGATTGATGATTCCGAGCCAACCTCAACGTGTATTTACCTACTCTATTATCTGATCTGATCGAGTCATTATTTTATGAGAGCAAGGTGTAGGTAAATAGGTAAATAAGAAACAAGGGTATTTCCTCATGACATGATATCACCCCAGTAATCCTGTTGAGCCAGAGATTCACTTGAGTATACTAGTAACTGTAGATTCTTAAGTAAAGGCTCAGCCTTCTACAGGATACAGGCCGGTAATGTCCATTAGACACCCTTGTCTACCTAGTTAGTTATTCTTTACTGAATTTACACAGATTATATACAACCTAACTTTGTCTTCCTCAGCAACGAGGCGTCGCCTCAGCGAGTACATAGACCACTACGAGACGCTGGACTACGACGCGCACGACGTCCACACACAGCATGTGCGCGCGCGCCGCTCCACGAACGCGCCGGCCGACCTCCGGCTCAGCTTCCGAGCGCACGGCCGCAGTTTCAAGCTGCGCCTGCGACGGGATCTCTCCGCCTTCAGCGACGACTTCAAGGTAAAAACATTTTTTTCAATTAGCCGTGTTTATGTCCCAATGCTGAGAAAAGGCCTCTCCCAAAATCTTTTACTCCTCCTTGTATTCAACCATTCGGATAAGAAGGTTGAGATATTGTCCCGCCATCCCCGTCTTACAGGGCAGGACAGGAATAAGTGTGTTGTGTCATAGATATTTATTTATTTATCTAATGTCTCGCCTTCACTTGTGATTAAGTTTGTGTGTCAAATGCAACCGAACACCTTAAATACGCACAGAAGCGGTTACGCGGTGGACGATTGACTACCGCGTAATTCAGTTAACTCTACCAATAGCGCAAGCGTTTCAAGCTTCACTGGCGTTCTAAGTGAGACCCCCGTGGCAATAAAGTTCGCAAATGGAGGGAACTACGCTACGTACAAGTTATCTCGATGTCCCCAGGTTGTCCACTAAATAATCGCCTTAGGGGGTGTAATTCACGTGGTGCGTGTGGTGTATAGTACCTACACTCATTATCTCCATATCGTATTCTTGCCCCTCCTTTATAGGTTGTAGATCCTTCGGCCTGACACGACATATAAATATAACGTCCATGATATGTGATAATAATGCCCCCTGTTTTTAGGGTTTCGAGGCGCCTTTTGTGCTTTAGTTTGGTTTACATGAGACTACCATTTGCCATTGTCGTTGAAAGTGTATTTTCTTATAAAATCATCTACAACAATGGATATATACTATAAAGTTAACCTTTTAAGGGTTCCGTACCTAAAGAGTAAAAGTAGGATCATATTACTAAGAAAGACTCCACAGTCCGTTTGTCACCAACCTGGGCAGTACAATTACGCTCGTCGCGCGCTTTAAATGTCAACAGTCGTGACTTTCCCGTACATTAATTGTCAAATTCTGACGTTTTAACGCCACAAATCGCGTGAATCGTGCCATCGTACTACCCAGGTTGACTGTATCTCATGAACCGTGACAGATAGACAGTTAAAATTTTCACAGATGGTTTATTTCTGTTGTTGCTATACAACAAATTAATACTAAAAACAGATTAAAATAAATATTAAAGTGGAGTCTCCATAAAACAAACGTTATTTTATTGTCGATTTTTTCTCGATATTAATAACGGCATACGGCAATAGGTAAACGCTTGAAATATTTATAGTATATTAAGTTATATATTAACTTAAAAAATTGTCGTAATAAAAATATGCATATTTAAATGTTGTACCCAAAAAGTACAAAAAAATTGTTGTACCCCCTACAACAATTTTGATCGATATCAACCCTGTATAATTATGTCCCCACTGTTGGGGAACCGGTCTTGCAGGAAGTTTAGGCCATACTCCACAAACAGGGGCCAAGTCCGGGTTGGTGGAGGATTGTAAGACAGTGGCGGGCCTTACTGTCAGCAGTTATCAAGCCGCTCATAAAGTCTCTGACACGGCTTAACGTGCCTTGCGAAGCACGGAAGGTCTACGAAAAAATGCCACTAGCGGTAGTCACGAGATGGTCACCCATCCAGTACCTGACCGCGCCTGTTGTTGCTTAACCCAAGTCATTGATTCCAATCACTCGGTTCCGCTAGGCCACGAACGCTTCATACAACAAACGTGATTTTTTTGCAGTTTTTTGTTTATGCTCTAGCAAAAACGCTATTACATGCAGGCATCAAACTTGGCGTGATTGTAGGACTAGTAATTCAAATAATAACAAATGCCCAAGTGTGAGTACGGAACCCTCGGTGCGAGAGTCCGACTCGCACTTTGGTTGAGTTTTACTTTTAAACAATAAGGTATCCTGCAGAACTCCGCATTACAGTAACACTCGGCAAGGACAAGCGGGCCCAAGTTAAATAACAAGCAAGTGGTCAAATGTTTGTAGAGGTAATGTTTCTCGTCTTCTTTCAGGTGGAGGGGTCTGAGGGCAAGCTCCACGACGTCGACACGTCGCACATATACCACGGCGAGTTGGCCGGTGAGTACCTACTTAATTTCGGGTTATTTTAAATTGCACATCAGAAAACTTATTACCCTTCAATTTAACATTGATCAACTGAACGCCTTTTACTTCAATAAATTATTTCACTAGTAATACACCGAGTGATTAACAAAACTGATACTAAAAAAAAAAAAAACCGCGTACTCACTATGCTACACTATGCAAAAGCCGTTGTCCAAATGAGTTGTCCACTGTACTTCACTTAATAAACTTTTAACGTTGGCAGCTACTTACTTTCTATCGTTACATCAACATTTTGTTTAGATTGTAGTGAATATATTTTTTTGTATTTCTCAAACTCTCATCCAATTTATGTGAAATGATTTTGCGCTCTTGGCTATCATAGTACGTCGCTGAGGAAGTACTATTTTTTTCTTTGTTTTTATCCGACTACTCCAAAGGGAGTCATATTTTTTCTTACTATTTATAGTACGTTATAAAATTTTATGCCGTTTTCAACAAAAACAGAGGTAATAGGTTTATTCCGTGCTGCCTGCCTGCTTGTGCGTTCAGAAAACAAGGGGAGCTTTTAAATAAATAGCGATGCGTCTGTAACTTAAATATTAGCTTAATAATATTGAAAGCATTTTCTGTGCAATCAGTATTTTTGATGGGAAATTGGCATTTTTTCGCGAAACTAAGTAGAATTTTTGAGTTGCAGTTAAATACTGCCCGTTAATTTCTTCCCACAGGTAATGTAAAGGTTAGTTTGCGGAATGTCATTTAAGCGCTGCACATAAAAATCGAGGTAGCAGCTAGGCAAAGCAGGTATTAGTAGACACGAGTTCTGAGTGTCAAGTAGCTAAACTTAGATAGAGCGCTAAAGTTTGTACAAGACGAGGACGGACAGGCGACGGGGGGACTCCGGCAAGTTGGCGGGAGCGTCTCCTATTGTGCACCGGTCGCCGCGAACACCGACGTTATCTACACCCAGATAAAGCGCCATTGTTTGCTCTCACCCCGAGGGAAAATTTAATAAGTCCTCCGCGCGCGGGTACGACGACCGCGATTGTGTTCTTCCTTAATCAAACATGAGCGCCCCATATTCGGTCACTGTACAAACGAGACCGATTCCGGTCCCGTAGCCGGCATAAAAAATTCCCGGGGCGTTAAAAGTGACTGAAACATGGTTTTCTTCTTGCAATTACTGGCGGGATGGCGTCAAAGCCCCGGCTAATTGGGGCTCTCGCCGTCCACTTGACTTTTAATGTCGGTCGGTGCCGAAACAGCGCCGGAGCCCCGCGCGGGGCGGAGCACCGCGGCTCGTCGGCCCTAGCAGCGGCCGCCGGCCGGTAGGACCGCTCGCGCTATGCAAATAATTACTCTGCCTACTGCCGGAAAATTCCTGTCATTTCGTCCTCTGAAATGCAAATTACAATCGCGCCTAACTGACAATGTTTGTCCTTGCATTCCTTGGAGAGTTTAGGTTACATTATTCAAACATTTCGTTGAACCCCTCATTATAATTTTCAACTTAATATTCCTTAATTGCACCGGATACCCTTCCCTAACTTCTTTCTTGTATCCCGTCTATTACAAGAAAGAAATTAGGAAATAGAAATTGTTGCTTGGAAGAAAAAATATAAATTATAATTTTTTATATAGTTTTTGTTGCTGTAATTTCTGTGTACAATATTTTCTTTCTGTCTTTAATCAAATTAGGTACACACTTTTTTCAACATAGCAACATTGTTTTTCTATCCAGTTCCTGTGAACTTGAAATTGCTGTCGTTGAAAGATTTGCGACAACAGGAAAAAACATTCCCATCGCCCGCGCCTGATCGAAACACCGGCGGGCGAATGTTTTGATAGGTAGCATCGCACAACTTCGGGTATAGTCTGAATGGATAAAGTTGTCGAGAGGCGAGCGGCGCGCGATCGATCCCAGTTCGTCGCCCTACTTACACCGAAGCTCCCAATGCACTCGGCTTGCTCACTGGCGACATTTATGCATGTACAATCCGAATGCCCTAAGCACTAACGGCAGCAGCCAACTCATACCTATAAAGTTTCCAACTGCAGCCGCAATCACCGGTGAAACTTGTTTCGTTAATCCGTTCTCTCTTTCTTAAATGGAAACGTATGAAAGACGATCTGGACACTTTTATATCCCATAAATAAACTCAGTTTCACTTCGAGGCAGTATTCTGACATCGAGGCTACGAGTGTCAGCCAGTCAGCTGTTTGCATAAAGACAAAGATAATTATGTTCCATAATGAGTCTTGGCGTGACTGTAATGAATCTCGGCCGATATTTTTTGACGGGCTAATTAAGAAATTATAATTGTAATTCTTTTCTGGTTGGACAATAAAGTGTTCGCTCTATCTATATAATCAGTGACTGCTTTGTTCAATATTAAACGTGTGCATAGGTGCTTCTTCCTGGCAACCATGTCACAGACATCCAATCACAATTTAATGGTAGTGCGGCTTTATCGCCTAGTAATAACACGCTCAAAGACTGTCATAGCTTGCACTTACACCAAACTATCTTGTAACAAGCTGCCTTAATCAATTTAATGGCTGAATGAAATGAAATCCACACCTCAATGTACACAGAAACAGTTAGCAGTCGATATTGCAGTCAATGGAACTCATCGTCTCAAGCTTACTTGAGACAATGAATTCCATGTTTATCGAAACACGACTACAGTACTCGTATGTCGCTCATTATTTGTCATCCACCATTTATCTCAATGTTCAAAATTGCATTCGTTTAATTAAATTCTGTTTTCTGTTTGATATTACCATTTTTTGCGACATTGCATCCGTATTAATTGCTGTAATTTCTCATCTGGTCTTCCGCTTCTACGTCTACGCTTCTATGCCTCATGCTAGAAATTAACTTAAGCAGCGGTGAGTCATAAAAAAAGATATCTTACCTACGAACAGTCCCAACTGCTCATTAAAACATTAGTGAACACTCAGAGCACCGGGTTCGTCCGATAATGAGGCGTATGTGGGCGCGGTTGTCGTTTTGGGGTCGGTCGAACCTGGGGCTCCACGAGCTCTCTGTCGGGTTAGAGACAGATATGCAAATAATGGAGAGACGGTTGATCCTGTAAAGAGCGTACAAAATGGGAATAGCATTTCAGTTATATATTAATCGGGTCTAATCGCGATTATTAATTAGGTAAAACGTAGTTACCTGTACTCGCCACTACAGCCTACCCGTGACCACGGCAACTGCCGAAACGTAGCAAATTAAGGCAATTACGTTTTACCTAATAAATAATCGCGATTACCCGTTTAATATATGATGTGTGTATGAGCATCGCGAGTCATTAAGAATTAGCACGTCAGTTCTCGTTGTTCGTATATTAAATAATGATTAGTCGATCGTGTTATGTTCAAATACCTTCTTAGTTTTTGTTCGGGATTTCATTATGAAGAGCAGTTTTGTTTTTCGCGCGTTTTAAAGTGATAATTTTTTTTTAAGTTTCCGCACACCCAATAGGCTATTTGATAGGTATCGAAAAACCGTCTAAGATTTTTGGTTGGTGTTTAAAAAGTGCTCAGAAAGTAATAATTTTAAGATCTTCCGTGTAATTTTTCTAAAAAAGGCAAATAAAAGTTGACTTTTAAAATAAGCTGTAACGCTGTCTTCAGGATTATCGCGTCGCAGAGGAATTACTGACGTCACTGGTCAGTAAACAAACGTCAAGTCAATAACCATCGGGTTTTCGTATAGCTATATTTACTGAGCTGTGACGTTATCATAATCCCGGCCGTTTTCGATAAAATTGTTTTTCTCATAAATGATCCATTTTTATTTTTTATGTAAAATGCCTTAAATCGGGTTTAAAACTCCTAATGCATACAAAAGTACAAAATAATTTTTTTCACACTGTCAAATAGCCCATTAATTAACTAACTGATCCTGTTAGTGTACGAAAAAGATCTTCTGTTCCTACTTTAATATTTGGTTTGACAGGAGAGCGCGCTATCGGGACGTTGATTGGAACACTGCGTGTGACACATACGGGATATTCAAACTGTATTGTGCATGTAGGTACCTAACTCTGTTTCCTAAATAGATTAGTCAGCTGAAATGTGGAAGACGAGATAAGACCTGAGCCGCGTTCCATAAAACTAAAATTCATAGTTCATTACCTATGACAATGCAATGAACATAGCATAGCAGAGTTTTCCTACTTAACAATTTAATCAATGTTAATCGACTCAGCAATCTACATAGAATTGTCATGGTAAACCATGACTTCTAATTATATGCAATACGGTCCTGAAGTATTCTTACTTACCCTGTCTTCGAAATAAACCTTGGCCTTCGCATCTACTTAATGAGATGATTAAATACAGCTTCTAGTGCCACCTTTACTCACACTAGATGGGTGAAGGGACCATTCACATGCTGCAGTGCCTAGGGCAGTGTTTTTTAGACGGACTGGGCTTGCCCAGCACCTACACCATCCTCAAACCTTAGTAGGCATGGCCCACAGGAAAGATACGTCAATACGTGCGAAGCCAACTAAGCTGTGTATACCTCCACGATGTTTTCCTTTCCCGTTATCGTGTCCTATTGCTTCCACAAATTCGCAGGTGTACGTAATTTTCCGAAATAACTGAGATGAAATAGTAAGGCCAAATTACAATTTTGTTTCGAACAAAAGATTAGCCTTCTTTGGGTAGGTTTAAGAAGTTTAGCGGTGTTTGTTTGTATTGTGGTATTGAGAACATTAATTTATTGAAGACTTTTTTAAAAAACCTATTTAAAGTCTAAAAATTCCACCCATGCCGGGATTCGAACCCGCGACCTCTGGCTAACCGTGCCCGTGGAAGCACGGGTTAGTGCAGTAAAATAATATAATTATTGAAGACCCTTATTGAAATAAGAAATTTATTATTTGGTCTCAGTCTGGGATATCCTAGTGACTGTGTCGTGTAGAAGTTTTTTTAAACCACTTGCATGATGCTCGTATATAATATTGATATTACCAGATTGTTGTTACCTACACTCGTTCATACCACGGCCTGTTTCAAAGGATAAACTCTCTATTGGCGCCTGTTGTACGTGCCTACGTATGTATGAGAGGCGCCAATAAAGGTAACAAATCATAATTGTCGGCTTTATACGGACATAATTAGGCCATACAAGGTGTTTGACAGAGGGTTTTCCACACGGCAGTGGTGGATTGGTGAGGCCGCTTAAAAACTATTTAGTCATATTTTAAGTCTCACCGGTTTTTAGATATTTTGGTTTTTTGTTCAAATTCATACGAAATTGCCCAAAATCCACCCTTTAAGATTCCGCAAAATTTCCGTAAATTCACGCCTGATTCCATACGATACTCCTAAATATTTGTTTACATTATCGCTAATATTTATTTGGAAACTCTGGGGCCATATGGGCCCCAAAGTTTCCAAATAAGTATTCCACGAAACGCTGAGCAAGAACCGATTCAAAGAAATCATGAAATATATGCGTTTTGATATGCGCTCTACAAGATCTTTGCGACTTGCAACGGATAAATTTGCGTTAGCAATTTGGAATAAGTTCATTGTAAATTATATATTATTTACAATTTACAATAAACTTATACCGGGTGAAAATTTTACTGACGATGAACAGTTATTTCCGTCAAAAACACAATGTTCCTTTACGCAATATGTAGCAAACAAACGTGACAAGTTCGGCATAAAGTTTGGCTTTTGATTGATGTCGACACTAAATATCTTTTATGGATTTCCGTATTTAGGTCGTGATCAAGATCGTACAAATGAATCATTGCCAGAACACGTGATCTTGAAACTTCTAGAGGCCAACATGAAAAAAGGCCGCAATATTACCACAGATAATTATTTAGCTACTTCAAAAAAACTAGCAGATAAACTGAGGGTCGAACAAGCCAGCATAGTTGGTACAATGAGACGTGCAAGAAAGGAAATACCAACGGCGTGCAAAATCATTCGTACCCCACGATATGATTGCTTTATTTTGAAGACCGATACCGATACTACCCTAACTATTTATCAGGGAAAACCTAACAAAAATGTTATGATTCTCAGCACTGTACACCCGACTGTTCAAATTGGTGCAGGGAAAAAGAAAATTCCCGAAAAGTGAAATTTTACAATGCTACAAAATTTGACGTCGATATTTTGGACCAAATGGCACGGAAATACTCCGTGAGAGCTAGTACTCGTAGATGGCCCATGCACATATTTTATAATATTTTAGATATAGCTGTTATCAACTCGTGGATTATTTACAGAAAGAATACAAATAAATATTTGAAACTTTAATTTTAAAAACCTTAAAAAACAGAAAAATTGCAGAAAATAATATTTCTCGGCACAGTTTAATACTCCCAACTCGTGTCGTAAGTTACGAGCCGAACATAAAAAAAACGCACAGGCCCAGCTCGTCTAATGACTGATCCTGAAAATATAAACATAGATGCAGAAGACACGAGGTCGATTAAAGACGAACTTGTCAATAAATATGAAATGTAAAGAAATAAAACGTCTTCCTTTTGTGACACATGCAAGAAGATTGTGGAAAATGTATAAAACATTAAAAAAACATATTTTGTACAAAATTTGTCTCTGATTAAATAATTAAAAGCTTATAAAATAATAATTGGGTTTCTCTTTAATACACCTAACAATAATTTGACATCAACGTCAATGGTTATGCTAATGTCAATAAGACGATCTTGGTCTTAAAGGTAGGACACAAATGTCGGTCTTTTTAGTGTTAAAAAACACAAAATTATGTTGTTAATAAAAAAAAAATTAACATTCCTAGATGGTAGTTAAATTACAAAAATAATTAAGCGTATTTTTCCTGTTATTAATTCTGTCAAGTTTGGGCCAGGAATATTGTTAAAATGTAGAATTGCTGTTAAAAACTCGAAATAAAAAAATAAAATCTGTCCCAATATTTCCAAACCAAATTATTAATGGGTTAAATAGTTTCCCTATGACCTCGCCCACCATAACCGAATGTCATGTTCACTGCCATACCCCCTGCATAAGCTACTTCAAACACTTTGAAATGCATAGCTAATAAATGGCACCACAGTAAATAATCGTCTTTCCACCTCACAAGGCCGTATCGAGGCGATTGCCTGCAAAGCCAGCTGTTAATTTTACGTTCGAGCAGTTTTCGTTGGCCCTCATCGACTTGCCTACTCGTCCGCGACTACCGATCCACGTGCACAAAATGTGGCCTACGCCTGGTGCACTATTTAGACTAATATTATAAAACGTGAAAGCTTGCTTAGAATATTGGTTAGGCCCTTTACTGCTGTCTGAAACGCTAGTTATTAAGAGGTTAAAAAATAAGTTAATTTCAAAAGTAACATACAAACATGCATGGCGGTTATAATGGCGGTAAATACGGGTGATTTAATGTGATAAGTACATATTTGTAACTTCGATGGAATTCAACAAGACTACAAAGCTATTCGGAGTATTTATACAATGAGTTTTTATACAAACAATACACAAAAGATTAAAAAAAATATCACTTTCTGAGTACTTAATAAACCTATTTAGAGGCTAAAAATTTCACCCATGCCGGGACTCAAACCCGCGACCTTTGGCTAACCGTGCCAGCGCTCTTCCAACTGAGCTAATGGGTGACTTACCAACACAAACATAAACACCAACGAAAAATCAGAGTTGGTTTTCAGAAATCTTAGATTATAGAAAATATTTGACAAGTTTCACATATTTGACAACTCATATATATTTTGTCTAGCCTATTGTGTGAGGAGTGCGGCGTATGACCAAGACCAAGAGGCTGACTGCGATTGGTTAAACTGTTGGCTGGTCCTGCATACCTAGGTCGTTAACGAGAACGAGAACACTCACCAATACGAGAGGAAAAAATCGACTACGCCGAAGTCAACGAAGTTTCACAGGGCCGCTGGCCACCAGGCCGGGTCAATTCTATTGGTCCTGATAGGGGCAATCTTCTTAACACATCTTGGAGATCAGCTAAAATTTCAGAATAAAAAAATTGGAAGCCTTTCACATAAGGACTTGGGTCCAGTCGATTCGTTCGGTGCGGATAGGTGAACTTTCTCCTTTAAGAAGAACAAAAATTCAGAGCTATGGGCTTAGCTCTTTATGATATCTAACGTTTTAACAGCGATAGCGTTATGAGCTTGTGTGTTTTGGCAAACTACTTGACACGAAATTTATTTTATGAGACAGAGGTCTATATATACTATATACGTTACCACGGGCCGGTAATGCGCGGTCGGCACGATTGCAATCTTCTGCTTCTTCTTCTTCAGGCTATATGTTAGTCCACTGTTGGACATAGCCCTCTCCCAATGAGCGCCATATCGCCCAGTCTTCAGCTTGCCGCATCCAGCATCTGCCGGCAGTTTTTTGTAGATCGTCATCCCACCTAGTCAGAGGGGAGACCTACACTACGTTTGTCGAGTCGCGGTCTCCACTCAAGAACACGTTTACTCCAACGGTTGTCGGTTCTTTGCGAGATAAGGCCAGCCCACTGCCACTTCACCTCGCTAACTCTGAGCTAGATCGATAACTTTGGTTCTCTGTCGGATGCATTCGTTGCGAATCCTATCCTTCAGAGAAACTCCAAGAATAGCTCTCTCCACAGCTCGCTGAGCGACTTTGAACTGGTGGACCAGCCCTTTCGTGAGTGTCCATGTCTCGGCTTCGTAGGTCGACACAGGTAGGACGATTGCAATACAAAATAATAATTAAATACTTTAGTAGACGTTAGTGCAATACAAGTGCAAAAAGCCGCCCAAGTCGTGTCGGCCCACGCGCATTTTAGGGTTCCAAACGCGCGACAAATTTGAACTACTCTCTCAGACTCTAACAATTTTCCCTATATCGAAAAAGACTCGACCGAGCCCGCGTCATAGTAAAGTGTATGCGGAATAATATTTATAATGTGTTGTGCTGTAGTCCCAGATTATCGGATTAGACTCATGAGTCAATTTATTCTCATCATTTATAATGTTTTGACTCCGCGCAAGTTTTATAATACTGTGACCGATGCATGTGTGCAAAACTTAGACTGTTTCATCAGGTGTGACCTGCTGGAACGAATGGACCCCTCTGATAAAACAAAACCAATATTCACGTTTTGCACCGTTACGCGCTTGATGGATGAACGGAATTATAAAGCAATTTATAGGGGTCTATATGATTTGTGGTCCATTAATCATCTTTTTGATAACGAATTAAATAAACGTTAGAATGTTCACAGGTGGTGAGCCACAAGTTACACACATACTTTTCTGATCCCTCCGAGAGTAGGCAAGAGAACAATGTATCGAACTATGTATCATACATTGGTTTAATTATTTATGAAAGAAGAAGATTCATTAGTCGACTATTAGACCTCTTCAGAGCCATGCTTTATATTTTATCCACTTCATCTACACTTCTCTACTATATTAATCTACGAACAGTTGATTGCTCGAGTAACTCATATCTCCATTAAATCACTGCTGCATATTCATCAATGATCTTCGAATAACGAATTCTATCTCTAAATATGTCACTCCGGCGTATTTATAATGTACTTTTGAATACATGTTTCCGACTCTGACTTATTTTTAAGAGAAATGGTTTGCTATATAACAATACGTACTTATGGGAACTATGAACAAAGTTAGCTTTAAAATTGCTACTATTAACTTAAAACTCTTACTCTACCGAAAAACTCCACCAATCCGGACTTGTCCCCCGTGGTGGATTATGTCCTATACCTTCCTCATAGAAGAGACCCGTCCCCTTAGGTGGGGACATAAGGGGTTGATGATGATGATGAACTTAAAAATGTCTTCTAACAGCTTTTAAATTAATAATAAGGGCCAACAGGTTCTCTGTATCAGGATCTTGACAGAAAACCTGCCGCTAAGCTGTAGTAGAATTATGGATGGAAATTATAGTGGAAACCGTGGAAACCATATTATATAAAGCCATTTATTGATTTAATGTGATGGAAATTATTTTTTAATTGGATAAATTATTTTTATTAAAGCTCAGGTTTTATTTTATGAAGAAAGGAAGGAAGAATAAACATTTAGGGCCATGCAAGGTTTACAGTGTAACAATATTTTTACAATGCGAAGTAATGTGACCCATAACACTTTACGTCATATCCCTTAATTTCCCTCGAGCCTACCAACATTACAAAATAAAATAAAAAAATAAATCATTCTTTATTTAGCACTTAAGTTGAAATACAGAAGTTTATATATAAATTCACTTACTACTAGAGACCCTGGTCTATGGCGTGGTACTACGCCATAGAATGGAGTGTGTATTTTTTCAAGATCTAACCCGCGTCTCCCATCTTTCTCAGACGAGCGAAAGAACATCGCGAATACTATTCGACGAGGTTCGGCTTGTGATCGAAGGCTTGAACGAGGACAAAATCGTATCTTCCTTCGCTGCATCACGTTCCGCAGTATTCTTCCTATCACTAAACTATCTCCTGTCTTTCGCAGATGAGCCGCGGTCCACGGTCTTCGGCTCGGTGACCGACGGCGTGTTCGAGGGCAAAATCGTAGCCAATGACGGGGCCTTCTACGTAGAGCACGCGCGGCGGTACTTCCCCGCAAACGGGACGCGGTCACGCGGCCATTCCGTCATCTACAAGGAGGGCGACGTCAGTGATCCCTACGCGCACAGGAGGCACGGTGAGTCATCTGCAAGACATACTTAAACTCACACAGTAACCTCTTGCTTCGTATACATTTAGTCGCTGCCTGCATGCACTCCGGTTTCTGGTTATTTTTTGTCTTATCCTTCGCATCCCTTACTTGTTCGAAGTACGAGTGTGTCCGCCTGGCTCTACCATTGACGGTAGAGCGTCAACGCTTTAAGACAGTTTGGCACACGTAGGTTACCTCGACGTTTACTTATGAAAACGTGTGTGATATTGCTATTGAAACGTGTATCAACACTAAACATTTCCACACTAAAGATCTTTAATAAAATGATGTAGGTACCATTAAAATACACCCGAAAACCTTTGGCATTAACTAACGCAAAGCCACTGCGGTCAGCAAGTCTCAACGATCGATGATTGACCGGCACTAACAATAGCCTAACACTATCGACTTATATGTATACAGGTAAGTAAACACGAAATGTAAATTCTATACGCTAATGTAATTACTATGCAATTCTCCAGCCGGCTACATTTTAGTCGCAGAGAGACCGTGTTAATTTAATTGCTGAAATTAATGACAACAGTGTGCAACTAGAGGCGGCAACCAGACTCGCTTGAAACTTTCGCAACAGTATGTCGCATGGCAAATGGATTGCAGAGAGGTTGTTTGCCGAAGTTTAATCTCATTTGTTCGGCGTCGCTCGTGTCACCTATTCTCGCATGTAAAGATTGCAGCAGGGTTGCCATTCTGCTCATGAGTTGACTGTTGGTAACTTAGCCAAAACCTGTTCCAGTAGACTCGGCTATAGTCTTTGTTTGTCCAAGATAACAAACAGGGTTACCTCTGAGATTCGCAATTCTTGAATTACGTCAGTTAGGGATTTCCCAGATGCTTGTTTTCAAAATGTATATCTTTGTATGAAATTCGTGCATGAAGCTCTTTACCTCTTTGCCTCGGGTTGTTCAGATAAGAATGTCATTCCAATAACACGTATCTGATAGATGATTAAAAGGATAGGCCGACTTAGTTTTATACCGATGTTCTCATTCTGGGTGTACCTATTTCCATGCTTATGATGTCCTTGTCTGATTACCATAGCACAAGATGTCCTAGTTTGAGACCACAACAAGTAGTTATGTTGTGTGAAAGTTATTTATTTTAAGCAATGAGACAGCACCAAATAAGCAATATTCTTAGAAAAAAGTGTATTTTAGGAATTGCTCATTTTCGATGTAATCTTGTATACGAAAAAAGCGTCCTCTTGGGAAGCGCAAACCAAACGACCCGCTGTAGGTGTATGTAATGATCATGAATAATGTAGGTTTACGTATGTAAAGCGTCTGATGTCTAGAGAGGTTTATGTTTATTTCTATTGAAATTGATAATGTTGGTCTCAGTGACTTAGCTTGTAGGCGTAGCACACAACACTCAATTTGACGCCTATTTAGTTGTAATTTGTATATTATTTAAATGCATACAGATAAAACCCAGGACCCCCTTAAACTTGAAGAACTGCATTGGCTAGCCCTTTGGCAGCTACGCAACTGATAGGTCGTAATTATAAAAAAAATCGGACAACACTTACCATACATTTAACGTAATTATGCTATGAGAAATCTAATTCGCCGTCACATATCCACGTGTTGGTATTCAAGCCTAAAATGTTAATTTCGCGTCGACATGACATGACAGAGGCCTAGCGCGGTCGGGTCGCATTTTTACCGTTTCAATTTGAGCCAGGATGCAATTCCGCGGTGCGCAGTCGTCACAGCCTCCACTCGAGGAGTCTGAATATGCAACCTGCTGAATTGCTAAAATGCGTCCTCCCGTTTACGTAGTATATTTTTATACAACGCTACGAGTTTTTTTTTGCCTGAGTGCTACGTTAGGAAGAAATTGTATTTTTTTAAAGCAAATCGTCGTCCTAATTTGAAAACGATTACGCGATAATTTATAGCTCCCGTGAATGTGCCTTGTTCTGTTGGTGATGACGTTTATCTGCGATATACTTATACTATAGTATGATGAATGTCAATCAAAATGTTGATATTTAGTACTTAACATACGAATAAAGTGCGAACTATTAAAGCGGTAGCGCCTAATGTTTGTGGAGCGAAAAGTCATTCGTGTATGTGCTTAACATACACGCAAGACCGCTGCAAAAATTTGGTTGTTGGTAAATTGTCCAAATGGAAAAATACTTTTAAAATCACATCGTTTTGTGTACACAATGGAAAATCAGTCTGACCAATATTTACTTTCGTTTTTGTACTAAATTGTTTTTCCTTTTATTAGGTTTTGCGTTATTGCGTCGTGTTTATTACGAAACTGAAGCATTACATAGTAATACCGCAAGTATATGTACTGTCCATTTAGGAGGTTTAAAAAGGGCGATGTTAAAACTGAAACACTAAACAACGTCAGATCTGAAATATCTTACGAAAAGTTTCGCCTTGCCCGGGGCGTGAAGGCGGGTATCTTGTAGCGTGTTCCCGGCAGCCCTAACGATGACACCCTCTACCTCCCGACTCGTACCAATTGTAAGCTTAACGGCTTAGTGGATTATATAACTTTTCCTCAGCGCGCGTCGACGTTTTACCTGTACCGTACTACACGCCAAACGGCGCGCGCGATGGAATGTCATACCGCAAATCAAACGAAACTGAGACTGCGATACCAATTCAGATTTTTATCTACATAGTACGTATTTTCACATTACCGATTAAAGCTCGTGGGCTTTAAAAAGTACAAAATCGTGCACAGTTAAATAAATATACGTAAATATAAATTTGATTTACCAATCCAATCCTCCTAGGCCTCCACCAATCCTGACTTGGCCGCCGTGGTGAGGTATAACCTATACCTTCCTTAGAGAAGAGACCTCAATGGGGAAATAATAGGCGGATGATAAAAAACAAATTGATTATATTATTTTTATTTGAAATGGAAATGGTGGGATTCTTAGCGAGGTGGAAGACCTGAGGGTAGCAGGTGGACTAGGGCAATCGCAAAGTGGCGGCCGAAAGCAGGACAAACGGTCAGTGGGCAGACCACAGCCCGATGGTTGGACAATATCGTTGAGTCGGTGAAAAGTCCATGGATGCGGATGGCAAAAGGCCGTGAAAATGGCATTTGAGGGGAAATGCCTACACCCGAAGAGTGTTTGGCAACGGTACCCTGATGGTGATGATGATAATGTTATAATTTTCGTTTTATATCTGGTTACGCCAACAGTATGTTTGCGTATAATTTTTCACTCACAAAATAATTACGCTTGCAAGGCTGAATATCAATACTTAGACAAGCTAAGGGTTGATTTACTTTTCTTGTAATTTCGTGTAATCTACATATTGGGCTACGCGAAGTTCAAAATTCGCGCGCTCCGCTGCAAATCTCTGTAGCGGGTAGTACTACCACGACGCATCTACGTCGTGGTAGTTGTCTAGTACGAGCCGGTATAAAAAGTTGTTCTCATCCCGGCTCTCGGTGTATTCTCTCTCCGAGTAAAAGACTTCCCAACCCAACGCGCGTCGAAGGGCCTTAATACGCTGACCACATCAGAAGACCTTCGTACTAGTGCCTCCAGCAAAGTGCTTGTTGTGACGGTCGCGTACCGCATCGCTGGCCAGCATACGTTCGGCCATTCCTTTAAGAAACTCTTAGCATCAAACTAGTGTTTTGGATCGCAGTGTTGTTCTGAGAAGCCCCTGGACCAATGCAGATTGCTGGACTTGCAAGGTTGGCAAATCTTCCTATTTACTCGTATCTGGGGTAGATGTAAAGCCTGCAAGCGGTAGACGCCGCAAATCGTATTTTTTCGTGTTTCAAACCAGCCCCCAATTGTGGGTACGCATCCTGTGACGCGTAATTTCCTTCGAGCCTTATTCTTTTACCGTCCAATATCGTTTCGATACGAGTGTCTCTTCATGCATCGCAGGAAGGTTAGGCCATACTCCACCACGGGGGCCAAGTCCGGTGGGTCGAGGATTGTAAAACAGTGGCGAGCCTTACTGTCAGAAGGTATCAAGCCGCCCGACGTGCGCGTAAGACATAAGGCCTCTGACATGGCTTAACGACCGCTATCCGCGAGACCGCTAACCGAGAGACTCGTGCCTCAGCAGTGGGGACAAACAAGGGTTGATATCGATACGAGTGTAATTTCGACCGACTCGCGCGTTGTATCCATAGTCATCCTCTTAGTTAGATTCTGCTAGTAGTAGTACAAATATTTCCACGTGAAAGTTTACGTTCTCTCACGTTTAGTTTGGCCGCAAACTGTACCTGCCTGCTGCAGGTACAACCTACTATGCGGTGATTGAAACTGTGAGACTGTAGGATTTTTTCGATGAATTTCCTTGATGCTGATGTAAAATCCTCTGAGCTTATGTATGCTAAATAAGGGTTACGTTATTATTAAAGGCGAAGGAAGATTTACGGTTTGTTTACTATATTAATTGCGATGACATAATACTCGCTAAATTGTCCCCTCTGCACCCCTTCCACAAAAGGGTTTCGGGGTGTCGCCGACACATTTCCACGATATATGAAAGCCATTCAAGATCTCACCAAAGCGGAGTAACAATGTTACTTAATACTCATTGTTTCGTTCACTCTGTTTCAGAGACGTAATTTTATACCCGAGTGGTCGCGGATTATCTTTCGAAAGTACTCCGTATATTAAAAATAACCGGACAAGTGCGTGTCAAGCCACGCAGTTGTTTGTGACAATCAATCATACATTCATTTATTGTGGAGTTCCGTAGTTATTCGTGGAAATATACGAATATCGAACGGGGGCGGGGGGTGACTGATATTAGGATTTTATTTTATTTATCTACCTACTTTACAAAAGTAAAAAATTCACTAAAATAATTTTCTATTGAATTGGTACAAATTTTTTGGCGTATAAGTTGGTCTATTACTACGAGTATACTCGTTAATTTGTAAAACCTACTTAGCCGTGATAGTTTTCCTTTTAATTTCAATATTTTGCGGCTTAGCCAGTAGGGACGCCCAACTCTCTAACAAAAATTGTCGCTTTGAAGCCTGATAATTCGCAAATAATCTCTCAGTCGCGAAATGCTTTCCTGTACCCACAATATTGAACGAAAAATTTAACGATACCCCACACTACGGGGTAAACGAGAAATAACAATCATCCCTAAAAAAATCTGGCGTGATCAATATGTATATCTATGTCAAATTTCAGCTTTGTAGAACTAATAATCTCTGAGCTAATCACAGACAGACAGACGGACACGGACATGGCCACACTATAATAAGGGTTCCTTGTTGGCTGAGTACCGGACAAGTGCGAATAGGACTCGTGCCATTTGGGTCCATACAAACGATCCCGACCTTAAGCTATTGTTAATTTCTGTTAAAAAGTATATTCCCCACACGACCTAACTGCAAAGCTAAGGTTGTAACCACAAAAAAGTCTAGATTGTCGTTCGTTTTCTGTGGAAATTAAATGATTAATTAAATTTAATGAATAATTTAAGTTGTTCGGTTACACTCTACAGGAAACGGCTGCACTCTTTTTGGTTTTCCTGTAGAGTATGAGTGCGATTCGGTTGTTTCGGGGAAAAAGGGAGCTCGCAGTACACGATTTCTGTATATTTCCTAAACTTGATTCAACTCGATGGCTCAGCAATCCGGATCTTGTAGCCCTCTTGTGCTGCCTTACTCTAATTGATCGTCCCATAAACTATGTATGGGGCAATCCATTGTGGCTGGTGGGACAGTTTACTCCAGAATCGCTAATATTTAGACCTGTAACTTTGTGTTTTGATCTAATATAATAATCAAAGTTATATTTTACCATAGATTATGAACAGACTTTTAAACTTAATTATCGAAAAATATTACATAATAAATAGTTTGGTGACATTTCAGTGGTTAAAGGTATGTGACTGGTGGGACAGTCAAAAATACCTGACCTCCGTCTTCTGCACTGTCAATTAAGATTTTAGCCCAAATACTACATAGCCAGATATCTTTTTACTACGCTATTAAATGATTAAATAGACTACACAAGAAACTAAAAATTTGCACCAAGTTTAGTTTCTACAGGAAAATATGGAAAGTAGAAATTGTGACTGGTCGTGTCGTGACTAGTGGGACAAGTGGGAAATTGGCCAAAAATTTACTCGCTTTTATATGTCATATTTAGGACCAATATTATAACGAATTAACAATTATTATTAAAATCTTTGAGAAAATCAACATAGTATGTGCAATCTCCCGCGAATCGGGAGTCCGCTAGGTGTTAACGAAAGACAATGGAATACGAAGGTCTATACAAAAAATCCAGTGAAAGTAATGAATAACGTCGAAAAGCCAACTCACCAGCAGCGTCTGTAGCCTGAGCCTATCCGTCGGCGCCGACAATGTCCGGTCAGCTGTTGGGTATCACAACATTACAATCACGAAGGTGAGGAGCAGCACTGCGTGAGGGCTTGTAGGCGAAATTTCACAGATTTAAACGAAACTATTAATTTGATGTGCACGTAGCAGTGGATTCTCGAAAGGCTATCAAAAAAGATCTGACACACGATCTTGACGACCGTCACAGCGAGAAGGCTCACGACAATAATAAACTACCCTCACTGGATACTTATACAAAACGACAAAATAATAATTTTAAAACTACCTTAAGTAACTTGTCGCTAATGTTGCTACATTAAAAATTTAACCCTAATATGTTCTTATTTGGCGCGGATCGCACATAGTACCTACTTTCTTATAGTAAATAAATGTACTAGTCTAAAGTTATTTTCTTAAACTAAAAAAATAATTATTGTTTGTTAAATCAATGGCCTGGGGAAACTGGTAATAAATCTGATCACCACACAACTTTTTTGATGGTTCTGCAAGATTTTTTATCAAACTGTTTTAGGTTGTTTGGTTACACTCTACAGGAAACGGCTGCACTGAAACTGTACGGGCCAAACCGCACATTTAGCATTTTACTCGTATATGTATCCAGTACTCTATCAGCCGCCTCGGCGAGCACTCGTTTATTAAATATCTATCAAGAAATAGCAAATCAGACTTTAAATCATAATCATCATACAACCTTATCATCCCTGTACAGCAGAGTAGGGCATCAGTGACCATCATACAACCCGCCTCTGCTCGTACATCTTGGTCCTTCGAGCCGGATTTGAACCAGCGACCTATGGATCGTCGTCGGAGCCAACAGCCACCGGAAGTGAAGTCAATTCTCCGACCCGCTACTCCACTAGCAGGAGTTAGCTCGGATTATCATGCATTGGAGCAACAAAGCTCTACAGCCAGCACAGCGGCAGAGCAAGCTTCACAAGCAGACAATCAATATCAGTTACACTCCAGCAAAGTTAACAAAGGTAATCTTAGCAAACTTGACGAGATGTATAAAAAGCAAAAAAGCAATTTCAAAGCACTTGAACGTGCAATGAACAGCATTAACCTTGACAGCCTTCACGACAAGTGGGAGTTCGAGGACGCCTTACGCACTTTACAGGCAAGGTGGGCTGCTGTCGACTGTTTGCATTGGGAACTCGACAGTGAGCTCACGTCAGAAGATGTAAAATACGAAAACACGTATTATGAATTCGAAGACAAATATAATCAAATCAAAAAATCGATCAACGGTAATATGTGGGCCGTATCCTATCAAGAGCAATCAGCACCAAAAATGGAAATCCCTACTTTCGGTGGATCCTATCAACAGTGGACTTCATTTAAGGATCTTTTTACGGAAGCCATTCACAAAAATACATCAATTCCTGACGCACAGAAAATGCAATTTCTCAAAAGCAAAACAAAGGGAGAAGCCGAAAAACTTATTCAGCATCTTCAAATAAGCTCGGGAAATTATCAGACATGCTGGGAAATATTGAACCATAGATATAACAACAAACGCTTGATCTTCAGTTCCCACATGAACACCCTCCTTGGTTTGCCAAACATACAACAGCAATCAGCATCAGCTATCAAAAAACTTTACGACACTACCAAAGAATGTCTTCACGCTGTGAAAAATTTGGGAGTAGACACATCAAACTGGGACCCTCTTGTGGTACACCTATTGCTCCAAAAACTCGACAACGAAAGTCATAACGACTACTTCGAGTACTTAGGACAGCCGCGAGAATTACCTGTCTTATCAGAGTTTCTAGAGTTCCTAGAACTACGGTTTATGACATTGGAATCGTCCCGTCGCCGACAAGACGTATCGAAATTAAACCAGCAAACGGTGGCCCAGAAAACAAATACCTATAAAGCAAGCCACGGGTCACCAAGCAAGCCATTCATCAATCATACAAGTGCTAAAACTTTCCCATCAACGTTTCGCGATAAGCGGAATATCAAGTGTCCCCTGTGCACTGAACAACACGGCATTTTCCAATGCAAGACATTTTTAGAAGCAACACCACAGTCAAAACGACAAACAGCAAGAGACTTAAAACTTTGCGAAAACTGCCTTTATGACCACAAAGGCAAGGAATGTTTCTCAGAAAAGCGATGCGCCAAGTGCGACAGCAATCACAATACATTGCTACACGGCGCATACGTTTCAAGTTACCGTGCAAGCAACACACACACTAACAAAGGAGAGCCTTCGCAACAAAAACAAGTGACACATGTATCACAAGAATGCGTCACAGAAATTCTCCTAGCAACCGCTCAAATCAAGGTGCTGTCAGCCGACGGAAGCTATCAGACCATGCGGGCCTTGGTGGACCAAGGGTCACAGACATCTTTAATATCCGAAAACGCAGCCCAAAGACTTGGCCTGCCCCGGCAGCGATGCAAGGGAGTTATTTTTGGAATAGGGACAAAGGAGAACAACTGCAAAGGAGTGCTGAACATCACTGTTTCATCTTTGCAATCAAACTATACCTTCAGCACCGATGTCTTGATCATGAAGACTCTTGTTAACAACCTGCCACACCGTTCATTCAATAAACCAGCATGGGACTACCTTGAAGGCTTACAACTCGCCGACCCGGACTTTAATATCAGCCGCCCAGTGGACGTACTACTCGGCGCCGACATCTACTCAAATATAATTTTGAGCGGAATAATCAGGGAAAATGAAAATCATCCGATCGCACAGCAATCACGCCTCGGTTGGATAATCTGTGGCAACCTAAAGTCGTATCAATGTAATGTAGTTTTGCACGATCTCGAAGAGATATCTAGATTTTGGACAGTGGAAGATATAGCAGAAAACTCCACTGACCTGACATCACAAGACCAATACTGCCTTGAGCAATATAAAACAGAGACAAAACGGCAGGAAGATGGTCGTTACATTGTTCGTCTACCTCTGAAACCAGACTTCAAGGACAATCTTGGCGAATCAAAACAAAAAGCCGTCGCACAATTTCGTCAACTGGAGAGAAAGTTCCAGAAAAATCAAGATCTAGCAACAGCGTATAGAGGCTTTATGCGCGAATACACCGCATTAGGCCATATGCAACCATGCACTAGTACCGGCAACATGACGCCCGGTTGCTACTTGCCTCACCACGCCGTACAACGGGCCGAGTCTACAACTACGTCACTACGGGTCGTATTCAATGCTTCAGCAAAAACATCAACTGGCCACAGTCTCAATGATCTAATGTATAGTGGGCCAAATCTACAAACAGACTTAATGTCCTTGATTTCAAAGTGGAGGCAATATAAAGTAGCATTTTCTGCAGACATTGAGAAAATGTTCAGAGCTATTTGGTGTCATGAAGAAGATCAAATGTATCAAAAAATAATATGGCGCGACACCACTGATCAAATGCTCCGTGAATACGCTCTAACAACAGTGACGTATGGAACCAAGGCTGCGCCATTTCTAGCAATGAACACTCTAAAGCAATTAGCGCAAGATGAAGGTCACCGATTCCCTGAAGCAGCCAAAATCCTTGAAAAAGACTTTTACATGGATGACGTACTCAGTGGCCATCACAGCATCGAAACAGCAAAAAATCTTCAAGCAAACTTGATTGACTTACTCAAAGCAGGGGGGTTCAATCTTAGAAAATGGTGCTCAAATCACAATGAGTTACTACAAGGAGTCGACACAGCCAGCAAAGAGCAACCTGGATTCGACTTCAAGCAAAAAGAATCAACCAAAACTCTTGGATTACGGTGGAGCCCACAAGAAGATACTTTCATGTTTCAGCTGACAATTGACACAGCAACACAGAAACCAGCCACAAAAAGATCATTGTTATCAGATATATCAAAAATCTTTGATCCTTTAGGCTGGCTGTGCCCCACAACCACGAAGCTAAAACTGCTTTTCCAATCAGTCTGGCAGCAGCAACTTGCTTGGGATGATCAACTTCCTCAAGATACTGCAGACGAATGGTCTAGAACAAGGAAAGACCTTGAGAAAATCCACGACATAAAAATACAAAGATGGATAAACACTCACGAACATGATGATCTTGAGTTACATGGGTTCTGCGACTCCTCAGAGCGAGCTTATGCTTGTGTCATCTACATCAAAATATCAAGCAAAGATCAATCAGCAAACCATCCAGCATCGGTGGTTATCAGTTCAGCAAAATCAAGATTAGTGCCCACTTCGAAAACTGTATCACTCCCCAGACTCGAGCTTTGTGCGGCACTTCTCCTATCAAGACTAATGCAAACTGTGCAAAACAGCTTATCCGATCATAATATTAAAATCTATGGTTGGTCCGACTCAACGGCAGTTCTCGGTTGGATACAGGGTGATGAAGACAGATGGAAGCCTTTCGTTGCCAACAAAGTAAAAAAGATCAAGAAAATCATGCCATCTGACTGTTGGCGCTACGTTAAGTCTGCCGAAAATCCAGCTGACTGCGCCAGCCGTGGAATATCAGCATCAAGTTTAAAAGAGCACTCCTTGTGGTGGGAAGGGCCTACGTGGCTACCGAAATATCAGCACGACACCACCCAATCATATACAACAGAGCAAGAGTTAAAGAAAATAACTCAAACAAACGTCACTATCTTACACGACGACAACGATGACGTAATCAAAGATCTATTGAACAGACACAGCTGTCTTACACGAGTGACGCGCATACTCACATGGGTATTACGTGCCGTGTCAAGGTCTAAGCAAAAACCGAGCTATCTAACAACATACGAAATCAAGAAAGCAAACACTTTAATTATCAAGCATGTCCAGCAACGGGCATTTCCTGAAGAAATATCCAGCATCCAACAGAACGGTCACGTGAAATCCAATAGCCTGCTGCAACCGCTAAACCCGTTTTTGGATGAAAATGGGGTTTTGAGAGTGGGCGGCAGAATAAAACACGCAAACATTGATACAAACATGAAACACCCTTTTATCATGCCACACCAAGCGCATTTTATCAATCTATTAATAGATCAGGCGCACAAGAAAACATTTCACGGCGGACCGCGCCTCACTTTATCGTGGCTGAGGCAGCAGTTTTGGATCATAGGCGGTAACAGGGCCGTCAAGAAACGCATTAGAGAATGCGTGGTGTGCAAAAAATACAATCCTATCAAGCAAATACAACAGATGGGAGACTTACCGGCGGCGCGGTGTAATCTCAACCGACCCTTTTATCACACCGGAGTAGATTTCACGGGCTTCATTGCAGTCAAGTCGAGTAAAGGCAGAGGCATAAAAACTACAAAGGGATATGTTTGTGTCTTTGTATGTATGGTGACCAAGGCCATACACCTTAAACCCGTATCAGACCTCAGCTCATCCGCCTTCCTAGCAGCGCTCCGTCGACTAGCAGCCCGGCGAGGAACCCCGCGTCACATGTACAGCGACAACGGGACCAACTTCGTCGGAGCCAATAAGCAACTAAAACAAGAGTTCTGTCATCTGCAAAATGCTTTAAACGAAGAATTCCACTCAGCAATATCAGAAATGGAGATAGAATGGCATTTCAATGCCCCCTCGTGGCCAAGTGCTGGTGGTTTATGGGAAGCGGCTGTGAAAAGTCTGAAGTTCCACCTTCGTAGAGTAATAGGAGAGCAAAAACTGACTTACGAGGAGCTAGCAACGCTTCTATATCAGCTGGAGGCCTGCCTCAATTCAAGGCCGCTCTGCGCTCTCAGTGAAGATCCAGATGACATCGACTTCCTTACGCCGTCACACTTCCTAGCAAGCGGTCCCACATTGACTATCCTGGAGACCGAGAAGGACGAACGCACTAGATGGCAGCTTGTACAAAAAATCTATAACGATATTTGGAAAAGGTGGCAGTCTGAGTACCTATGCCAGCTGTCTGTCAGAAGCAAATGGCAGCAAAAGCAAGAAAATATGAAAATTGGCGATATCGTTATTATCCATGACGCTAACTTACCTCCCGGTAAATGGGCGATGGGCAGGGTAATCGACCTTCACCCTGGAAAGGACAAGCTCGTACGTGTAGTGTCCATCAAAACTAAAAGCAACGTCATCAAGAGGCCTATCACAAAAATATCAAGGCTAGTTTCAAGTCAAATCGCAGACAAGAAAGGCACCGGAAAGGAAAATAATCAACCTGAGACAAATCAACAAACAACAACATCTCCAACGAAAGCTAGCCGAACTACAGGCAGAAAGACCATCAATTACGTCGCCTTAGCAATACTTCTGCTAGCTACCATCATATCTCCGGCTCAGTGTGTCTATAACTTACTGAGTCTAAACGACAATCAAAGCATTTATTTGGACAAAATATCCAACATGTACTTTGTTCGAGATCAATGGAAATTGATTGTATATTACGACATGGATCCATATCGACAAGGACTTTCACTTTTCAACAAACACATCAAAAACTTAGAAGATATCTGCTACTGTTTGAAAGGAACGAAACAAACAAGATGCGACGCGGTACTTCTGCAACTACGGCATGAAGCGACCGAGCTTGAATACTGTAACAACATGTTGCGCGGTCAGCATCTCACACGCTCGACGCGACCTCGGCGCGGGCTTATCAACGGCGTGGGTTACATAGCTCACAGCCTGTTCGGAGTACTTGATGAAAATTTCGCCGAACAGTATCAAACTGACATCAACTTGATAAGAACCAATCAAAATCGCCTTTTTCATCTATGGAAAAATGAAACATCTATAGTTGAGGCCGAGCACGATCTACTAAAAAGATACGAAGAATCAACACACAACAAGCACACCATTCACGCAGCGAACAATCAATAGAATTCGGCACTGTACCCACAATTGCACAGATCGTCGAGTAATCTGACCGCGACCGCGAAGGCAAGCGTGCCGAACAGTGCACGTGCACTGGATAAAGCCACTTCGCCCGTACTTCGTGTTCGTTTTAGTGACAGTGAATAGTGCAGTATATACCTTCATGAAATATTTAAGTTGTGTACGTTATTTTATTACATTATAATATAAGCATTTAATTTTTAAGTAGCTACCTACGTACCTAAGTGCTTCTAAAATGTTTAATTAATATTTTTTACTTTGTTTTCTCTTATTTGTCGTCCGCAGCATGTACGGGCCAAACCGCACATTTAGCATTTTACTCGTATATGTATCCAGTACTCTATCAGCCGCCTCGGCGAGCACTCGTTTATTAAATATCTATCAAGAAATAGCAAATCAGACTTTAAATCATAATCATCATACAACCTTATCATCCCTGTACAGCAGAGTAGGGCATCAGTGACCATCATACAACCCGCCTCTGCTCGTACAGAAACAAATCTTAGATTTAGCTATTTCGTCACGTCGTTTTCTCACCTCAGATGTTGTATTATCATCCTTACCGTAACCGCATATACAGATCCATAAATTGTCGTGAATCAATGCATTTTTCATCACAAATTTCCACTCGACGTAATTTTCACGTCCGCGTAACTTTTCATGAGAAAAATTTTGATTTTTACTTTCCGACATATTTATAACAACTTTTCACTATTTTGTGCTAGTCCATATGGAAAAAATATACAATAGAATTTATTCAACACAAGAAGAAAAACAGAGAGCAACATAAACATCATGTCAATCCAAACGACGAGATGCGATCGGCCAGGATTAAAATAAGGTTCAGCCAGTTGGTAATGAAACCTCTAACAGTTTCCTGTAGAGTATGAGTGCGATTCGGTTGTTTCGGGGAAAAAGGGAGCTCGCAGTACATTTCTGTATATTTTCTAAACTATTGATTCAACTCGAAGGCTCAGAAATCCAGATATTGTAGCCATCTTGTGCTACTTCACTCTAATTGATCGTCCCATAAACTATGTGTTTTAAAGTTATGTATAGAATAGCTCCATTTTATACACATTGTGTTCTCGACTAAATTATTATATTGTCACTTTATACACATTATGTCCTCGACCAAATTATTATTTTGTAATTTTTTCTTCAAAGTCGAAAGTTGTCTGTTTATTTCTTGTAGGTAGTGAGATTATCTTTTTTCATCGATTTTAAAGATGTTCCTAAGAGTGTTACTTTTAGCTACACAGCTAAAATGTTTAGTTCAACGTCGCATTTAAGTATAGAAAATGTCGCGTATATGATCGAAACGATAATGAAACATGTAACTTAAACATGAAAAAAGTTTGGTTTTTCATCTCATTTCGTTCATTTAGTGTTTAACGTTTACATGATACTTGTATTATACGCAATCTTTCCCGGTACAAGTTGTTTGCTCTCTTCGTGAGAGCTTCGCGCAATGCTTTATACACACCCGATATATACGTGGAAATTATTACAAACAGTCAACGCTGGGAATATCCTAATATGAGTCATACATAATGCTAGTCCGGCAATTCCCCTTCAGAAAGTAGCTGTATGTTTCCTACTTCCCTCCCTATTACGGTGCACCTATTATCCATAATGATAACGGGCTAGCTATGTACGTTTGCGATAATAGCGTTGTTTGTTCAAGGATTTGTTCAGCTGTACGTATTTGCTAAGGCGATTGTTTGCGCATCCACGCTATTACAAGCCGATATAATTTATTGCAACCGCAGTTAGCAATACATCGGACGTCCCCAATAGTCGGCATCGATCGGGCACCAGCTGAAATACCTGTCTAACAGACGACGACAACCAAGCGGCGGAGAGTTAACGATAACGCACAGGAACGTTTTGCAACTGTGTTGTAGGGTGCAGTCATTTCCGCTCTCCCCCACCGTAGTAATAGCTCAGAATATAACTCTAATACGTGGAGATAAAAGCAAAAATTGAATAGTAAAATCGCCAGTGTATGCTGGAGCTTCGTTAAAATGCAACCGGGCTGCATGCTGTGTGTGCTTAACTGCGACATACTGGGAGCTAAAAATTACTCGTCTATTCAACGTTCGAGTATGCCTTCACATATTAGGGTACCGCAAGAAAAGTAGAAACTTGTATCTATGAATAACCTGTGAACTAGGATGTTTATATTTTCGTAATAGAAAATAAGACAAGAATATTCACAAAAATACTTACTAACTGAACGGAACCATCCACTTTCCAGACATTTTTTACGCTCGCGTTTTTTGCCGCCACGATTTCAATTTGTTCAGCCTAAAATTGTACTTGACGAATCACCTCTATTTTATTTTTGCTTGCTATGATGCTACGATCCCCATTTTAGTTTACTTTAGCTGTATTCATATACTTCGCTGAGGTATTCAGTTTTCCAGACCTTCTCTACCCACAGTTTCAGATAGAAACTTTTTGCACTTTTCCGCCATGAATTATTCAAAACATCGTTTTTATTTGCTTAGTGTTTCTTCACAACTATTGGAAAAGACGAATCTCAATGTAATTATGGAGATGGCTCCATTTACTTTGTACGTTTGTTTACGTTTGTAAGGCTAGAAAGATCGAGTAAATACTCGTATACCGCATAATTATTTAATTTCTCTAATACAGGGTGTAAGAATAAGAAAGCACGTAGATCCGTTCCACGAAATTCCCTCCATAATAAGAGTTGTTCGTATTGACTAGAATTCGTATTGAATAGAACCCCCGCTTTTGGATAATTGTCGTGTGGAGATTTTGTTACACCCTGTATTTAATCGCATTTAATTCATAATAAGTACACTCCATTTTCAGCTTCATTTGAATTATTTATATTGTCTGAGTCAAATCCATCTGCACAAAGTGTACATAAATCCTAGTGGTTACATTTAAAAACTGCTACGCGCCAACAATGGGGACACCAATAAAGAACGTAGTTGTCTAAATGTAAAATAGATGAGAATAGGAATTACTGCCTTGTCATGCATACTTTATGGTTGTCACTTGTGTAGCCCGGGACAAAGTACAAGATATCTTATGATTCTTATGAAACACGCCACCATCATTTGTATGTTTTACAAGCTATTACAGAACAAAAACGACAAGGGCGGCGTGTGGGCTAAATGCATTGATTCAGTACAGTAATAATGTTATAGATACTGTAGTTAACTGTTTACAAAATAGTGTCAAATAAAAGTGATTGACAGGCTTATATCTCTCTATTGAACAACTGTGCTTCGGAGACCGAGTATGGGCTTAATTACCACGCGTGCCTACCACGAATTAGCAATTTCAAGCGCGACGGTAGCGTAGAGGGTAGAACAATGGACTCGGAAGCGGGAGACCCAGGTACGATTTCCAGTGCTGGTGATTCTAAGCCCTGTTGTCATACTTGAACCCAATTTGGTCTCATACTTAATGTACGTAATTGGATGATTAACACATATGAATCACTTCTATCCTTGCTTTTAAGTAATTTTTGTTCACTTTTAATTCACTACAAAAGTTAAATTCACCCGGCTGTTAGCAAACACGTGCCAATTTCCACCGTGAACGAACATGTCACACGAGGCGTTACGTATGTGGCCAGTAGAAGCCACCTTGCACCTAGCTTGCCGAATTGCTATGTACGCGGTTACATGCCCGTGTAGTTAGATCTTTATCGCTATATGGTTTAATCTGTATAGGATACAGATTAAACTATAGCTAATAGAGTGAAACGTATTACATTAAATTGTAGTGACTTTATTGGAGCTGAAAAGGTAGGTTTACTGAAATCGCAAAATTATGTAAGTAGGTATAATAAAACAATAGTAGGTGAGACATCAGTTAGACATCACTTGATAATCACAAAACGTGATGTTGTCATATTTTCAAAAAGTGGTGAAAAGTATCTAGAAATGTATTTAATTTACATACCTAGTTGGTTCTAACCTACTTTTAGATAAACGTCTAAACAGATTTGAAAGCTGGCACACAAAAATGTCATAGAAACTTATTCGAATCCTTCTCGACCTTACATTTTGTTATGTCGAGCACATAACAAAATGTAATACGAGTACAAGTCAAGTCGTAACAACTCAATAAAGATAAAAACACCTTCAAAATTTGCATTAAATAGAAACTCGTGAATTTTTAACACTGGGTTTCCGGAAGTACTTACTTGAATTTTTGTCGGATGAGTCCGACCACGTTTCTATCTATTTGGCAGAGCTTAATCATAGTAAGTAGGGAAGGAACTCACGTCGTAAAAATTTTGTATTTAATTTGCACGTTGTGGATTTTGTCTTAGATTCCGTCAAGACATGACGAAATTTAAATGGGATAACAACTGTGGTACTCCCTTCAAGCAAACAAAAATTGATTTCAAAAGGAATATATGAGCGCATATATGAGCGAACTCATGGCCTAGTCGAAACGAGTCCCAAAGGCTTGTAAACAAAGTTTGAAATTCAACAACAACAACACTTACAGTCTTAAAATCTGTGAGTGATCTGTGAGCATGGGTAGTAAAATAACAACAACGCAACCGTGAAATAGAGTTTACATGAAAAATATAGCAATTATCATTAGGAATTGCATTGTCCGAGAACACGTCAAAATACGTCAATAAAGACCACAACCCCCCCGGGAAGTTGTGGATTCGTGTACCCAGTGAAATAAACATACGAAAAACTGCTCTAACTTGATTGAACCCCGATTCTTTATCGACTAAAACTCGGGTGTATTTATGTCAAGATCACTTTGATGTAAGTCCTTAAAAAATTAATGTCTACAGAAACTGTCTGACAGATGTTTGTTTATAAACCAAAGATGCTTACAAGATGGAGGATAGCGTTTTTTTACCGTTCCGAATTAAAAGCGGATTTTTTTTAATTTGCAAATTTCTGAGTTATCCTGCATACTTACTTAGCAGAGTCAATATATTTCGGTTTCTTACGTTAAATACTACAGGAAATATTCATTTATCGCGTCAAATTTGATACGAGTCAAGTAGCGGATTCTACGAAAAGATTTACTGTGTTTAGCAAATAAATTTCACGGAATTTCCGGCAAGTTGACCAAATTGGATAACTAATATTTGGTTCTGCTATTTAAAAATTCCGTTTTGACCTTTTAGGTCAATGTAATACGCGGTTTGTTGCTAACCTAACCCGAGTTGGAAACAGGAGCGGCGGCGTGAAAAACTTTGAATGGAGAAACCGGGGCTTACTCTGTGACAATATTATGTTATTATAAGGTTTAGCAAGTGTCTAGTTGCATGAATGGAATTAAAAATGTATTTTAGAACAAAATTGTACTTAAATTGCGTTTTAAATCTTCACCGTGTAACGTACAACCACAAACAGATATCGTGTCTCATGACAGAATTTAAAAAATGTCGCACTATTCTTTGGCAATCTGAGGGGTAGGCAGATCCGAGGTTTTGCCATTTACCACGATCTTGACAAATATCTCTCGCTTCATAAATGTTTATGCATTATTCGCATACATGCAAGATAGAAAATGTAAAAAATACAAGAAACAAAACAATCTATAAGATAACGTGTGCTTCCATGACACGAAAAAGGACCTCCAATTCCACATGTATTACTGGTGTATGATGTGGATAGCGCACACCAGTCCCCTTCCACTTTCCTTTTTCGTTTACACAAGCCAACTCCACTCACCAGGTCACGTCGGTGGCTGCGGAATAACGGACGAGGTGGTGCAGTGGATGGAGCGCATCCAGAACTCGGGCGTCGACGAAGAGCCGCCCACCTCCCCGGCGCCGCCGCACGCGCACCACGCGCCCTCGCCCTCCCCGCCGCACCCCAACAGCCTGCGGGATGACTCGCCGAGGTAACGTGAAGTATGGCAAAAAAAAGAGTAATGCCAGGTTTTCAAGGTTTTAGTGCTCGCGGAACCAGAGGGGGGGGGAACCAGTCTCGAAAATGCATAGTTGTTCAATAGAGTCATATTAGTCCGGTAATTGTCGTTTTTAGCCTTTAAATAGGTTTTTGAAAATTGTCGTTTCATTCACACTAACGGTAGACTAGTAAACAATCGCATTGCAATGGTATAACTGGTGTTTCTTAACTCGGCGCCTCGCGCGATTCGATCTTCTTCGCGAGACATGCCTATTTAATTATTTTTACGTAGTCTATGTTTGTGTCCCATTGCTGGGCAAACGTCTCCTCCAATTCAGTGCAGTTTTCCGTCTTGGGTCACCATAGCAGGTGGTTGTCGAGATCATATCTCCACCGTCTTCTAGGGCGGCTTCGATTTCGATGTCCGTCGTAATACGACGGACATCGAAATCGAATCGGGGTGACATACTATGTCACCCACTCGGTGGCGAGTTTCACCCACCTATTTGGGTGCATTAGACTGACATGGCCAGCCCAGCTCCACTTCAGTCTCGCCGTCTGGACACCCACGTCGATTATTCGGGTCCTTGCGCGTAGTGTGGTATTTCAGACGCGATCTACCCACCTTAGGCCCAAAATACTGCGCTCCATCGCTCTCTGACAAAGCTTAAGCCTGGACTTTTGTTGTTTGGTCAGCGACTAAGTCTGGGAGCCATAGGTGAGAACGGGCAGGATACACATATAGACGAGTTTCCGCTTTAAGGAAAGATGGAGGTTGCCCTTCATCAGATCTTTCATGGACCAGTAGCACTTCCAGGCATTATCGATACCGCGATATTTAATTTGCGAGGGTTATACCCCTGGAATGACATTGTACTGCTATTGCTTTGTAGACTACAAAATTGAGGCAAATAACAGCCATAGTCGTGCTTATATCATTCTATTGAATAACTATATTTTGGACTCTAGGGCCGGTAAGCTAACATGGTTACTGTAATGCTGCTCGTATCGTGTACATTCGTATGAGAACAAACTTTGTGGTAAGATCGCCCGTGTACGCAGTACGAATAGCTACCGAGTAGCTAAAATAGGTCACTCTGACCGAGAGTACTAATATCGTGAAAGGTCTAACATTTCGCCGAGATTTTATGTCCTCTATGTTATTTAAGGGAATATATGGAATTGACGAGGTGGAGAATACCCTTAGAGGGAGCGCCACTTACCTGTTTTATTATTTGTTGTTTTTCGATAGAGCATAGTATAGTGCTATACTCACACGATATGCATTCTAATCGCAAAAAATTACATGCGATTGGAATGCATACCGTGTGATTACAGTCAATCTAAGCATAAACTTTTGCGACATATTTCTGTAACCTATTTTACTTGATAAGTCCAAAGACAAATATTCACGCCACCTGTATACCAGTAAGGGATACAGGTGTGGCACGAATTTTTGAAAACTAAGGTGAAATGCCAAACTATTGTTTGACATTTGCCATGATCCTGAAACGTAACCCATGATAAAAGTGGAAAACCTCTCCGAATATACCTTTCTCTAGTAACTACGAATCGTAGGGTGGCTATTACGGAAATAACGGCTATCACCTACTCAAGCTGCGATCATCATGCAGCTTACCTTTTTTGCCCAACCAGGTACTCGGAATCCCATCATTACAACAAGTACTCACGAGCGGCGAACACAGGCGAGCATTCGCGTTCGAAGCGAGCGGCGCACGACAACCGCAACACGTGCTCGCTCTATATACAGACTGACCCGCTGATCTGGCGGCACGTCCGAGAGGGCTTTCCTGATGTAAGTGCATTTGTATTCACGTGCAAGTACTATCGAGTGGCAAACACGGTCGAGCATTCGCGATCGAAGCGAGCGGCGCACGTGCTCGCTCTACATACAGACTGACCCGCTACTCTGGTGGCACGTCCGAGAGGGCTTTCTGGATGTAAATGCATTTGCATAGTCGCGGAAGTAATCTTGAGCCGCAAACACGAACGAGCATTCATCCTCGAAGCGAGCGGCGCACGTGTTTGCTCTTTACAGAACCGCTGATCTGACGGCACATCTTAGAGGGTTTTCCTGACATTTATTTCTATTGATGTGTGCTCTTGCTTACTGTAGAGCACAGTTTATCGCAATAAAGAAGTAGCGTACTAAGTATTAAGTGCGCTACTATGCAATTTGTACCAAATAAGGATGTGTTTTGTGTACATAATAAAGAATAATTATTATTTAGATAGATAGATAGATAGATAGATAGATAGATAGATAGATAGATAGATAGATAGATAGATAGATAGATAGATAGATAGATAGATAGATAGATAGATAGATAGATAGATAGATAGATAGATAGATAGATAGATAGATAGATAGATAGATAGATAGATAGATAGATAGATAGATAGATAGATAGATAGATAGATAGATAGATAGATAGATAGATAGATAGATAGATAGATAGATAGATAGATAGATAGATAGATAGATAGATAGATAGATAGATAGATAGATAGATAGATAGATAGATAGATAGATAGATAGATAGATAGATAGATAGATAGATAGATAGATAGATAGATAGATAGATAGATAGATAGATAGATAGATAGATAGATAGATAGATAGATAGATAGATAGATAGATAGATAGATAGATAGATAGATAGATAGATAGATAGATAGATAGATAGATAGATAGATAGATAGATAGATAGATAGATAGATAGATAGATAGATAGATAGATAGATAGATAGATAGATAGATAGATAGATAGATAGATAGATAGATAGATAGATAGATAGATAGATAGATAACACTTTATTGTACATAAAAATGGAAATTACACAGATATTTCTTAACCTAAGAGTACAAACGGCGGCCTTATCACTAAAAGTGATCTCTTCCAGACAACCTTTGGATAGACTGGACTAATATATTGAAGAAGGAAGTAGATGTACAAATATACAAGATTATTACAAAGGTATAAATGAATACATGCCTAAACAATAGTGTACTATAGTTATCAACAAATAAATACAAATAATTTACATAAATACACAACATAAAAAATATATATTATTATATAAACACATAAACACTATGTTATGTTGATATATAAACTAAATATATAAACACTTTCAATATACATATTGAAAGGACAACAAAAAACACAAACAACAACAGATCAATATTACGGATTACTTCAGTGTTATAGTGTACTAGCGTGATAGAACTCCTTTACCATAGCCTTGAAAATGGGAAGGGATTTGGCTTTCCGCACCTCCACTGGTAAGGCATTCCATAGTCGGACTGCCTGCACACTGAAGGAACAGCTATAGAAAGTGGTGTGATTGGAAGGGATTTTCAGGAGTAGGTTTTGGGAAGAGCGAAGAGAAAGGATATGAGAGGAGTGCAGAATCTCAAAGCGCTCTTTTAGATAGGAAGGAATTTATCCAGCTAATTAAACAGTACGCAATATAGAAGAGAAAGTATATGCGTATTCCGGCGGAGACGGGTTGGGAGCCACTTGAGCTGTGAACGAAATTCAGAAACGTGGTCATATTTGCGCAGACCAAATATGAAACGTATGCAAAAGTTTTGGAGACGCTCAAGTTTGTTAAGTTGCTCCTCAGTAAGGTCGAGATAACAAGTATCAGCGTAGTCGAGAATAGGAAGAAGGAGTGATTGTGCTAAAGCAACTTTGGTAGCAGTGGGTAGAAAGTTACGGAGGCGTCGGAGCGAGCTTGCAGAGGCAAACATCTTCCGGCTCAACATTTCCATTTGTGGTACCCAAGATAAGGTACTATCAATGACGATACCAAGATTTTTTACTGTTTGCGTAAATTGGAGAGTTGCACCTTCAAACACTACACTAGGCAGCACATCCATGTCAACCTTAGAAATGAAATGCCGACTACCAACGATAATTAGTTGTGTCTTATTAGGGTTGACTTTGAGACCGTGAGAACTACTCCAATCGGATATAAGCGAAAGGTCATTATTAATTACTGAAATGGCCGAACTCAGGTTATTTAAAGTCGCCTTTGTGTAGATCTGAAGATCGTCTGCATATAGGTGGTAGGAAGAAGTGAGCTGATGAGAAATACTATTAATTAAAATTGAAAAAAGAAGAGGAGACAACACGCCACTTGCGGGACGCCGGCAGATATTTCACACCAACAGGAGAAAGAATCTTCAATGTGAATACGTTGCCGGCGCCCGTGTAGATAACTACGAAACCAGACAATCACCGTTGGAGATATGTTAAGAAGACGAAGCAACGCCAACAATATGTCAAAATCAACAGTATTGAAGGCGCTACTGAAATCGAGCAGAGACAATACAGTCAACTGGCCGTTCTCCTTACCTAACCGCATATTATCGGTAATCTTGACAAGAGCCGTAACAGTGCTGTAGCCTGGACGGAAACCGGACTGGAAGGGGTTGAGGAGATTGTTCCTGATCAGGAAATGGCTTAACTGAGAATTGACCAGGCGTTCGAGGACTTTGGACAGGAATGGTAGGATGGATATAGGCCGATATTCGGAAAAGGTAGTAGGGTTGGCCTTTTTAGGTAGGGAAGCGACCTGAGCTTCCTTCCAAGCTGTAGGGAAGATCCCAGAGGAGATGGAATTGTTAAGGAGTTTGGTAATGGTGGGAGTGATGATGTCAAGGATAGGCAAAAGCATATTACGGCTGATTCAGTCACTACCGACTGCATTTGAGGTAATGGATCGAATGTTCTTCTTAACATCACAATCAGAGAATTGACTATATCAGGAGTTGGAAGAGATCAAAGATATCTGAGAGTCTCAGCTTTTTTAGTACCATCAAAGGTAGCCGAAAATGAGAAGTGTTGATTAAGCAAATCAACATTTAAATCTTTTGGAATAGTATCTTGGCGAGATTTTCCAACTCCTAGCGAACGAAGAAATTTCCAAACTTTGGCTGGATCACCGTTTTCTACAGAGTCATGAATGTGGCGTCGTTGTGCATCCCTACACAGCCTATTGCAGCGATTCCAAATGACCATATATTTTTCTTTATTGTAGTCAGTATGGCGAAAAAGTCTCAGGCAAAGTGCAAATTTAAATGTCGCCCATTTAAATTTGCACTTTGCCTGAGACTTTTTCGCCATGAGCTGTTTGTGGTCATCAGTAAGCCATGGAGCCGGAAGATGCTTCATCTTAACTGCACGAACAGGCGCATGTACGTCGTAAAGTTGTGTAAGGAGAGCGTTAAAGGTTTCTACCTGTTCATCTACCGTGCCTACATCAGTAACAGACGACCAGTCGATGTCTGAGGCATCATCTTTGAGCTAACTTAGATCCATACTACCAAAGCTGCGTTGCAGAAGAATTCTGGACTTGGCTTTGGTAGGTCGAATTTTATAGGATAGAAAAATTAAATCGTGATACGAGAAGGCGTCGGCGGAACATTGGCCGTGTTGTGCAACGTGATTACATGATGACACTGTGATGATATCCAGAAGGGATGGCAACAGTTAGGGAAGTGATGTGTTGCACTAAGTGGGAGAAGATGCATATTGCTTGCACGGAGAAGAGAAGTAAGAGAATTGGGACGAGAATCACCCTTAAGAAGACACGTATTGAAGTCACCCATAATGATGGTATGACTATATGAAGAAATGAAGTGTTCTAAGAGTTTTTCAAATGAGGAAAAGTAGTTAACCAGTAACCAGTATAAAGTTAAATATTTTCATCACTACTGTTTCTTTGTTGAGGCATGGAAATAATAAATTATTATATATACTAGATATATAAAAAAATATGAGTTTTAAGTGTAGTTATAAATAGATAAGTAACAAGCCACTATATGATGACTTGAGTGTACAAGTAGACGTCCACCTGCCAGCAGTATGAAAGAAAAATAGCAAAAACGGAACGCAACCATTGACAACACCATAGAGACAAAACAAAACATACATGTTGTCTGTGAACAGACAGACGTAAGTGACAGATGTCAGCGAAAGAAAAGTTAAACGAGATAAAATTGAAAACCAAACAAAAAATGTACAGAAAAGAAGGTGGAACAATAAAACTTAATTTAACCAGAGCAAGAAGAACAAAAGTACTTAATTACTTGCGCGTGAATCTGACCGGGCGTTCTATGCTAGTCTTCTGAGCTTTCTTCTTCTTTGGTGCTTCAGCAGCGGGTTTGTCAGCTGATGTTGCACTTGGAATTTTGCTCAGCTCAGCCAGTGAGACGATTCGGTGCCGCGAGCCATCCGGTGCCTCCAAGTGCACGGTGCCATCCCGTGTCCAGCAGTTGGTCACACCGAAGCGCTCCCTCGCCGCCATGAAGGCATCGTGACGTCGCTTTGTTAAGAATTCTGACAACGTGATGCCAGAACCCTTGAGCCGTGTTTTGGAATACCAAACGTTGTCCCTCACGCTCATATCTCTAAACTTCACTATAGGATCGGCCTGCACCTGTCATTAGTAGAACGACCCATCCTGTGACAGCGGTTAATGCTGGCTCCACTGAAGTTGGCTATACCAAGATTGTCAGTCACCAGCTTGACAACAGCCGCTGTTGTGTCCTCCTTCTTCTCCTCGTCAACGCCGTGCACAAGCAGGATTTTGGGTCGTCCCCGCATCTCCAACTGATCCGTCTCCCGGGCCAACATCTCCACCTGTTGCTGCAGAAGCTGCACAGCCTTCATAATGAAAGCCCTGAAGCCGGCAAACTCAGTTGCGAGAGTCGTGGTGCTGGATGTTGGTACAGGAACGGGGCCCTTTTGTAGCTCCTCTTCGAAGACCGCCAATTTAATTATGAATGAAACCCTCGGACCACAACAAATATTAAAAAATATAAAATTGTGCGAGCGAGATTGCATGGTTCACGTAAGACAGCCTTTACCAATAATGTAAAGACTCCAGTACTACTAGTTGTACTGTCGACATCACTTCTATCTTTACCGAGTACACCATACCTTATTACGGTACGGACTATTTTGCAACATAAATGTATATAGTGCTCGGCTGTCGATTGTACTAAAGTCCAGTACAGTCATTAATTTAAGAGTTTGCGATACGATGAAATGGCTCATGCACCTACAATAGAGATAAAGTTCTACTTTGTAGCAAACTGTTTTACTTTACAAAGTTATAAATAGGCCTTTGACAGTGATCACCAAAGTAATTCAGCTCAATTTCGAATATGAATAGAGAATTAGCAAGTGAAAAGGTAACTCGAATCTTATTGTGTCAAAAAGGCATAAGTCGAATGATTGCTCTATTATACTGATTGAGCGCAATTGAGAATATAGTACAGCTCCATGATTACACAGCGCAAAGAGAAAATTATTCTGGTGACCCGCGGTTTCCTTATAGTTAATTACTTTACTTGGTTTACCGAAAGAAGCAGATACATGAATGCGGTCGGCCTTCATTATTGGTTCGAGATTTTATTTTACAATTAATTTATGGTTGTTTTCTTAGATTTGGTGAACGATACAACGTATTATTAAATGAAATGGATACAAGGTTTGAAGAAAACCTTCAATAAATGTTTCAAGTGTCGTGTGCTAGCTAGCATGATAAGGCTAACGGAAATGAATACTTAGTTAAATTATCCTTCCTACGTATGATTCTATCTCAAAACAAAGGCTTAACGTCGTGTGATTTTTATGAAGCAGAGTTCTGATAATATTTATGACTTGTGAGTCATTTTAAAACCGCGGATTATTTTTATAAGCCTGCAGATAAGCCTATATTTGCTTTGACTAAATTGCTTGCCGATAAAATAAACTTTTATATTTTAAACTGTCACTACTCTTCTTAGCGAACGAGGTTCATAGTCTACCTCAATAATTGTTGCCCTGGACCCGTTTCAAAAAACTACAATGATTCGACTTATGAACGTTGATGAAGCGAAGTTGATACATCAGGATCGTGGCAAGTGGCAGTCACTGGTCTCCTCATACCTCTCTAGGATACAGGCGTGAGGTTATGTATGTATGTACAATGCGTCGTTTATTATGATTCAATGCATATTGCGTGGTCAATTAGGAAAATTGATCTTCCTACTTGTTAGTTTGTAGGTTAGGCTATGCGGCTATGCAATGTACCAATATCGAATAGTCATAGTAAATCATGATATTGTAGTTCTATGAAATGAATACTTGGTTGTAACAGACGAACAGGGGAATTAGTAGATGTGTCGTTCAGAATAGCTCCTTCATGCTCCGCAATATTTATCTATGCCATAAAATTATCAATCACTCTTTAAATATTGTAACTTTCTTATTTGTGAATGTGAATAATAAAATTTATTCTTGGTATCCAAGTTTTGTTTAACTCTTTGCAATTCCAATGGATGAATCTTATCCTTATCATACCGAAAACTCTACAGCACCTGGATCCTAGCAAGAGAGTTGAAGTAGACATGAAGACCCGCGAAGAGATTCTATCCCTCATCGCTCATCATGTGACAGCCGTCAACTACATCTACCGAGACACCAAGTTTGATGGCAGGATCAAGCATAGAGACATCAAGTTTGAAGTGCAAAGGATAAAGGTGAGTCTTCCGATTGCCTTCTCGACTTGATAACTCGTCCGACCATCAGGCTGCTGATCTATGCAATGATCTCTGAGCCGTCACTTGGTTATACATAACCCCAGTCAGTCCTGCCATTTTCAATGCCTCGTTTGTCTAGCGATATCACGTTTGATTACCATGGCGGAGGTTGTGGGTTTGATGCCCACTGGGGGCTTCCGTACATTCCGTGTAAATGACCTCAGTCTAGGTGTATTTACATGTTTGTCCTTGGTTACCATAGCACAGGGTATCTTAGTTTGGGATCAGGACAAGTGCTTGTGTTGTGTGGAAGGTATTTGTTTATGCCACCCATTTCCACCATGGATTAGTTCAGTGATACTGTCTATTGACAACAACTATCTAAACTCTGACAATTATCACTTAGACGCTGTATGGCTGGTGACATATTTCTAGGGAAGCTTGCCCAGCAGCTCGCCTCAAATTGATATTGTTGTTTTTGAAGCGGTGCGCATGGAAAGAATAGAATAAGAATATTTTAGATTAAAGATCGAGTCCTAATTAAAGTTCATATTGTGCTTCCTTCATTCTGGGAAAATTTGTTGTGCAGAATTAATTTATCCAAGATGGATCCATTCAGTGATGATTGTAAAAAAATATTTTTTCATTAGATTCATAATTCGTGACTGACGCCATTGATGCGACTGCGGTCGCGTGCAGATTGTATTTTTCTAGTTGACAGCTGTTATGGACAGACAAACTTGTTTACCCTCTTCATTATTAACTAGACTTATTATTTGTATACATAATGTTATTTAAATAACGTGCATCCGAAAAACCGTTGTTCTTACTTAGCGTCTTCTGATTCCCGTTTCTGGGCAAAAGCCTGTCCTCCCTATCCACTACCTTGTTTCTTTAATATCGATAAAAATAAAATGAATTATTAACTTTTGATTACATTTTAGAAGCAGTTTAATTTATGAATATTGAAGAGGTGTAGCGTTATTTCAGCAACACGTTTTAAACGTTGTACGAGTATACCACCGGAAAGGTATAGCTTCCTTCCTTCCTCTTCCGCCAAATTACAAATTAATACATATTCATTTGTAATTTGGCGACCTTTCGGTGCCTAGAAGTTTAATTGCGATTGAAAGATCGGAATCAATAAGAAACAAATATTGTCTTCATGAGTTTCTCAATCCGCAGATCGACGACAACTCCCAGTGCCACACCCACCAGTTCGCCTCGCCGCACACCAACCAGTTCTGTCTGGAGAACATCGACGTGTCCAACTTCCTTAACCTGCACTCGCTCGGGAACCACGAGGACTTCTGTCTGGCCTACGTTTTCACCTACCGGGACTTCACGGGCGGCACCTTGGGTGAGTTTAGAACTCAGAGAAATAGTCGACGATTGAAATTCACGGCATAGAGTGAGTTCACATTAATCTAAGTTCTGTCTGGAGAACATCGACGTGTCCAACTTTCTTAACCTGCACTCGCTCGGGAACCACTGTCTGGTCTACGTTTTCACCTACCGGGACTTCACGGGCGGCACCTTGGGTGAGTTTAGAACTCAGAGAAATAGTCGACGATTGAATTTCACGGCATAGAGTGAGTTCACATTAATCTAAGTTCTGTCTGGAGAACATCGACGTGTCCAACTTTCTTTACCTGCACTCGCTCGGGCACCACGAGGACTTCTGTCTGGCCTACGTATTCACCTACCGGGACTTCACGGGCGGCACCTTGGGTGAGTTTAGAACTCAGAGAAGTAGTCGACTCTTGAATTTCACAGCATAGAGTGAGTTCACATTAATCTAAGTTCTGTCTGGAGAACATCGACGTTAATTTTGCCTCGCTTCGGCAACGATTAGAAGTTCTTTCTACCCTACGTCTTGACTTACAGGGTTATGGGAGTCACCTTGAGTGAGTCACGGAGAATGACCTATACGGACGGGAGTATAGGTCATTCTGAGATGTAAGAATATCACAAAGAAGTGGCTGCCTGCCGCGGTACAATTGCATTAGAAATCATGAGTCGCAATGGCTCGTGATGCTAGTATGTGTGTAGAGTTCACGGTAACTCCTTCTTCATGAATTGGTTTTAAGCGATTCGCCAATTGACAAGACCATAAGAAGTATTTTTGGACTAACTATCCAAGTTTTAATTTGTACTTGGGCGAAACTACCTATTGACGGCCACTAGTCAACATTGTTCTTGGCTTACATACAATTTGTGTACATTCGTTACAACTCTCCTAACAAAGTGTGGAATGAATGAAATTATCAGGTATTCCAATAAGATTTTTTTGCTTCTTGTATTGATTATCGCGTAAATCTGTATTGTACCATACTGTACCAATCTGTATTAATATTGGTGCTACGTGCAATGAGTAAGCGATTTTTCCCATACTAAACGGCGAGACCTTGGTTTGATATTGTGATTGAAAAAAAGGTCTCTCAAGGCCACTCACGTGCCTACTTGATCTTTATGAATTACGAGATAAAAGCAATCCGATAGAGATACAAAACCTAAGTACTTTCTACTAAGATGTGATGATAACGTACAAACGAATTTTAATAATATTTTATATGACTTCCAAAATATATTTCTGTGCTCTAGGGTACTAGGCTTTGGTTATTTGTATTGAAGTTTAGTACGTTCAGTCAGCGACAACGATAGACAGTTGAAGCCTAGCCAGACAGTTGCCTCCAAGGGTGCTTGACAAAAGTAATATTTGAAATGAGTAGAGTAGAGAACAATTTATCGCACACAATTTACGCAGAAAGGTTTTTTTTTCTTTCTATTTCTGACTTTTCTAGTGACTTTTATAAATATTGTGAGGTTTTAACTATACGACAATTATTTATCTTAAAAATTCTGTTGCACCAGCACTCTAAATGTAAACCAAACTCTTCTTTAGTGGATAAAAGGCGTAAATACAAGGTCTGTGAATATGACAGATCCTTTAGGACAACCTTCAGCCAAAAATTTTCACCTTTCCTGGCGCCTTACATCTACAATAAATTAAATAAGTTACTGGCATTTCATACCTGTGACTATCATTATTGTAAAATTATATTGACAAAATGGCTGCAAAATCTGTCATATGCTGAGACCGAGACACTGATGGCAGTAACGAAATAAAAATTAGAGTACTAAAAGTATAAAGTTAAAAAGAGATAAAAAAAGGCTTGTTTTGTATGTTCACCATATCAGGCCAATAACTTATGAATCAATGTAAGATTCATAATTTAAGAACAATTACATAATATATATATCTGCTTTCCATAATTTAATGATGTAGGTTTATACATTACTTTACATAGTTACACACTAAGATATACATTAAAATATAAAACAATACACACCCTCTCACACACACTCACTCACAAACATTATTACACAAAGAGAGGTTCCCTACTCACAGCACACTTTTAAATATTTTAAATGTTATGCATGATTAATAAATGTTAAAAAGTAAACAAAATTTTAAGTTTTAAAGGTTTTAAAGATAACACCTTAATGTCACTTCTTTGGAATTATATTACATATTGATGTACGAACACGCCCTCTAAATAATTACCATACCTTTTGGGATGAGGCGCTGCTTACTGTAATACAGGCAATAAGCCTAGCTCAGTAGCAGATGCTGTATGATTTTGTGCTATTGAACGTATCAGTCCTGTGTAACTTAGCCCTATTTTGTATTCTTTGGTCAATAAAAATATTCTTATTCTTATTCTTATTCTTAGGTACCCTTACTTCAGTAGGTCCAGATACTTTTGATCGTTATGAGCAGCTGGACCGAATGGTATAATAAAAAATATAGAATTTGCAATAATTAAATATGTGAGAAATAGTACTTTTCCTGCTGTTCCATTCTTCTAAGTTTATAGTGGCTCCAGAAGTTAAATGTGGTTTCCTGCGTTTTTTACCTCTTTCTGTCTCTTCCTCTTGACGTCCTGTCTCAAATTACCACTGTTAACTAACGTTTTAAACTTGTAAAAATAAAGAGAGGTAGTCTGCAATAGTGTTAGCAAACTATTATTTTTATTTTGGCGGAATAATAGTTACTGTACACAATGTACTATGAATGTATAGAATAAACACTTTTGCAACGTGTTGATTGCTAACGAATTGACCTTGGCTTACTCCGCAGCTAGTTCCGCACGTGATTATGTTCGCCTAGATACTGTTCATGCATTATAGAACAATAAAAATTGTATGAACGCGACGATTTCAATGCCGCTGCAAGTCTACACCCGCACATGTAAGAGACCTTCTAGGCCTTAATGGGCTGAAAAACACTTACCCCCTTATTCATAATAGTCTGTTAACTTTAAGCAATGCTTATTCTCACTCTGTCCTCTTCTATTGACCTAAGTCAGAATGAAAGAAAACACTGTTTAGCAGCTGTTTTAAGCTAGCGGATTATTATGAATAAGGGGGTTATTATGTAAACCAACCATAAATCTGTCATTATACTATCTAGGTATGCATACCTAGCATGGACGGAAAACGTTTGGAAACGTTCTTGAGTCGCACATTTTGTGGTGCTAAAATGTCTGAATGTGGCGATGAATGTACTGGTTCTCCTACATTACGCGCACCAAATCCTGAACGGCTCCTGCCCTCCTATTACGTAGCACTTCACCCTATCGAGTGAAGCATTTAGACGACTCCTAAGTGTCAAAAAATGTATGCATTTGACAGCCGGAGTAGCTTAAAAAAAGTAAAAATCAACGTCACGCAACTCAGTGGATACTTACGTAATAATGCCCCTGATTGAATCGTCTTACTGTCAATTTCCATACTAATAGCTACCGCACAATGTTCAGGATGAACGTGGTGCGCCTAATTAAGCCTATTTGACATTTGAACGCGCGACTACTGTCGTCATACTTATGTCTGTAGATAAATATATATAATAGAGAATTAGTTATTTTACACAAGAAAGTAGTCTTAACATAAGGTTAAATAAAACGGCCAGCGGAAAACATGATACTTATCTGATGAGCAACCAGTCGAAAACTCTTCTAAAGTTAATAAATAGACAACATATATTGAAATATTTTTTGGCAAGATATTACTCGTCTACGCTCTTAGTAGAAAACTTCAAAAATCATAAAAAAAAAACTAAATAGAACAAGATTTTTATTATTACAGTGACTTGGTTTTTCGCATTTTTTGAGACCTTGAAAATCCCGAATATATTGAGTTGCACCTATTTGGGTTATTATTAAGTTAGGCATAGGTTTACTAAAGCAAAAAAATCCGCCTGGGTAGTACGACGGCCTGAATATTACGTTCTGTGGCGCTAAAATGACAGAATGTCACAAGTCCGTGACATTCTGACATGTTAGCGCCGTTATGCTATGAATCGCTCGTAGCCCCAGCTGCCTGAGTGATCTTAAACGATCACGAAGGTTGAGCAACATACGGTGCGTGCATGGATGGGTGACCGTCTATGACTAACGGTCGTGGCATTTTTCCGAGCGGTTCCGTTACTCGCAAGGCACTTTAAGCAGTTGGTGCCGGCTGTCATGTAATGGCAGCCATCAAGCCAAGTCAGAGGCCTTAGGGCGGCTTAAAAACTTATGACAGTAAGACCAGCCACTAGTCTTGTAAGCCGTGGTGGTGACCTCCGTGGTGGAGTATGGCTATGGCCTATAGCTTCCTCAGGGAAGAGTCCCGTGCCCCTCGGTGGGGACATAATGGGTTTATGATGATGATAGTATAAATACCATGTCACTCAAATCTTTAAAACCTATTTAGAGGCTAAAAATTCCACCCATGCCAGGATTCGAACCCGCGACCTCTGGCTATCCGTGCCAGCGCTCTTTCCAACTGAGCTAATGGGCGACTCATCGGCATCAGTGAAATTTGGAACTTTTTTACAATATTCTCTGTATTACGTACAGGCAGCTTAATCTTATTTTGTTCCACAGGCCTCGCGTGGGTGGCCAGCGCGAGCGGCGCCTCCGGCGGTATCTGCGAGAAGTACAAGACGTACACGGAGACCATCGGCGGCATGTACCAGAGCACGAAGAGGTCACTCAACACGGGGATCATCACGTTCGTCAACTACAACAGCCGGGTGCCGCCCAAAGTGAGCCAGTTGACTCTGGCGCACGAGATCGGACACAACTTCGGCTCACCGGTAAGTTTTGGGCCACCGTTTGTTACCGGAACACTTTGTCCCAAAAGGGCTACGATATACCTCGAACATTAACGATTTTCCTTAAAGTAGAAAGGTGTCTGGAATTGTAGCCAGCTCTATTTATGAGTTCTAGGTTCTAGAATAATAATAAGGACCAAATTTAAGACATACGTTTTATTTATAAAAAAGACGATTCACTCGAACTCGAGGTGTGTTTTAGAGGACTCGTGTTGTTTTAAATAAGAGCGATATACAAAGTATGGCCTAAGTGGTGGAGTATGGCCTAATCTTCCTGCGATGCAGGAAGAGACCCGTGCCCCAGCAGTGGGGACATACAAGGGTTGATATCGATGCTTTATTTATAAAAAGCCAATTCCACTTAAACACTCCACTTAAACACGTAGTTAAAGTCCGTAGACACCATGACTTTAGCTAAATCTTATTTCATAAAGAGAATGTCCATGTTATTCCTGCTATGAACAGTTGGCCGCGGGTTTCCTCAAGATGTTTTATTGGGATAGTGTAGGCGGTGGGAAAAGCCTACTCTGTCTAAAATATGTTTTATGCACTACGCATAGGTTTACTAAAGCATTTACTACAGCGCGTCTCAGTGGTCACTTCACTTATATAATGCAGGTTGGAATTGCCACTCAACGCTGTATACATCATCTTACATCTACGATTTAAAAGGCCTATATTATTATGCATTTAACGGGTATAATCGCGATTGTTATTGTATATAGATAGAAAGATTGATTGATTAGAATAGCCTAATAAGTAATTAGGCTGTTCCGAGTCATTAAAAAACATGTGACGTCCGTTTTTCTTTAGCCCAAAATTTTCGTTGTACTTTACACTGTATTCGTTTATTTAGCTGTTTTGATTGGTTTCATGACTCGGTTTGCTCGCTTTTAATTTACATAGGTACTTAACAGTTTATTACTTTTTCCTATCTTCATGTCGAGACAAAATGAGGCTGGTTATCATAATTTAATTAAATGACAAACAAGGCTTGAAAGATACGAGTAGGTATGTAATTATACCAATTAGTAACAACTTTCTTTTTACGTCATGGTTGTAATTAAATTTTTCTCGTTTTGCAATAAAGTCTTCACTATCTGTACATCAAACCATAAAAACAAGATAATTATGCATATCAATCTTTTAAAAGTGCTATCATTCAATCTCTTTAAACGAATCCTTGATGTTAAGAAAAAAAACATGTCTTCCTTTACAGATTGTATTAGAAAAAAGTGACTTACAAATCTCCAAATTTTGTAAGCTTATGATTGGGAGTGAATCAATCATGTAACCTAGGATCAAATACCTGGTATTAAATAGCATTTTATTCTAAAGCAAAGTAACGAAAAGTTCTGTAAAGTTACCTACTATGATTTTTTTGATGTGTCATTGGTATGCTGCCAGTAATCTAGGTAAAACAAATAACTTCAACAATTGACTTTGACTTACCACGGACGATTTCCTGACTCATTTGCAGGAGACACGGGAGATCGACTTAGAATTTTACTTGTTAACTTCTTAAACTCTCTCAGCCTGATAGTTTTCACGTTCCTACAATCAATCAACCATTTAGCCGGGAAAGGGTGGGGAGATGTCGTCTAACAAAAAATTGCGCTATGAAGCTTAACATTTCCTCAACGGATCCCTAAATCGATAAATGGTTTTCCTACACTAACAATATTTTTAACTGAGCCCCGCACTGTGGTGCAGGTCTAGGGGAAGTACCCCAAAAAAACTGCCGGGCATTAAATAGTAAATTTTCCAGCACTACTATCCGGCCATACCCCACACTGAAGTGCAGGCGGGAAAAAAAAGTGTAGGAGTAGTACTCCAAAAAACCTGCCGAGCATTAAATAATAAATCGAGTGTGAATTTTCCAGCACGACTACCAGTCCATACTCCACACTGTGGTGTAGCTAAAAAAGGTGTAGTGTAGTGGAAGTAACACAAAATATTCTCTCGTCGTTGTCGTCGTCAGGCTATACTGGTCAACTGCTGGACATAGCCCTCCCCTAAAGAGCGCCACGTTGTGCTATGATAGGGGGTAATGCCCATAATCCCCACGCTGGGCATACCCAACCGGCATTTGTGCCCCTTAGTCGCCTTTTACGACACCCGCGGGAAGAATTGGGTTGGTGCTATTCTCTAGGCGGACACCACACAGCAGCAAATATGCTCTGCCGAGCATTTAATTGTACATCGAGTGTAAATTCCCCAGCACGACTACCCGTCGGAGTGCCGACCGGGCGGGCAGACCGGCAACTTCATAATGTTCGCGTCGGCTACTTCCGGCGACCGGCCCAACAACAGCAAGTTCTCTGCGTGCTCCGTGGGGAACATCAGCGCCGTTCTCGACGCCGTAAGGGACGGCCGCAAGAAGAACTGCCTCTCCACCAGCGCCGGCGCCTTCTGCGGGAACAAGATCGTCGAGGCCGGGGAGGAGTGCGATTGCGGTGAGTGCGACAACACATACGTGCCAACAGAGGCAGCTACAGTGCAGGGAGCCAATTGTCACTTCATTAGCAAATAATTCGTGTACGACTGGAAGGTGTATGACTTGAATTCTACATAAAAAGTCGAACGACAGACAATTATCATTATGATTACGACATTATGTCGCCTCAATGCGAGCGAAATTTATTAGCAAATTTGCGCATACGACTTTGTGAGAATACCTGAAATTGATTTATATGCGACAAATGTCTAATCCTTCGAATATTTTGCGTCTACGCTTTCAATTCGCATGGGCGATAATCGGCTCTCTGTATTTGCGCATAATACTACTGATAATTATATTATTACATGATATAATATGTAAGACCCTCGGATGACTGGCCCAACAACAGCAAATTCACCGCCTTTTCGATGCCTTGCGCTGGCGTCTTCTGCGGGAGTGCGTGTGAGGACCGTGGTAGTGCATAGTGAGACCGTTGTGTTCTTCTGAAGCGAAAATACACGGCTTTTGTTCCTAAGATTTTGGATAGACTTACGCTAATCCAACTCCCTTGGTCATAGTTATATATTAAACGGGTCTAATCGCGATTATTTATTAGATTAATCTCCTTTCGTCCTTTTTTCCTTTATAATGAGATAATCTTGTATTACAGGTTACGATGATGACGAATGCAAGGATCACTGTTGCTACCCGCGACAAGTTAGTGCATTCGACAGAGAAAAAAATGCCACAGCCAAAGGCTGTACCAGAAGAGCAGAGAAACAATGCAGGTTAGTCGTAATATTTTTTGCAATAATATTTCCGTAGTTCATGCGTTCAATTGAGTACATTTTGTAATATTTACAAAAAATATCTTTACTATGAGCTGAACCCTCCTAAAGCGCATAAAAATACCATTAAGAGGGGACCCCTACACTCCCAAAATATACAATGAATTTAAATTAAAATGAAGGATTTCACTTTTCACCACCAACTTTTTTTTTCAGTCCGTCGCAAGGGCCGTGCTGCCACGCGCAATCGTGCCAGTTCGTGATGTCGTTCCGGAATCAGACTTGCCGCGAGGCGACGGAGTGTTCACACGCTGCCTACTGCGACGGCAGGACGGCCGAGTGCCCCGCGCCGCGCCCGCTGTCCAATGACACCAAGTGCAACAACGGTGAGTTAGAAAGAGTGTACGGGAGAGGGAGAGACAGGGTGCCAGAGACCTTTGATTGTAACAAATTAACAATTAACACATCACAAGAAAATAACAGGCATATTAAATTTATACTTGCAAATAAGGTAGAAAAAACTTTACAGAAATACAAAGCAGATCCCACTCTCGACGGGCAAGGGATGTAAAGCGAGCATTACGGTTTCAAAAACTGATGGAGGTGAACGCGATGCACAGTTCCTAGTGAATTGCCACAACCAGACAACAGTCAACGCGTTCTATTTACGTACATTATTGGCAGAGTTTTCGAATTCTGTATTCTAATTCTGATTTCGGATGCTGAGAGATAGTCGATGCAATTAAGAAATTTTGAAGTTATTGTTTAACTTTTTTTTATTTATCCTTTTTCCAGGCACTCAACTTTGTCAGAACGGCGAGTGCCGCGGCTCTGTCTGTCTCGCATGGAACATGAAAGAGTGCTTCCTCTCCTCTGCGCCCACGCAGGTTTGTAGTGTTACAGCGGGTCTCCTACACATGTTTTCATCAAACATTGCAAACACAATATAATCGGGTTTCAATGCGCAAATTACTGTTTTATTTTTGCTTCCCCTAGTAACTATTGCGTTTTGCGCATGGAAAACAGATTACCCTTTGTAATGTTTGCTCGCAGGAGGCACACGAGGTCATACATACTTTATTGACACTCCCTTACGTGTGACGCAATTTATGCGCTAGTCCCACAATTGGTACATTTAAGAAGCAGTTGAAAGAGCACCATTTATCTCTATCATAACTTTGAGCTGTATTTATGATTTATACTTATGATTTATACTATGTATTTTATTTTATTTCTTTATATTTACAGGTATTTAGTCTATGTAGTGTATTATTTCTGCTTAGGTTATTGTTAAGGGTTTTTGCAGTCTATGTAGTTTATTTTGTACACATATATAGACCCGTTGTTTACTGCTGCTCCGACTCTCCAAGGTTTGCTCGAAGAAATCTCTTACAGATATAAGCTTGCCTTTGTACATGTTATTTCTTATGCAAAGTCCTTTTTAATGTTTCGTGTGCAATAAAGTATAAAGATTATGCATCAGCCCGAACTCAAACGGAGGTACAATCCAGGTGGGCGACGGCGTGACGGCGGCGGCGGTGGTGGACCGGCGCACGCTGTGTCAGCTGGCCTGCCAGACGGGCGACTCACCCGAGTCGTGCAAGTCCACGGCCGACTTCGCCTCACGGGTCGGCCTGCCGGAAGGTGGCATCAGCCTGCGACCCGGCTCGCCCTGCGACAACTTCCAGGCGAGTATTCTCCAGATGAAAGGATATCGTTTTCCCTCGTGTTTCTTGCTATCATTACAGTTATTTTCAGACTCGCCCTGCGACAACTACCAAACGAGCTCTCGCCAGATGAAAGTTTGTCGATTTATCACAATATCTCTTACTGAAAATATGATAATCGACATAAAAATATTTCTGGTCCCCTGCGGCAACTCCCAGTAGGCGAATGCAAGTCATCGCGAGATAAAAGGACGTAATTTCGTCTCGCATTATATAATATTCGATATCAACCCATGTATGTCCCTGCTGCTGGGGCACGGGTCTCTTCTTGCATCGTAGGAACGTTAGGCCATACTCCACCACGGTGGCCAATTCCGGGTTGGTGGAGGATTGTAAGACAGTGGCGGGCCTTACTGTCAGAAGTTATCCAGCTGCCCATAAGGCCTCTGACATGGCTTAACGACTGACATTACATGACACCCGGCACCAATGGCTTTGCGAAGCACGGAAGCGCTCGGAAAAATGCGGAAAAAGTCACGGGACGGTCACCCATCCTGCACCTGTTGTTGCTTAACTCAAGTAATTGATTCCAATCACTCGGTTCGACTATCCCACGAGCGCTTCTTATATAATATTACATTACACTAATCAGACGCCTTGTGACGTCATACTACGAGCCCGAATTGCGAATTTTAAAATGAGATCAAATCGTGTTTTTGTGTTGCAATATCAGCAATCCGGCAATATAGAACCCAATGTACGACATAGCTCACAGCGGAATAGAAAATCGATTCGGCGAGCTCATAACTAACTACGACCGTTTCCCCCCAGGGCTACTGCGACGTGTTCCTCAAGTGCCGCGCGGTGGACGCGGAGGGTCCGCTGGCGCGGCTCAAGAACCTTCTCCTGAACCGCGCCACTCTGCAGTCGGTGCAGGCGTGGGTCACGGAGCAGTGGTGGGCCGTGCTACTGGGCGGGGTGGCGCTGATCGTCTGCATGGGCGCCTTCGTCAAGTGCTGCGCTGTGCACACGCCCTCGTCTAACCCCAAGCGGCCGCCCGCCAGGTGAGGTGCTCTGAAATGTGGACACGGCCCTGCAGTGGCATGTAGATATATAGGCGACATCATCATCCTCATTAACCCGTTATTTCCCTACCGAGGGGCACGGGTCTCTTCCATGAGGAAGGTATAGGCCATACTACACCATGGGGGCCAAGTCCGGATTGGTGGAGGCTCGTAAGACTAGTGGCTGGTGTTACTGTCAGAAGTTTTCAAGCCTTCCTAAGGCATCTGACTTGACTTAACGAGTGCCATCTATCGACGGCAGCCGGCACCAACTTCCTGCTTAGCGTGCCTTGCAACGGACGGAAGCGCTCGGAAAAATGCCACTAGCGTTAGTCATAGAAGGTCACCCATCCATGCACTGAACGCGCCCTGTGCTTAACCTTCGTGATCATTTAAGATCACTCAGGCAGCCGGGGCTACGAGCGATATAAGCTACATAAAACAATAATAACGAAGTCCTTTAAATCTTTTTTATTATTTTTATTTTACTTCAACAAACTTAACTATCATTACAGTGAGTCCCTAGTTCAATAGTTAAGAGAACAACAACATGGCCTCTCCAATGCGATTAAAACATGTTTGCAAGTGTAAGTCGTCCGTTAACGGTCCCGTTCCCCCCAGGCGGCTGTCGGAGACGCTGCGGCGGCCGATGAACACGCTGCGCCGCATGCGGCACCCGGGCGGCGCGGCGCGCGGCCCGCGGCCCCCGCAGCGCCGCCCGCCGCGCCACCACAAAGGTTACGCCCCCCCCAATTACACGGCCCGCGACCTAGGTGAGGCGCACCCCACTTGCATGCCTCTTAACATTACTTACCGCATACATTTTCCACATATTATATGTATACACCTATCGACTATATTCTTCCCACTATTCGCTCCATCTAACTAAAGGTTATCGCTTCGTGACCGCTGCGTCACCACAAAGGTTACGCCCCCCCCCAATTACACGGCCCGCGACCTAGGTGAGGCGCACCCCACTTGCATGCCTCCTAACATTACTTAACGCATACATTTTCCACATATTATATGTATACACCTATCGACTATATTCTTCCCACTATTCGCTCCATCTAACTAAAGGTTATCGCTTCGTGACCGCTGCGTCACCACAAAGGTTACGCCCCCCCCAATTACACGGCCCGCGACCTAGGTGAGGCGCACCCCACTTGCATGCCTCCTAACATTACTTACCGCATACATTTTCCACATATTATATGTATCTTATGTAGCACAGGACCGTGAGGAATGGCGCAGTAAAAAGGAGGCCTATGCCCAGCAGTGGGCTGATTATAGATAGATAGATGTATGTGCATACAACTACCGACTATATTCTTCCCACTATTCGCTCCATCTAACTAAATGTTGTCGCTTAGTGACCGCTGCGCTACAGCAAGGTTAACGCCCCCCCCGATTACACGGCCCGCGACCTAGGTGAGACGCACCCCACTTGCATGCCTCCTAACATTACTTACCGCAAAAAAACACATATTATATGTATCTGCATACAGTTATCGACCACTGTTCGCTCCATCTAACTAAAGGTTATCGCTTCGTGACAGCTGCGCCACTACAAAGGTTACGCCTCTCATTTACTCGGCGACGGTGAGGCGCATCGCACTTGTATGCGCCTCCTAATATTATTTACAGCACACATTTTCCTCTATTATACGTATCTGCATACAACTACCGACATTATTCTTCCTGTCATTCACTCCATCCAAAGGTTATTTGGCAGATATCGCTTCTCGCCGCCCTCATTATCACCATAAATGTGAGGCGCACCGCACTTGCATGCCTCCTTATATCACTTACAGCACACATGTTTCACATGATATGTATCATGTATCTGCATACATTTACCGACTATATTCTTCCTGTCATAAAGGTAATAGCTCCCCAAGCCGCCACAAAGGTTTCTCATTGTGCAATAAAGGGTTCTGAAAGTGCTTTAAAATTATCTTAACACCACTGAGCTACAATGTTACAAAAAAATAATAATTAAAATCAGATTCCGTGTTATTATTATTAAAATTCTTTATTGCATAAAAATTTTGCACATAGCCGAGCTTAATGTTACTTAGCATTATCTACCAGCTAACCTAAGTTTTGGAGACAAGATTAGCAGGTAGTGCAATATTATATAATTAGTAAATTTTATATTACAAGTTAAAAAGCGCGATTAGGCATTCAAGCCTATAAATTTTGGAGAGCAGGGAGGCATTTGCCCTGAGGAGCGAACGCCCATGTAATGGAGGCTATATAAAAAATAAGTAAGACGAGTCCGCTCCCGCAGCGTCGGCGTCGGCGCCGGCCGGGCCGAGCCGCGCGCGCGCCGAGCCGTACGCCAACGCGTACCCGCAGGCGTACGAGATGCGGCCCACGCACAAGGTCTGACAGTACGAGCGCTGCGCCCCCGCGACGCACCCGCACGTGAGTACGCAAGCGCTGAGAGGGCTAACATAACATAAAATATTAGTTAGATAGGGAGGGAGGGGGAACGGTCGGTGGGCAAACCAGCAGCCAAATGGTCAGATTACCTATGTAAAGTAGCCGGCAAACAGTGGATGAGACTAGCGCGAGACCGTGCTGGTTGGCGTGGAAATGAAGAGGCCTATACCCAGCAGTGGGGTTTACCGGGCTGATGCTGATGATTAGTTAGATGACAACGATTTCTGGAATTAAAGCCAGTACAATGCATGAGTTCTATGTTTTAGAATAAGTATGTAAACTCTGTCATTTAAAGACTTCGAAAAGACTAAGTTCGGAGTTTTTGTTAATTTTTTCTCCAAAATGATTTAGATTCTGAAAGCGGTCTCTGTGCTACTTTTAAACTTTTTTTTATCAGAATGTATTCTAATCAATTCATATATTAGAGCTAGCTGGAGGCCGCCCTACAAATGGCCGCAATGTCGGTGATTTTCCATGTTTCCGATGTCCTTGCCTGGTTACCATAGCATATACTAGTTTGGGACCAGGATAAGTGATAATTTTTGTCGAAGTGATTTCAGATGTTATCTTTATCACACTGTCATTGCTCGCCACACAAAGATGTCAGGATTAACGGTGCTGAATCGTTCCGTCAGATATGCATTTGAGGGAAAAGGTACCCAACAGCGGGCAGTGGTTGACTGATGATGAATGAATCAAGAATACTACAACATGGAATGAGTTAAGGTGGCTAAGTGAATGTTAAACGAATAGTGTTACTTTTTTCCTCTCTACGCGCGTCCGCAGCCCTTGTGGTTTTATTTGTTACGCCTATGTTAATTGCGTTTAAATAAAAAACTTAGCTACACATAACAACACAGTCCACTGCCCACCGCAACGATTTCTTTAATTAACACTGCTCTTCTCTCAGAGAGTAAAAGATTACATAGGCTTAATCACCACGTGTGCCCCGCATAAGTATCTGTACAACGGCGTCAGTTGCACGTATTTTGGCGCTAGCTAGAATTTCGCAATTAAAGTACTGGAAACGACGCGAGTCGAGCGCTTTAACGGCAAATGTCGCGAGACATTTGCCGTTAAAGCGCTCGACTCGCGTCATCGTCCTACCTATGCTGGACTAGCCGTGCATCGCTCGTCTAACAACATTTCGGTCTACAGATACCGGGCGGCGGCGGCGGCGGCGGCGGCGGGGGTGGTCAAGTGGAGCTGGTGGCTCTCGCCCCGGGAGTACCTCTACTGCTGGGCTACGTGTATCGCGCCGGCGCTCCTCAGGACCAGGCCCACACCGTGACCGTCGCCTCGCAGACCACCATCACCCTCCACTCGCCCGAGTCGCTCACCGTCACCAACCCGCAGCGCCCCCAAGCGGACATTTAAGACACGTATTTAGTCGGACTTGAACTCGAGTCCGAGTCCAGTGCTGGAGACGACAGTTGTGCGGGCGATGGTCATTGGTTTCATTTGGATAGTGAACTTCACCAGTGATGTTGTTACGAGCGCCATTGCGGTTTTTGAAGCATCGTTTCGTTCATTGACGTGTTGCGAAACGATGCCTCGTGAAAGGTTAACGATCTAGTGACTAGATTCTACTGAGTAATAATCGATCAGTGTTTTAAGTGTTTCGCTAGTCCGACACTGGCTTATAAGCGTGCGAAATGAGGGTCTGTGACTGTATTCCTAATTGACGTTCCGAGGAAGTGAGTCGAAAAATAGTGTTATGCGGTGTGTACACCGAAACTAGCTGGTTATAGAGATGTTCATTGTCGTGTAAACCACAATTAACAGCAAATTTTCACAATCCAAGTAAAACCTATCGGCAATATAGCGCTTGTTTAATGAAAGGAGCTCAAGTTTGGGACTAATTTTCAGGCTGTTCGTCTGTGATTTTGGGCTGATGCTATTGGCGAGATGATTCTTTCTATTGGCGAAATACGTGACTACATTTAGCTGCGTGTATTAAAACTACTTGAAGATAAAACTAAGTGATGTTTAAGTACACGACAGCTGAAGGAACGTGGTAAAATAAACTGACTTATGAAATCTGTCGCTCATACATAAATCGATGGTAATTTGATGACGTCGAGCCAAATAAAATATGACCTAAAAGTGGCTGTGTGGATAATACGTTCACAGAATCTCAGAATTTATGTAAGTCGTCATTATAAACGATTAGATATATCGCTATAAACTATCATAGACATTTGTATCCTTACTAGCGGTCTCGACCAAGCGACGCGAGTGAATCGGCCGTTTATTTATAATCAGCATGCATTTATAGGAATGATGTAAGTTATCTTCGGGAGATTATGATATACAGCGCTGTTTTTATTATCTCGATTGCTCAAAAGTCTAAAACGTCTAAATAAATTTATCCCATACCACGGTTATAATGCAGATATGGGCAGTAAATATTTGGTGGTGATATTTTAACATTAATTTGCTAAAGTATTATTAATGTTAGGGTTTCAAAGGTTTACTATGTATTAACACCTACACACATACTTACAACCACTCATTAAGGAGATTATTTTTTTAAGCTTTTGTTTAGTATAATGGCAGCATATTTTTCTGTCTGTACTCTTCCAACCTTTAGATGCCCAGTTAATCTGATAGTGAGTGGTGTTCATACATAGAGAGGATTTCAGCCAGATACCGGCAGACAATACAAAACAAAATCAAGTCCATTTTATTTCTATAAGTAAACTTTAAGAAATTCAAAAGCTCGTTGCTCAATATTGGTCACATTATTTTACAAATAATGCTACGAAATTGTCTCAAATTTTATTGCAGAGCTCAAGTTTTCAGAATGTTTAATTGTTTCATTAAAAAAATTAAGTACATTATTTCTACAGATTGTTGATTCTGTTGTGAACAAACGCAGTTGATAAGAAAGGCATAAGGACAATATGCATTTCTTGACTACCTACGATGCGAAACAGTGATACTCAATAATATTGATGAATAATTGTGAATACCCTTTACATCACATCATTTATGTATATTTTTGTATATAAATGGAGAGTTTTACAAAGGCTACAATGTAAGAATATCATAGTTATAAAACATTCATACCAATACAGTAACGCAATAAGTACGTACCAGCCTTTATTTGGAATCTCCGTTATAGATTGTCTTGTAAGTTGAAAAGTTCATAGTTTCTAAGAGGAAAGCGGAGGTGCCATTATTCCCAATTTTATTTCGATAGATTATTCATCGTCGTGTTAATAAACGTAGATATGTCACTCATAGCTATTATACTTACTTTAATTTTATCATTCATCGTGTTCCAATTGGGCTCAAACGATTTTTCACAAAATTAAGTCTTCCTAAAGACTTTTGTATTACTTATTTCTACCTAGTATTTATTTGGCAATTATGTTAAATCTAAGTAGAATAATATCAAAATTTAAAACAGCAATGCCAAACTCGTCACGAGTACCATATTAGACTGAAAATTGCGTTTTTATCATTGTAAGTATATTTCTATGAGAAAAATATTACATGATTTCATGTGAGAATGAAGAACTTGATGTCATCATGGTGTTACTTGTATATCACAATGTTATCTTTGCATTTCACTGTCATAACTCTGAAAGACATGCATGATTCCGTGAAATTACAAATGATCTCTTTTTTTTACTATGAGAATTTATTTTGTACGAAGATTGTGCACTTTATTGGAGAGCAGCATCTGAGGTTTTTGCACATTCAGTGTGCAGGCGCGGAACTGCGGGCGCGCGGGTTTAGCGGCTTTCCTTTCACAGTACAGTAAATGTGGGTTACATTGGCAATAAAAAGGTGTTATGCCGTGGTCCCATTATTTTATCCCGTGAACGCGTCCACGAAGGATAAGGAACGCGTACATCGATATCGGTGTACAATAAAGTGTTTATATCTTACAAAAGCTGCTATTAGCGGGTTAACACTTACCGAAACTATAGAAGCTAGCCCGAGCAATGTGAAAGGTACATACGGGACTGGACTGGGCCTATAGAACCCCGCGAGGCATGTGCGCCGATTGTAGCCATGTGATCACTATGAAAGCAAGGACAGTCGTACGTACAGCCGAGAGCATACAAACCCTTACATTTTTGTCGGAGTCTACATAACGTAGGTGACTTGTGCATGTAAAGGTTAATATGCTATTTGATTAACACGCACCCACCCGCCGCAACTCTGGAATAGGCCTATGTCGAGTACCAGACAGGCAACGAGTCCGAACTAGCAAGCTCAGTAGTGTTAAGGAACTAATGCGATGGTAGTCGCAATAGTTCTGCAATACTATATTCCGTTCCGGTCACCGGACTAAACAACTGAATTGAGGCAAGGAGGTGCCTAGAGCTCTATTGTGCACCAATAGCGCAGCGTTTACACTCGCCCGGTTTAAGTACTCGTAGCTGCGTCGTGCAAGCCAAAGAGCATGATGTATTTTTTATGTTTTTCTATACAATTATTATAATTAAGAATCAGTATACCATAGTAATGCCATTTTAATAGTGATTGTCGTTAAACAAATACACACGTTTCCTTAAAAACTGTATGATAAGATTGTATATTTGTTTGTAAGTAAGGAGGTGAATTCAGCTGAAGCTGTAGAATGACATGACCAATCAATGATGGATGGTTTACTCCCCATCACTTAGAGAACTCAATGGCATTAATTCTCCCTAGTGTTAAGCAAGTTTACTGTAATAGAATATTTAAAAGACAATGTGAATATTTTTAATTAACAAGAATAAATGTTACAACATGTGATTTCAAAATAATAAAAAAAAAAACAATAAATTTTACATGAAATTATGATCTTTATTTTCTATTTTTAACAAGTAACTTTATTTTTGGGACCCTTAACACGCTCAATGCGGAGGATCAATTTAGTTACTTGCAGTACGGTGCGGCGGCGTGAGGTTCAATCTGCCTCGTTTGGGTCTTTCACTTCGGTGCGGCGCGTGGTCGATTGTGCCTCGTGTTCCTTAGTGACTTCAAACACGTTTAAAATTATGAAATTAATGCCAACTTTAAAATGGACTACATGTACCTACTTATAGCTAATAGTACAGGCTTTTTGTACGTACCGTCGCCCAAGGATCTTACGAAATTTGATTGAAATAAATGAAAAAAACCACTACGAGGCGCTTTAAACCTCGTGTTGTCCTGTGAGTAACCAAAATGCGAGGTAGTTTGCGCCTCGTTGACGCACTATGTTTATACATATCGATAAAAACGTAGTGATGGGAAATGGAAAAGAAAAATTACATCGACATTTTATTTTAGAAATAGGTACATCAATGTTTTTCATTAAAACAATTTAAACAAAAAGCTTTGGCGCATTTTTCACAATAGCCTTTAACCTTCTTCAATTTTTTTTACTCAGTTCAGAAGTATTTGTTTCAAGCCGCTGCAACACTTTTTTGTACAGAGACTGTGACTTTGGATGATTGTCATTGTGTTTATTAATGACAGATTTATCTGAGTTAGAAAACGACAACTCAAGAATATGCCGAGATCTTTTTCTAATTCCTGCTTTCGTCACGTCCATTATGCAAAAAAACACATGTGTTAATTACGGAATACAGAACGACACTAAAAAAAATATCGATTAACCTCGGTGCACTGAGTCCATAAAACAGAATTGAATTGAGGTCCTCACGAGGCTCAATGAGCCTCGTCTTGCACGGAACGCAAAATTTTACTACTCTGCTACTCTGTCGCACCGAGGCGTTACATGCCTCGTGTTTTTTGATTGGTCTTAATAGGTACTTAGGGATATAGTTAAAAGGCCTAGTTAGATGGTCTCTTTTGTTTACAAAAAAAAGTGATAAAAACTCCAGTTGCAAGAAAGAGAGACCTGTTTTTTCACCTCCGCACCGAGTGCAAACGGCAAAGGAGGTATATAATGCTTCGCGTTGAGCGTGTTAATAGGTATGTAGTGCTTCCTACATGGAGCTTTCGCGCGCCTCACGCGTGCTGGCCAGCGGAATACTCTCGCCGCCGCGCGACACAAGTGTCATACAAACAGTCACGTCAAGTAACTCGTTTTTGCTGTCACGAATTTTCTGGCGCACCAAATTATATTCCTGCTGAATCCTAAAAACCTTCTTATCATTTCATTGTTGAGGAGAAATAGTATCCCTCCTCACATTGGTGACCCTCAGACGAACAAAAACAGGATGGCAAGCGGTAACAAATCACCGCCTCCGATGGATGCCGGCGACTCTGCCTTCAAAGACGCAGTTCCCTCTCCAGAGGCATCCCCATCATGCAGCAGGAGCATTGCGGGCGTGACAATCACAAGCCTTGAAGACATGTTCACGAAACTGCAACAAATAATGTCGGCGAAAATCACCCAAGAAATAGCGCAACTGAGTATGAATCGGAACTCAAGTGAACGAAACTCGCAAGGCCGGCACAGGTCCGTATCCAGGAGGCGCCAGCGATCCCGCAGTCGGTCCCCAGGAGTTTGTTGGTACCACTCGACGTTTGGCGACAGAGCGAGAAAATGTATCTCCCCATGCAAATTTAATACGACTACTAATGCGGAAAACAAACCGGACAGTCAGTAATGGTGGCAGACGACTGTCGTTCTAAATCCAGCCGCCTTTTTATATTGGATCCAAGAAGCAAGATAGAGTTTTTAGTCGACACCGGATCAGACCTTTGTGTCCTACCACCGCCTAAATTCCCGCAAGAGCCTAGAAAACCAACAACCGAATACAATATGTCAGCAGCCAATGGCACGCCAATCAAAACATACGGCATAATGAAGATGTACCTTAACCTAGGCCTGCGCAGAGATTTTACTTGGAACTTTGTCGTGGCCGACGTAGACAGACCAATAATCGGCGCAGATTTCTTATCCCATTTCGGTTTACTAGTGGACTGCCAAAACCATCGTCTCCTAGACAGCGTCACTACGCTTACCGCGGCAGGCACACTCAAGCTGTGCAACACACCCAGCGTGAAGGCCGTCTCGGGATTGAGCAAATATCACCAGCTTTTGGCCCAATACCAGGAACTTGCGAAACCCTCTGGCATTGACAGGCAGGTGAAACACACGACAGTTCACTACATCCGCACCACACCTGGCCCTCCAGTTTTCTCTAGACCCAGACGCCTCGCCCCAGATCGACTGAAGGTGGCCAAGGCCCAGTTCGAGGAGATGGTCCAGGTTGGAACGGCGCGCCGCTCACATTCACCGTGGGCTTCCGCACTCCACTTAGCACCGAAAGGTGACGGCTGGAGACCCTGCGGAGACTACAGAGCTCTCAACAACCGCACTGTCCCGGATCGATACCCGATACGTCATATCGAAGATTTTTCACAGAGGCTAGCTGGAAGCACAGTATTTACGAAATTAGACCTTGTAAAGGCATACAATCAAATTCCCGTTTGTCCTGACGATATTCCAAAAACCGCAATAACCACACCATTTGGACTATTTGAATTTCCTTTCATGTCATTTGGACTGAGAAACGCCGCACAATCGTTCCAAAGATTTCTTGACGAAGTGCTCCGAGGCTTGGATTTTTGTTACTCGTACATTGACGACATACTAATAGGTATACTCGAGAAACCATGAAGAGCACCTCACACACGTCGAGAAGGTTTTTCAGCGACTCAGTGAGTATGGAATGCTCCTGAACGTATCAAAATGTTGCTTCGGAGAAAGCGAAATAACTTTCCTTGGCTACAAAATTTCCGCTGAAGGCACTCAACCACTGGATGATAAAATATCGGCTATCAAGCAGTACTCTCCGCCCAACACTGCGAAAGGTTTGCGAAGATTCCTCGGCATGTTGAACTATTACCGACGATTTATGCCAAATGTAGCTGAAGAACAGGCGCCACTGCACGATATGCTGGCTGGCCCATATGTCAAGGGCAATCACTCCCTGACTTGGACACCAGATCAACTACAGGCGTTTGAAATGTGCAAGTCGAGTCTGTCAAGATTTACTCTCCTTGTCCACCCTGTTCTCAATGCGCCCCTCGCCCTTGTTACTGACGCTTCCAACACCGCTATAGGCGCAGTCCTCCAACAAAAAGTCGACCACAACTGGCAACCACTAGCGTTTTTCTCCAAGAAATTGACCAAACCCCAGACACAGTACAGCGCCTACGACAGAGAGTTGTTGGCCATCTATCAAGCTGTCAGGCACTTCAAGCACATGGTAGAGGGACGTCATTTCATTATTTTTACGGATCATAAACCCATTACATTCGCATTTAACCAGAAATACCGAAGCTGCTCACCTCGACAATTCACCTATCTGGATCTCATCGGACAATATACCACAGACATTAGGCATATTTCAGGCAAAGATAACCTGACTGCCGATGCTCTCAGTAGAATCGAATCCATCACAGCAACCCCCGACTACCTAACTATCTCCCGCGCACAGGAAGATGATGCGGAACTACAATCGTTGCTATCGGGCGGGTCTTCATTACAACTACAGAAAGTACCAGTACCGGGCACAGACGTATCTTTGTTCTGTGATGTTTCGCAAGCCAGACCTCGACCTTTCATCACAACTCAGTTACGTCGCCAAGTCTTCAACTCAATTCATGGCATGAGTCACGCAGGCACCAGATCTACAACAAAGATGGTGTCTCAACGGTTTGTATGGCCTTCGTTACGCAAGGATTGTCGTACTTGGGTCCAAACCTGCCTTGCATGCCAACGCGCCAAGGTGCAGCGACATACAGCGACACCACTTGGAGTTTTTGAGTCTCCCGGAGTGCGATTTTCACACATTCACATTGACTTAGTAGGACCACTACCACCGTCAGAGAACTACAGATACTGTTTAACAGCCGTTGACAGGTTTACCAGATGGCCTGAGGTTACACCGCTTTACGACATGACTGCCGAAACTGTAGCCAAAGCCTTCTACGAGACCTGGATAGCAAGGTTCGGATGTCCTCAGATAGTGACTACCGACCAGGGCAGGCAGTTCGAATCTCACCTGTTCAAGGCACTGGCAAAGTTGTGTGGTATTAAACTGCAGCACACTACTGCATACCACCCGCAAGCAAATGGCATGGTTGAACGCCTACACTGAACCCTGAAAGCAGCGATCATGGCTCACGATAACACTCGATGGACGGAAGTTCTCCCCATCATTCTGCTTGGCGTCCGGAAAGCATGGAAAGAGGACCTAAAAAGCTCTGCTGCGGAACTTGTTTATGGAGAGCCACTGAAGGTTCCTGGAGAGTTCCTACAAACAACTTCAACTACTCCTCCTCCACAGACACAAGATTTCGTTGGTACTCTACGGCAACACATTGCAAAATTAAAACCAACTCCAGCATCAAAGCACGGCGACAAGTCTTGGTTTGTACATAAAGACCTCGAGAGTTGCACGCACGTTTTCTTACGCAAAGATGCATTACGCGCCGTACACAGGACCGCTTAAGGTGCTAAGGAGGACGAGCAAAACAGTCACTGTCGACTCATCGCGAGGACCAGTGACCGTTTCCATGGATCGTGTCAAGCCAGCTTACATGCTTGCCGAGGAAGACCCGTCTACTTACATCTCCATCTCACCCACAGGAGGAAACAAAGCACCTGCAGCGCCGTCGAATGGACAGAATGCACCTACTGCGTCCATCCCGTGCCGGGACTATACAACGCGGTCAGGCCGAAGAGTCCGGTTCAAAGACTTCTCCCCAGATTAATCCTCTCCAAGGGGGGTGATGTAGTGCTTCCTACATGGAGCTTTCGCGCGCCTCACGCGTGCTGGCCAGCGGAATACTCTCGCCGCCGCGCGACACAAGTGTCATACAAACAGTCACGTCAAGTAACTCGTTTTTGCTGTCACGAATTTTCTGGCGCACCAAATTATATTCCTGCTGAATCCTAAAAACCTTCTTATCATTTCATTGTTGAGGAGAAATAGTATCCCTCCTCACAGGTAGTAAGTATAAATAGGCGGTTAATTTGTTATAGTAATGTTTTATTTCCATAATATGTAAGTATTCAAATAGTGTTTACTTATGTACATAGCGATATTAATATTGCTTGACAATTTATAAAAAAAATGCGTTATGCACCTATTATAATTTTACAGCATTGGAGAACAGATATTGGAGTCTAATATAAAAGTTTATACTTAAATCTGCTTTGAGTTAGATGCAGGTTACATGCAACTTACGAAAACTAATTACCTAATCTTGCATTTATTTTAGTTAGAGACAGTTAACAATACCATTAAAGCCATAATTAGGCAATTATACAACTAATTACCTATAGTTAATATATAATTACAAAGAAATAATAATCAATTCCTTAGAATAATAGAATCGTTCGTAGGCATGGAAAATGTGAAATATTCTCTTGCACATACACATTCTCTTCACATTCTTCAAAACTAACGTTTACAGTACCAAATAAAATCTATATAAGCTTTATCAAAATTCCATAATTACATTCATGACATAATCTTCACAACTCTTAATTTTAATTTAACCCTTATTGATAGGTAGGTATGCCGTGTAAATTACAATTAAAGATACGAGTGCTAACCTCCTATTTCTAGTACACTACCCCAGTCAGTTGGACTAAGTGCGTACAAAAAAAATGACAGATTATAAGATTATTCGTGTATGAGGGTGTTATCAATATAAAAAATACCACTAAAGCTAGGAATATGGAAAAGGATAAATATCAAAACTCGTCAATACTTTAAACTTATTTTGTCAGACTGTTCTAATAAATGTAGAATTATTTCATTATCAACTTAACTCCGCATCCACATACCTACAATATTTTTTGTCGGAGTTAAGTTATTAATGTGTAGTGCATCCTAAAGGTTTAGTTCGAAAGTTATTTCATATTGATCATTCACCACACGCAGCTCAAGACTGGCAGGCAAGGCAGCACAGGCCTTAGAGTATAAAGTACGTATTTATACTCAAAGGCACAGGCAGATGTTCCAAATTTAACAGAAGTATAAAATTTATTTTAGGAATGCAAAAGTAACTGTTCCTGCTTATAAACTTCATGATAAGCATTTCTTATCAAAACATATGGGAAACAAGATTCAAGTAAATCCATTGTCAAGAATGGAGACTCCTGTACGATAAGATCTAGCAGTAGGTAAACCGACTCTCGGTTCTTTGTTGCCTCTTTGTCGGTCTCCTGGCCTAGTCGTAGCAAAGAGGATGAAGCGAGAGCCAAAAACTCCTTCATTCTGTCTTCAATATCACCTTGACCGCAAATCGTAAATAAAGCGCCAAAGATGTGGTTGATCGCCACTGCCATGCAGTGAATATTGTTGGCATGCCCTTCCAAAGAAGCGCGGTAGAAAGAACTCTCGCTTCGAGCTAACTTGGGGATGGATACAGCTACGAATACCATCATCAGGCAGACAACCAAGTGTTCTTCTTCCTCAAGCTCAGCTTTGTGCTGTCGTAAAGCTGACGCCAGGGTAGGGTCGACTTTACACGACAGACCAGCCGCCGAACACATCTCCGAAATAACCCTCATGGGATCTCCACTTGGCAACTGCTGCTGGAAGTCTTTTATGGAACTGATCAAGAACGGAATGCGGCGCTCCAAAACATCGAGCAACGACTCCTGGGCTACCTGCCGGAAGCTCAGGATTACGCCAATTATTGTCATTCTTTGCAAAACGTTGTCGACGTGCTGCAATCGTTTGAATTGTTCGCGCATTATTTCTGGCTTATCAAAGTTGGTTCTCAACATCTGCAGAACTTCTTTATTTTGTACCACGAGTTTCTTCAGTTCCTGGACTTGGCTCGCAATGTGCCACATCAGCGTTTCACTCAATAGTTTCATGCCATAAGGTCCAATTAACTCGGCAAGTGCCCTCAACTCATTGATGTCAGAGTATTCTTCTGAGTTGAAGGGTATGGCGGCTTCTGGTGTCAAGCTTACGAAAGCCTTTTGGTTCATGGAAAAGCAAATATTCCCAGCACTGACTCTTCTTAGTAAGATTTCAGAATACCACTGTGTGTAGAGTGAAGCAATGGTCTTCTCTCCATGGCTGTCCATGTTTTGTGTTTGTTGCAAGAGGCAATTGTTGAATACCCTTGTAATATCTATGTGGACATAATTCTCGACTGTCTGCAAGACATTCATGTAAGCCCTTACACTGACAAGGAGCTCTGAAGGTTTGGCAATTTCGCTTGTGTCTTGGTTGAACATGACCATCCCAACTAGAGCTTTAGAAAATCGGGTCTCCAAATGCTGGTGTAGGTATTCTCTCGGGGCGAAAGTGTACTCCCATACATTGACAGTAGTACAGTAATTGATGGCAGAGCACAGTTCTGTTAGAGCCATGTGTAGTTTATCCATGGTGGTCAGCTCTTCTCTGGTCTTTCTGTAACTCTCAGCTCCAGGTTTGACAATTTCGGTGTTGTTCTTCTTATTTTTGTCCTTCTTCTTTCTGTTAGCTAAGTGGGCGATGGTTTGCGCACAATGCTTTGGCAGCAACTTGTCACTCATGGTGCATTGTTCATCACAGATTGTTGTGATGATATTCTTGGCCTCTTTGGCCATTTCATCCAGGTATATGTTGACAACAGACAGACTTCTCTCTCTTATGTGGTGTCTTTCCTCAGGACACAATTCATGTGTGCAGTTTTGGAAATGACTGCAAATCTGAGGGAATGCTATGATGTAACGATTCTGCGCTGGGAACTCTAGGCACATATGGAATTGACTTTCAAAAATTTTACTATAGAAGCAAAACAGTGAGAGATCCGAAGTTTCCACCATAATTTCATCAAGGTTGTCAACCATTTTAGTGTGAAAGACCATTTTGTCGATAAATTGAGCCAGTTCTCTGTGATCCACAAGAGACAGTGGGCTTTTGGCAAATGAAGTGTAAATTTGTAATCGGAACCAATCCAAGCGGAATGCTCTGAAATCAAATAACTCATTGTCTTCTACTTGTTTCACACTGAGGTTGGCGGCAGTGTTACAGAGGGAAGACAAGATAATGCTTTCATCATCTGGACACACTTGCAAGTTCTGTATCATCAAGTTCAGAGCAACTGCATCAAACCCAGACAGGTACTGGACATAGTATCTTTGCATCACTTGGCTATACTTGCGAACTAAAGCACGCAATTCTTCCATATGGAAAAGCAATTCTGGGAGCTGTCTATCAACAAGGTCTTCAGTAGATTTTCCTTTCACTTTCTGTGGTGGGTTGTCATTATGGCGAAGTAGCCAGAACACTTCATCTCTTGAATAACAGAGCCCAATAAAAATCAGGAGAGCTTTAGGCCCTAACAATCCAGGCTGATCTGTTAAAATAAGCCCAAGTTCTTTCAATGCAGTTCTCAAAAACTTCCTCCTCTCCCTATGTTTGTATCCTGCTTTTTGAACAGCATGATGGTAGCAGTCTTTTACTTCAGATATTCTCTTTCCATATCCTTTTATTCCATCAAAGAAGCCTTGTATGTAGGAGTGGATGTAGATCACCTCATCTCTGAATAGAGCCACTACCCAGCCAGACTCCAAAGCACTGACCCACATCTTATTGGCATGGTCTTGCTGTAGCATTTGATGGCAAATGGAAAAGCCAAAAATTACCCATCTTTCTAGACACTCCAAAGAAATATACTCAGAAGACATGATGTTAGTTTCTGATGGTTTTAGAAGCTGTTGTGGGTTGCTAACCAAACTCAGTTTTTGCTCTGATCTCCAGTGTTCAGCTGCCAAATTTCGCCCTGGATACACATGCCATAGTGAGTTAAGAGCACTTGACAGCACTGTTTGATGTGGCATGAACTCTTCTGATAACTTCTTCAGTGGTGCATCATAGTCCACAATCAATTGTCCAAGACGTGGGAAGCTTGGGTCTATTTGGTTGTGAACCATTTCATGGGCAGCATTGAACAGGCCAAGTACAGCTTTTCTGTCTTCCACACGTGAGAGAAGGATCATTAGAGCTACATAAGTTGTAACTAAATCCAGATAGTTTTTAGTCAGCTCAAAGTTGAGTGTCAGGTCTAGAGAGATCTGGCAGGTATTCATGATGTTCAGCAACTCACAGACATTGTCTTTGAAGTCCAGCAGGTCTACAAATGTGTAATAGTATAGAGAAAGTGATTTTATAATCTCATTTCTGATGTTAGTTATTGCTTGAAGTCCTTTGACATCAATATTGGGGAACCTTCTCACAATATGCTTGATAGACGATTCCAGAGTCTTGTCCGAGAGGAAGGCTGGTTTTGACTTGGTATCTCCACAGGCCTTCTTTATGTTGTAGATACGTGTCAGCATACCAATCCCTCTGTCATTTAGAATGATGAGTTTTTCAGCCAGCTTCTGCTGGCTGATATGGATTGACCTCGATAAAGTAGACATTTCTCTGAAAATATAAAAACTTAATTAATTTGGTCAGTCCAAATAAATCAAGATTTTGAGTTTTTGGTTGATCACCTTTAAGGACTGTGCTAAAAGTTAATACTAAAACTACGTTGAATTGGTCGGGATTTTAGATTGTATGACGCTAATGCGTTCTATCGTCTACCTATCTTGGGCTTTTAGGAAGGATGTGAGTAATGAGTAGGTACCTACAAAGCAAGGACAATGTTGATGCATCAGCAGGATTGTAGGAAAGTAGTTGTTTCAAGCGTACCTGTGGTTTGTATCTCACTGCATTGAAGCTCAATTCATATTCTGGCACCGAACATGCAATAACGTGTCCTCAAAATGTTCCTTTTCTTTATTTTACGTGAAAAACCTAAAAAAGGGAGTGCCTGACAATTTGTCGGCCGCCGGAGGTACACACACAATGTTGTCAGATGCTGGCGGCCCAATATCGCCAAAAATAAAAAAAACTCGCTTAATTCTTCGAAGGTACCAACATTGCCTAATTTTAAGCGATATAGGTACCCAAAATCGCCTCAATGTCACTTTTTTGAATTGTTAAACCAAACTCCCACCACCTCCACCAATCCCTCACGGGAAAGGCATCGCCTGGTATGGGGGTCTGTACACCTTTAATAATTTATATGCCAATAATGTTTTTCATAATATCATAATCATAATTCATAATCATAATATGAAAACTAAATTTGCAGATGTTATTATTGCGACCGCCAGGTTAAACCAGTATAAGCACAGATAAAATAGAAAAATATTGGTGGGCCAAAATTGCGACCGACTCGTTCCCACAAAATGGACGTTGCTGCAGACCAAGAAAAGATAGCAAGGCGACCTACCAAAATGCATTCTGACCGGGATAGTGCGAGGTGGTTGGGAATAGGGATAGTTGGACAGCGGAAGGGGACAGCTTTGCCCCGCAGTGGGACTCAAAAGAGGCTTAGGAAAAAAAACCTTAACGACTCTAGCGAAGATTAATCATGGAAACATCCCCTAATAAGAGGTATGGATGCCTTGGAAATCGATGCCACTCATCAAATCTGATAAAAGTTGACGATCGATGGTAGATTCAGAGAATCAAATTGTTTGGTGCTTGCTAAAGTTATCTCAATTTATAAAAAAATAACTCTAAAACTAAAATTACAGTCAATCGTTGCGTTTTATCGTTTTCTTATGGTGGCATAATAAGGTTAACCTAAAAAGGAACATAAACACAGAAAAGTAACAAGTAAGGCACGATAGTGCAAAAAAAGATTTATTTTGATTTCGCAATTCGGCCAAAATTTGTCAAAAAGTTTGAAGAAAAGAGTATTTGGGTGCGACTATCACGGTAGGATCTACGAGAAAAAAGTCAATAAAAACTGAAAACTTTAACTATACCGATACAAATTGAAATTCAAGACTTTATGAACACACATGAATTCGCCAAACTTTTACCAATGTATAACTTTTGTCTTAATTCTAATTTTCAAATAATTATAACTTCTTAACTAAATATATTTGGCACTCGGGTGTTCTCATTTAGTATTTAAAATGAAAAGTGCTTCGGTTTAAGCTATAAGCGTAGGTCTCCAAACACACAGCGTTAAGCATTTCTTTCTAACTTTTTCAACGTGTGTAACCCGAATAAAATCACTTTCGGTAGCAGTTACAGTCGTATTGTATTATATTGCATTTTGTAGTGTATATTGCATTTTGTGATATTAAAATATTTTTATCGCGACACTAGCACCTTGGGTTAAGCAACAGCAGGCGCGGTCAGGTGCTGGATGGGCGAACATTCAGTGACTACCACTAGGCATTTTCCGTCGCAAAGCACAGTAAGTCGTTGGTGCCGGCTGTCCTGTAATAGCAGTCGTTAAGCCATGTTAATATAATATACTTTATTGTAATATACTTTATGTTAGATGCCTTATGGTGGCTTCCGACAGTAAGGCCCGCCACTGCCGTACAATCCTCCACCAACTCCTACTTGGCCCTCGTGGTGGAGCTTGGGTACATAACCTTCTTGCGATGCAGGAAAGGACCCGTGCCCCAGCAGTTGGGACTTACAAAGGGTTGATAACATATTTTACTAGCACCGACATAACGACACGATCACACAACTATTCACTGAGACAGACCATATATGGCTAAGTTGGTATTCCTGATTTTCCATCAAAATTAAATTCTGTAGTAATTTTTATGCATTTCATAGTTTTAATTTAAAAAGTTATGGTACTGTAAATTTCATTGATCCATTGTAATATTGATTTTCATACCCCATGTCAAAGTGTTATCAGACTTTCGTTCCTTCGGTCGCCACTATACAGGTTTTACGCCTAGTGTGGAGACCACTGTAACGTTTGTATGTGTTTTTCTATTCTAAACAATTTCAATTTCAAGTACGCGGCAACCAAGTGCGCGGTTCATCGGAACCTATTTCGTGTCAGGCGTATGGTGTCAGCACCTGTTGCGTCTGCTTTTTGAATCTGTACACTAAAGACTCTGTTTCTTCGTCATTTCTTATCGATGTATTTTTTCACAGAATGTATTTGGATATCTCTGTAAAATCCTCATTGGCGACGTCGCTTTCTAAGACAGCCCAAATGGTGTCAAATCGTCTTAATCTGGCAACATAAAAAGTGTCTACTGATTTTTCTGTGGTCTTCTGTTCTGTGGGTCTTCTGTCTTCGTTTTTTGTTCTGTGGATCTTTGGAATGATGGAATGGTATTGTTGGTCTAATTGTTCTGTGATCCCACATAACAATTAAAAAAAAAACTACAATGGCGTCGATGTACTAAAAAAAGAGTGCCTAGTGGTAGTCACTTACTTTATAATAGTGAATAATTTTCAGTAATTTCGTTGATGCGATTAGATAAAAAAATTACCCTGTCTATCAGTGAACCTGCTTAGCAGTTGTTTATTTCGAAAAGCTCAAAAACATCTTTCATCATGCCTCGAATAATGATAAAAGGCGGCGTTTGGCGCAACACTGAGGTACTATAGATAATTTGTTTTACTATTGCTATATTGCTGCACTAAACTAAATTCAACGACCCTAAAACCGACCCAATAAAATATATTCTATCTATCTAAGACGTAATTCCCACTTCAGGATGAGATCCTCAAAGCAGCGGTGATGAAATATGGCAAAAACCAATGGTCTCGTATTGCCTCACTGCTGCACAGGAAATCAGCAAAACAATGCAAGGCTCGATGGTACGAGTGGCTGGACCCGAGCATCAAGAAGACGGAGTGGTCCAGGGAGGAGGATGAGAAGTTGCTGCACTTGGCCAAGTTGATGCCGACTCAGTGGAGGACTATTGCTCCTATTATTGGGCGAACCGCTGCCCAGTGCTTAGAGCGATATGAATATTTACTGTAAGTTTTTCTATGCATATAATTTTTATTATTACCTAGGGCATCGGCTCGCATTTAAATGTCATAGTTATAAAGAAACCCACTGACTTCATTTGGTCTATGAAATTATAAAATACTTATTGTAACATTAAGTTTCACATCAATCCATATTTCATTTGAACAGTAATAGATGTCAACAATAATTAGGAGTAAATATTAACTATATCAATTTCTCTACAATTTTAAACATAGATTTTGATATGAAGTTATTTCTGTATTTCAGGGATCAAGCTCAAAAGAAGGAGGAAGGGGAGGATATGGGTGATGACCCTCGGAAGCTGAAACCTGGTGAAATAGACCCTAACCCAGAGACTAAACCAGCCAGACCAGATCCTAAAGACATGGATGAAGATGGTTAGTGTCTTCATAAAGCCTTACAGAAATCCTAAGAGCTTAAAAGTCTCTTGGCTTGATAATTTGTTAAAAAAGGTTTGCTGGAAGAGAATGCTTCTGGTATTAAGCACACCCTTGTACATTTACTTATGTAATTAGTGCAATAAAAAATTAAAGTAAATAAATAAAATCAACTGAATCATATTGAAAAACATTGACCGCCTATGGGCAAACATTAATTTTACTGCCAACTGTTTGTTCCAGAACTCGAGATGTTATCAGAAGCCCGTGCACGCCTCGCTAACACTCAGGGCAAGAAGGCTAAGAGGAAAGCCCGTGAAAAGCAGCTAGAAGAAGCGCGGCGCCTAGCTGCCTTACAGAAGAGAAGAGAGTTGAGCGCTGCTGGCATTGCTGTGCCTGTCAGGTACATAACTATTTCATTCTTCTAAGCATCTCAATCGTAAACAATATCAAAACAAATCAATATCTGCATTTTAATTAAGAAACAGTTATAGTCATAAGCTCTTTCCAAGTGCAGGCCTATTTCAGTAAACGGCGCCTCTGTTGTAAGCATCCACTGGTTTGTTCCAATCTTTATTTTTTTAAACTACTTCAGGTTTCACATACAGATAAATAGAGAATACTTTATTGTACATAAAAATGGAAATTACACAGATATTTCTTAACCTAAGTGTACAGACGGCGGCCTTATCACTAAAATTGATCTCTTCCAGACAACCTTTGGATGGACTGGACTAATACATAAGAGAAGGAGTATAAGTAAACCTAAAATAAAAAATGTAGGATAACTGCACACAGTAAAGACTTACATAATATTAGCATTGACCAGATATTTTTTCTGAACTCATCGATACACAGCTTTTGTAGACGTTTGCCATTTAGAGATCTAGCAGTGTTTTTCAGAGAAAGAGTTTCGTCAACATTCGGCAAAGATGATGAGAGAATCACCTATCTAAAACAATACTATCCAATCTTCTCAGTTTTTAACTCTTCCAATACCTATGTAACATTGATTTGTGGTTTCTTCTATTGCCTTTAATGAAATTTTTCGACCATTCGACAAATTACACTCCCAGGCTCACTTCTTTAAAATAATAATATAGCCCTTTTTTATTCCGAATTCGCTACAACATTCACATTACAAAGTACTGTTTCAGTTTTGATTATAGTATGCCTCACAAATTGACGTGCCTTTTGGTATAGGCCTCCTCCAGCTCTCTCCACTGAACTCTATCCTCTGCTACTCTGGTCCAGTATGGTCCCAAGGTTAGGTGTATGTCGTCTTTCCATCTTGTTTTCTGGCGTCCCATCCTCCTAGTGTCTTCTCTTGAATAGCATAATGTCAGTTGTTTGCTCCATTTGTTAATTTTGCAACATACCATATGACCTGTCCAACCCCATTTCAAATCTTCTATACATCTGCTACTTTAGTTTTCCCTCGTATTTCAGAATTTCTGACATTTATCTTTAAAATGAAAAGTGTTTAAAAAATATGCTCAATTAGCATTTAACTTAATTTCTTCTTGCGGTAACCGTCCAGCTTATGGTTGACGACATCGCAGTCGTTTTAAGTCGGCCATGTTTGGGGCCAAATTCAGCTGCTTTGGTTCTGTATCCCAAAACAATAACTAGTGTTCCAGGTATAGCAGAAAATTGTTATTAATATTACGGCGCTAAGCACACCTAAGCGACTCGATGCACGCTGTTCTAACTACTGGTCTACTTCGAGCATAGTAACAATCGGGCTACAGCCCTAACGCTTGTATTTCAACGCCAGGAGGAAGAAAAAGCGCGGCGTGGACTACAACAAGGAGATTCCCTTCGAGAAGCGTCCAGCAGCCGGCTTCTTCGACACGTCCACAGAGGTGGTTGACCCGCTCGCGCCGGACTTCTCGCGCCTGCGGCAGCAGCATCTGGATGGTGAGCTGCACTCCGAGAAGGAAGAGGTTAGTGAAGGAAGAGGCTACTTCTTAGATAGTTGCACGATTTCCGTAGGCACACATTTCGCCAATTCCTTGTATGACTGCCGCGATTCAGAAGTTGTACCAAAAGAAGTCTGCCATAAATTATCATAATTAAATTGCATCTCATTGAATTACCCTTGACATAATTTATCATAATGTAAATTGCTTCTCATTGAATTGCCCCATTAATTTGTATGTGGTTTTTCAGAGAGATCGCCGCAAGGATAAGAGTAAGCTAAAGCAGCGCAAAGAGAACGACGTGCCGCAGGCCATGCTGCAGGGTGACCAGCCGGCGCGCAAGCGCAGCAAACTCGTGCTGCCGGAGCCCCAAGTTACTGACCAGGTTAGTAGTGCTAGCCCGCAAGCAATATTAACAAAATTAAACAATCTGCCTTTGCCGATGACGAAGTCTGCACATTATGCCATTATAGAACTTTGGGTAGTGGAAAAATTCGACAGGAATTTGGTGATGTTTAAAATATACACCTAGTTTGAATTGTAACGTTCATTAAGCCGCAGTTTCTGAGCTACTTTGAATAAAACCTTTTCATTTCATTTCATATAAAGCCAACTTCTGGGAATCTAGCGACCGAAAATATAATAAAAAAATTAGTAAGTTTAATTATTGTCAAAGTAATACTTCTGACAAATGAACATAATATATATATACACTTTAACAAGAAACGCCAATTAAAATTGTCTGTGGATGAGATTTTGCAAGAAAAACATGTAACCATATATTAAATAAACTGCCCCTGAGGAGTGTTGTAAGAAATCGTATTTATATTTTTTATTAAAAAAACTTAGTTATATAAGTTTTTTTAATAAAAAATATAGCTATCAAAATTGTGAACTTCATATAAAAATTAAAAATCTATCTGTATTATAAATGCTGATGTGTTTTATGTTTGTCGAACTCATTATTTTACAATCACTTAGGTTTCGATCCTGGCAATCGCATGATGTATTTGATTTAGGATGACTTGAGAAAAGATGGAGTTTTTTTCCCGCTACCTCTTCCTCCACTACAATACCGAAGAACCGAAGGCAGCGGCATAAATATACCATTGACGTTCAGCAAATAGAATGTAAATTCATTGCGTTGAAATAAATTGATTTGTTTGCATCCCAAAGTTCGCGTCGCGGCAGCGCTGCCAGGGTCGCGTCGTACCTCTATGGATTTGTATAAAGACCTCTTTGGTCGTACAGTCGCGACTGTCAAGATCGGAAAGCTACCATTACACTTTCCCTCCACCGTTTCCCGCAGGAGCTGCAGCAAGTGGTGAAGCTGGGCCGCGCCTCGGAAGCAGCGCGTGAGACGGCTGGCGAGGCGGGCGGTGCCACGGACGCGCTACTCAGTGACTACGCTGTCACGCCACAGCCGCCCGCCGGTACCGCTCTGCGAACGCCGCAGCACCAAGACAGGTTGGAAAAACTTCCAAGCAAGCTTTATACAGTCTCTAGGGCAATGTCTCTATTGGTTTATTCGTTGTGCCCCAACTACCGGCCGTCACTGCGCTACGGACGCTGCAACACCAGACAGGTTGAGGAAACTTTGAAGCAGGCTAATGTACTGTCTCCAAGTGAACGTCTATGGCTTTATACTGCCCAGTGACTACGCTGTGACGCCACAGCCGCCCGCCGGCACCGCTCTGCGAACGCCGCAGCACCAAGACAGGTTGGAAAAACTTCCAAACAGGCTTTCCAACAGTCTCTAGGGCATTGTATTTATGGGTTGAATCGTTGTGCCCCAAATACCGGCCGTCACTGCGCTCCGGACGCTGCAGCACCAAGACAGGTTGAAGAAACTTCGAAGCAGGCTTTTATAGTGTCTCTAGCCGCCTGCCGGCACCGGACAGGTTAGGGTACCTTCGAAGCAGGTTTTTCTACTGCCTCATAGTCAATGTCTCTATGTTTCTGTACATCGACCTGTTTCATAAAGATACAGTAAGTATTCTAGACAGATACAGATAGTAAAGTCGATACAGTTATATTCTTTTTTATGCACTAACCCGTGCTAAGGACAATTTTTAAACCTATTTAGAGGCTAAAAATTTCACCCATGCCGGGACTCGAACCCGCCACCCGGCACGGTTAAACAGAGGTCGCGGGTTCGAGTCTCGGCATGGGTGGAATTTTTAGCTTCTAAATAGGTTTTTAAAATCGATACAACTAGTAGTATCGAGGAGGAGTCGGGTGGTCACTTGTTCATCAACATTCATAAGTCGTTACATGCACGCCGGTTTGATTCATGTTCGATTAGCGCCTCGGCCTCGTTCGATGACCCCCTCGACCTCGAAAATAAAATCAGTTAGTTACTCGGAAACGGAAACTTATGAAACAGGCGAAATAAGTTTTTGTATTTTTTTATTCCAGAATCCTAATGGAGGCGCAGAACGTGATGGCGTTGACGCATGTAGACACGCCCTTGAAGGGCGGCATCAATACGCCGCTGCATCAAAGCGACTTCTCGGGCGCGTTGCCGCAGTCGCAGGCGTTAGTGACGCCCAATACTGTGCTGGCCACCCCTTTTAGGTGAGTTAAGACGTATGCCTAAAGCTGCCACACCCGCAGACGCTTGTCTCAAGCTGCCACATTTTCTCATCACGCTTAAGATCATAATATTTTCATGAATGTTGACTTGTCACTATTAAGATATTAGTTTATTTAAAGAACTCTCTTAGCAAATCCCTACTACACAGCTTATAAATAAATTGTATCGCTCTCTTCTGCAAGATGAAGATAGTCTCAATGTCTGCTGGCCATTCCCATAGCTGTAGGACATATTACTATGGAAGTAACTAAAATAAACAAGCCTAGCAGTTGCAACCTCACAGAGTTCCCTAATTCGTTTCACTGCATATGCTGCAGAGCTAGGGCGCAATATGCGGACCCCATTGTAGTTTTGTATCGATTGTCATGCCTAAAAATACAGTATCTTCTACATATTCTGGTTTTTCATTTCCATTTACAACTTATACACTTCTAAATCATTTGCTGTGAACCTATCTAGTACTTCCGGGAAATTACTAGTTATATTACTCAAGATTATTTTATTGTGTGACATCATATCAGCAAATAACGTAATATAACAACTAGGAAAAGCAACGGCCCTAAGATAGATCACTGCGGGACTCCTATTTTTTCGAGTGAACCCGAAAATTTAACATGATCGTTTAATGCACACTTTTTCTTAGGTCTACGCGCACAGACGTATCAACACCAAGCAGCTTCAATACTCCTGGTCATGGACCTGGCCAAGTTGGATTATTGGTGAGCATTTAATTTAACTATATTTTTGTAATAAATGGTAACTTTTACGGATACTAATAAATGTGGCCAAATATCGAATCTGCTGAAACATTGCTGTCCGTTACATATTCTGTAGACCTTGTGGTACCTGTATTAGATCTCCCTGTAATATTGCTGTTGTTGTTGATGCCAGACTCCCGGACTGCGTGACAAATTAAACATCAACCCGGAGGAAGGTCTCAGCGTCGGAGACACGCCGCAACAAGCCAATCAGCTTCAGAAGCAGGTAACATCTGTTGCATTTGACGGCCTCGGTGGCGCAGCGGTTTGGCACGCTGTCTGTAAAACGGAAGGTCTCGGGTTCGATCCCCGGCCGGGTCAAACTAGGAAACGAACTTTTCTAGTTTGTCTCGGGTCTTGGATGTTATCTATGTATTTATTGTATTAAATCTATCGTCGAGTTAGCACCTATAACACAAGTAATTTAGTTGTACTTAGTATAGGGCTAACGAGATCTGTGTAATATGTCCATGAATGTTTATTATTATTTTTTATTTCTTGTTTTCACGTTTCTCGTACTCGTATTCGTTTTTCTCGTACACTACACTATTTGCCAGCGACAATGGGGTGTAAAGGTGCCAATCTGGAGACCTAGAGATGAGCAGAAGTGTGGGCAGGCAAACAATTAGATGGTCTGGCCACCTAGTCAAAGTAGCATGGAAAGAATGAATACGCAAACCACAAGACCGAAGCATTTGGCGTGCATTGGAAGAATCGTGCACTCAGCATTGGGTGGCAATATGTTGAAGAAGAGACACTTTGGTTCTTTGACAGCTTGCAACGTCACACTAGTTTGTAGTTCTAGTTTGACCTTAGGTTTCCGCACTAAGCCTCATAGTTGAGCCATGTACAGTCGCGTGCACTAACATGTATGCACTTCAGTACCTTGTCGAAGTCAAAATAGTCAATTTCTTATACATCAGGCTAGTGGTATATAGCAAGCGTTGAGGTTTGTAAAATACGGTTTGATTTATTTATCACAACGGATAGATAGTGCTCTTAGATAGAGTTGGCGCAAGCCAGCATAAGACGACTCCCGAGCGCACTAAGGCCGGTATTACAGAACGATGCTCAAGCACAGTTTGATTTCAGATCGCCCAATCATTACTTGAGCGCTGAATCGATGCTCAAGCACTCCCTTTATTTTCAAACAGTTCTTGAGTAGAGATCAACCGATTCAGAACTGCAATCAGATTGTCTATGATCAAAGTTTGTTTTCTATGACAAGAAAAATACAAGTGTAGATTTTTATTCCGTTTTACGCATGTTACAAATACGTGACGATGAAACTTATTAAATTATGTCAAATATACAGAGGAAACTAAAATAATGTTTATGTATTCGTAAAGAAAATGTTCAAAGTTTCTTTATTTAGTTATTAGTTTGTAATGAACCGTATATTTAAAGGAAGCAAAACGTTCACGCTTCTTGTTTATTTATTCGCTTTGAGTACAGAACGGAACGTAACAAATGTCGATAAAATAATTCTCTTGACGTCTGTCTATTTCTATTTACTTATGTTTACTAAATTACTAATATCTGTACATAGTCGGTGTGGTTTAATTTGAACATTAATCGCTGTTTTAAAACGAGATGTGAAAAAATGAGAACAAGGAACTTCACCATAGTGGAAAGAATCCTCCTTGTGGAACATAAAAAGTCAACTTCACTGCAGTGGAGAGGGTCCTCCTCGTAGAAGACAAAAACTCAACTTCATCGCGTTGGAGAGGAACCTGCTCATGGAACATAAAACTTCAACTTCACCGCAGTGCAGAGGAACCTGCTCGTTGGACATAAAACTTCAACTTCACCGCAGAGGAGAGGAACCTGCTTGTTGAACATAAAACTTCAACTTCGTTGCAGTAGAGAGGAACCTGCTCATTGAACATAAAACTTCATCTTCACTGCAGTGAAGAGGAACCTGCTCGTTGAACATAAAACTTCAACTTCACGGCAGTGAAGAGGAACCTGCTCGTTGAACATAAAACTTCAACTTCACGGCAGTGGAGAGGAACCTGCTTGTTGAACATAAAACTTCAACCTCACCGCAGTGGAGAGGAACCTGCTCGGTAAACATAAAAATTCAACCTCATCGCAGTGGAAAGGAACCTGCTCGTTGAACACAAAACTTCAACTTCACCACAGTGGAGAGGATCCTCCTCGAGGAAGATAAAAAGTCAACTTCAACACAGCGGATTTATAGAATATGTGTCAATTATGTTACACATTTATGAGCAATAAAAAATCTGAGATTGTTTTACTGATTATTTTATTTATTCCTCTTTGTGACTGTCTTGTTGGCCTAGCCGCTAAGGCGCTTGGTTACCAAGACCGAGCTTGTGAGTTCGATTCCCACTGTGGGCCTATATATTTGTACAAGTGACCACAGTCTCGGTGTACTTTCATGTTTGTGACGTTTTTGCCTGGTTATCAAAGTACAGGATATCCTAGTTTGGGACCAGGTGAAGTGATTGTGTTCGTTATCAACCCTTGTATGTCCCCACTGCTGGGGCACGGGTCTCTTCCTGCATCGCAAGAGGTTAAGCCATACTCTACCACGGGGGCCAAGTCCGGGTTGGTTGAGGATTGTAAGACAGAAGCGGGTCTTACAGTCAGAAGTTATCAAGCCGCCCATAAGGCCTTTGACATGGCTTAACGACTGCCATTATATGACAGCCGGCACCAACGGCTTAACGTACCTTGCGAAGCACGGAAGCGCTCGCGAAGTGATTGTGTTGCGTGAAATTTATTCAATGAAACCACCCCAATATTAATGTAATTGTTTTTGCACATAAACACTTATTAGAATCCATGCAGTAGGGGTCTTCAGCGTCCCTTAAATGCCTGAGGGGCTGCTGCTATCATTAACTATTTCGTCATAGTAATCAAGGTTTTCGAATATATGAATTTTGCAATAAACATTCCAAATTGACAATTATAATAACTGGCCGATCGACTCTCAAGCGTGGTTCCGACCACACTTGAGTAAATACAGATTTGATCTTTACTTAAGTAAAGAATGCTACCCAAGTATCGTTCTCGAATTAGCTATTACTCAGTTGAGTCGCGCTTGATGAATCTCGACTCAAGTAACGTTCTAAAATTAAATCCATACTCAAAACTAGTCTTAAGTAGAGATTGGCGCTTGAGTACGCTTCTGTAATACCGGCCTAAGAGCGTGGAATGCGCCTTATCCCCAGCAGTCTTCCTTTTTTCTACATATAATGGTCCAACTATGAGACTAAGAATGTCAATTGTATAACATTACTTAGGTTTAAGAAATCACGGTTGATTTCTTTTTTCTGTTTGTGCAATGAAATATTCTCTATCTGTATCTAAGTGCGGAAATCTCAGGTTTATCTGAACTAATCCTCAGCTAAAGGCGTCAGTCCGTAATGCTCTCCGCTCGCTACCTACGCCACGGAACGACTACGAGATCGTGGTGCCAGAGCTTGAAGGCGACGGCAGCGAGGAGCCGGCGCCCATGAGTGTGGAGGACCAGGCCGACGCCGATGCCAGGCACCTGAGAGACCAGCAGCAGCGACGTGAGTTCATTTTCAGGTTTCCATACCTCAAAGGAAAAAACGGAATCTATATATTTAGGATCACTTTGTTGTCCGCCCGTCTGTCTGTTTGCGAAGATTCGGTTAACCCGTGTAGGTATCAAGTTGAATTTAAAACCATATAATCAGGTCTACTGTCAGAAGGTCAAGGATACTCGCGAGTCTTGAGGGCACAAAAACTGGGACTAGTTAGCATTTTATCGGTTTTTTGGCAGAAAATTTTGGCGGTCGCAAAAATGATAATTTACATGATTTATTTTTTTTTTCGAATTTTTTTTCATTTGTGCACTAGTGTACATCATGAAACCCTTCATAAAGATTTATCTCTACCCCTAGTTTCTTCCGATACCCAGCCTGGCAACTTACAAATCCTACTTTCCGTGGCAGGCGCCGCAGAGTTAGCTCTGCGTTCGCAAGCCGTCCAAAGGGGCTGCGCTCGTCCGGTGGACGTCAACTCGGCTGTGCTGAGACCGCGCGGCGCTGGTTCCTCACTGACTCCATTACAGCGAGCTGAGGAACTGTTGAAGGCTGAAATGATCGCTATGCTGCACTACGACGCACTCCATGACCCACCCGCAGGTTAGCTATGACTTCACAGGTTTCACCACAGTGGGTTTAAATCACTTCACACGGTAAAGCAACTCGGCTTGTTGACGCCCACAACTGAGTTACTCAGTTGAGCTTCTTAGCTCACCGCGCGGCGCTGCGTGCTCACTGACACTATTTTAGTTAGTCGAGGTACTGTTAAAGGCTGAGATGATTGCTACACTGCATTACGACGCACTCCGACGCATTTCTTAATGATTCGCGATACCTTGATTCCCGATGTGTCGGCTGCTTAGTGACGTTTTACTAAATAAATAATTACTATAACTATGACTTGTCATATTCGGAGTAATCTAACACCCTCTATGCGGCCCGGCGCTAACCTAAGCATTATTAGTACACATTACCGGCCCGATGACACTGGTCTTGTATTCAGGCCTCGGAACAAAACAATAAACGTTCAAATTGAACAATTGACCAGTGAAGAGTGGTTGCGACTTGCCGCCAACAGATTAACAAACCGTTTCTTCACAGTTAGCGTGGCGTGAATTTTTACTTGAATTTGATAGCAAGGAGGAGGGCTGTATTTGACAAAACTTTTGTACATGTAATATAATTAGATTTTTGCAATACACAGACATAGACAAGAAGCGCGCGGTTCAACTGCAAGCCGCACACCTGGCGTACCTGGAGCAGCATCCCTACGAGGAGTTCACGTCTGAAGAGCTTGCAGCGGCGAAGCGCGAGCTCCAGAAAGAGATGGAGAGCGTGAAGGGCGGCATGGGACATGGCGACCTCAGCCTGGATGCCTACACTCAAGTGTGGGAGGAGTGTTTGGCGCAGGTGAGCCCCCTCTTTTTATGCTCCGTACAAAGTAACTCAATGAATGCGGATGGAGGTATAAATCGTCGTTCAGCACCGTACCCGGTCTAAGATATACACTTCTTTCGCGTGATAATTTCGATGTGTATTTATCGGGATAAAAAGAAACCTATGCTGCTCCAAACTATAATCTATCTTTGTGCCAAATTTAATCCAAATCCGCTTATCTGTTTTTTAGTAACAAACATCCATTCAAACGTTTGCGTTTATAATAATGTATTGACATGCAACAAACTGGATGTAAATGTTTACGTAATAATAATAACTTTCATACGAAACAATCACTTGACCTGGTCCCAAACTAGGATACCCTGTACTGTGGTAACCAGGCAAGGACGTCACAAACACGAAAACACACCCTGACTGAGGCCCAGTGGGAATCGAACCCTTGACCTCTGTCTTGGTAACCAAGCGCCTTAACGGCTAGACCAACGAGGCCGTCTCGTTGCACGAGGCATCTTGATATAAACTTCTAATTTTACGCCCCACTTTTCGTTTGTTTCATTGATGATCTCTATAGAATAGACGAAGTGTACAATCTTTTCTGAAATAACACACCGCATGAAAACTGTTTCTTCAATATCGATAATTAAACCACTTCCAATGAAATGTTTAAAATTCTTAGTTTACAAAAAATCTATTCCAGACACTATAAGCATTTGTGTTCAGCCAGAATAGTACAAATGCTGATTTATGGTTTGATGCGTTTTTATTTTGACATATAACACAACACCTTATTGTGTGTCCTATTTTGTGTAAACTTATTGCTATCTGTCTAGGAAGGCAGCGGTAGATAACCTTTACCATTGTACTGTAAAGGTTGGTGACATTTACCTTTATAGTTGCAAAGACATCTAGGTATATAGATTCTTGTTTAGATCCCTGCAGGTACCAAAAGGATGAGGGAGAAAGTAAAATCTATTTTTTCAATAACTTCGAACTTGTTACAAAAATGTTCATACAATATTTTTATTTGATTGCCAGGTATTATTCTTGCCGGGACAAAATAGGTACACGCGAGCGAATCTGGCGAGTAAGAAAGACAGGCTCGAGTCAGCTGAGAAACGTTTAGAACAGAACAGAAATCATATGGCGAAGGAGGCGAAGAAATGCTCCAAGATGGAGAAGAAACTTAGAGTTATTACTGGTAAGGAATGTTTTTGCTAACAAAGACATTTAAGCTGATAAAACATATTTATGTTCTTTTTTGAACATTTATTAAATTGTATCGCGATTTTGTTTTACTTTCTTTCCGAGCTATTGTCACTAAATTTCTCTGTGAAATATAAGCATCAAAATATAGACCATCTCTCAGAGACTAGAATGAGGGAATTGATGGTTCCCATTATTTATTAACAAAGAAAGAATAAAAGCGTGCTTATTCGAACCTAATTAACAATTTGCTGAAGCATGTTTAGTTTGATTCGTGAAAATGGCCATTTCTCTTCAAACGATTGTCGTTCTTTCAGGCGGTTACCAAAGCAGAGCAGCATCTCTCATCAAACAGTTCCAAGAGCTTCAAGACCAGATAGAACAGGCGAATCTGGAACTTTCCACATTTAAGTTCTTAGCCGAGCAGGAGAAACAAGCCATTCCACGTAGGATAGAGGTATGCATTCAAGAATGATATGTCTTGTTTAAGAGCTAAGTAAGATCGACAGATACTATTTGTTTTCAAAGCAGCATGCCTTCTCTATTTACTTTGCCCAGCGAAGTGGCTTGGTTTTTTACCTGAAATTATTATTATATCTGCAGCGAAACTTCAAGCAGCCATCATTCATTACAATTTCATTATTGACCTAAATTATTTTTTATCATACTAGCTGATCCTGCAAACATTTTTTGCCATATTGATTAGTCAACGCCTATTCAGATCCACTAAATTTACCCAAAATTCATAAAAATTTGAATAGAAAAAAGTGTTCGATAACAAACAAACAATACGAGACATATTAGGTTAGCTACCCATTGATTTTCCTATTTAAATCGGGTCAGCGTTTTGTTTTCTTTTTATTTTCCTGAAATGACATTTACGCAGCCTATAAACGTCTCACTGCAGGGCTCATGCCTTCTTTCAGAGAGTTTGAGCTTAATTACTACCCGTGCCCACCGCGGCGTGGCAAATTTTAAGCGCTGAGGTATTTGAACACCTCAGACACTCGGGTTTCTTCATTAAGTACCTTACCAAAATAATTTTATTATTGCACTTAATTGTTATTTATTTATTTTTGGGAAACTCGCAGCTTACATAGAAATGGGCGTTCCATCCATTCTTATAGAGTGACTAATGTTCATGAAGCGAAAGATTGTGGATTGAGGATTGTGGCAAACCCTGGGTCTCAGGCGGCGGTTATGTTATTAATTCATAACATTTTTTTCATTCTAGTCGCTCACAGAGGATGTGAGCCGCCAAACGGAACGCGAGAAGGTTCTCCAGAAACACTACTCAGAGCTCCAGGCCGAACTGGAGGGCATCCAGAAGAGTATGGGCCATATGCCCGCAGAGCCGCCGCCGCTGCCTCCTGGTGGCTTGCCCGAGAGTATGGAGGTGGAAAACGTGTCATAGTGTGGGGCATCAATGCCGCAATCAAGGACATGCGAGCCGATTGGATCCAGCTTGTTCTAAGGGTTTTCAAGTGAATGGCATGCGCATCGCTCGTCTATTCAATCATATTTTTTAATTATTGATACTGTTGACATGTGGCCTGAGGGTGAACTAAAGAGTAAAATTGGGGACATTTTTGTGAGTGTATTATGTAGTTTTCGGCAAAGAAAATGGTTACAAAATATTACCTATTACACCTTGTTTCTTTATCAAAAAATAAGTCATGAAAATTGAACATCTCAAATGTCTCTTAATTTTATTATCTGGTGCTGCTTTGGGCCACAGTTGCCAGAGTACACTCATTATTAAATATGTTAGAATAAAGCGAGAGATCTTTCAAGATCAGGAGCAAGTGGCAAATCCCGGTCTCTGCCTACCCCTCGGGTTACAGACGAGAGTTCATGTATGGGAGCCATGCGCAATGCCAGATGGGAGAGCAGCCTTAACCACATACAACGAGTTATTCACTGAAGAATCCTATCCTAACCAAAATGATAGTTTGATTCAGTAGGCTGGTGGGTCCCTGTTCAGCGCTAAGTTTTGAAAGGCTGGTCATTGAATTTGATGTATGAAATTTATAATTGGTTACAGTATTTAAAATTACAATGACTATTAGCAATATGCCTACTTGATGCTAGGAAATTCTCATTATTCCATTTTGCTGACTGATATGTGATTGAGAGTAAATAAATAGTTATGAATAATTGTATTCTGTTTTTATTTCTTGTACATTAATCTATTGAGATTCGCTACATGATTACATATTATAATTATGTTTCATAACATTGTGTTATAATTTAATCACATCCTTGGTACATATTAGAAAAAATGGCATTATTAAACATAATAGGAAACAATACATACATTAATAATTTACTATCACAGAGTACATTACATCCAGTCCTGCTGGATTGACAGTCTTAAATAATAATATGTGGAGTCAAGAGCCTACTAAACAGAACATTCCACTCAACTCGAGCGTAGAATCAAATCAGTAAATGTCAGCAGTCGCGACGTCAATCGAAAATAATTTTAGAGAAAATAAAATGCGAATAGCATTTTACTCATCAGAATCACTACTTATTCTCCTGACATTTTTATTCTTGCCTCGTTTCACTTCAGGGCTACCGCAACCACTGACATCGGTTATCACAATTTTTCTTTTTGCTTTGCGTCTTTTCTCCAACCTCTCCTCGGCCAATTCTAATTCTGAGTCGTCGTTAACTTGCGTAAGTCCAATGTGGGAGTCTACGCAGAAACTATCCTGCAAAGCATTTGTATTTTGTAACGGTATTAACAATAAGGAATCTTATTTAACGATAAAAGTGGTCTGTGTCGATTATGTTTATGACAATAATCTTAATGACTCGCGATGCTCATACGTATATATATTAAATAGGTCTAATCGCTGTTTATTATGACGTTAAACTGTTTACATAAACTGTTTATTATGACTTATTTATAAGGTAAAACGTAATTACCTTCCCCTTATATTATTTTTAATGCACTAACCCATGCCAAGGACAATTTTTAAAAACCTATTTAGAGGCTAAAAATAATACGTAAAATAGTACGTAATACAGAGAATATTGTAAAGAGGTTTGAAATTTCACTGATGCCGGTGAGTCGCCCATTAGCTCAGTTGGAAAGAGCGCTGGCACGGATAGCCAGAGGTCGCGGGTTCGAATCTCGGCATGGGTGGAATTTTTAGCCTCTAAATAGGTTTTTAAAAATACCTTCCCTTTACCAATTAAATCATCGCTATTAGACGCATTTAATAGACTATGACAGTTATGTTGTTATTTCATCAACGCCCAAAGACATGTGCTTGCCGACTTGAAGAGACAATGGAATAAAAACTTTTCTATCAAAGATACTGACACGACAATGTCGTTCTTAATTCATCTTATGCTGGCGACTGATCAAGTTGTATATAACTTTTGTCACTTGTCCTGGCCCCAAACTAGGATGCACTGTGCTTTGGTCACTAGGTGAGGACATCACAAACATGGAAGTACAGCCATACTGAGGCCATTTGTAGCACCCAGTGGGAATCAAACCCGCTATACCATACCATGCCGGAGTAATCAGACGTTATACCACTCAGCCAACGAATCAGTGATCAATCAACAGCCAGCCTGATTGGCTCATTGAACCGTTCGTTCGCATAAGTCCGGTTGGTCTGTCTGTACCCGAAATTACGTCAGAAATTGCATCACCTGCATTACTTGGGCTTCCTACGACGAAAGCCTTAGACTAGTATTTTGTCTACGTTAACAGTCGAGTGACTCCTCCTATTCTAAGAAACTTAAGTTTTAACTGAACTGAAGTTCTCACGGAAGAGCAGTTAAAGTTATGTGCCGTGTTAAATGATACTGATGATAGTAAAGTAAAACATACCATTTCGTAAGCATCTTCGTCCTCCACAAATTGCGAGAATATTTCCTCTTTGTTGTATTTGCTTGGCATTTGTGGTATCTTAAATACACCCTTCACTGGACTCCTGAAACCAGAAAGATTAAAGTATTATATTAAATAAATATGATTCTTCTAAAACGCACTTCTTTCCCGTGGTATACCTGCGTAGTCCACCCGGGTGGACCACAGGGTTATTATTTTTTCATCTGTAATAAAGTTTTTGGAATAATTAAACTGCTGCTGGTTAGTGTTTTAAGGAATCGTGTTTTTATAAATAAGATAAGTTTAAAGTACTAGCGTATAGTTCAATCAACGAGGGAGACCTTAAGCTCTGCAGCAGACTCTATTAATTTTATTCCTTAAATTTGTTTTATTTTAAGTAACCTCTTGCATAGGTAGTACGACGCTTTGAGTCAAAATTTGTCAATAAGTGAACTGGAAATCCGTGAAGTATCTGTAAGAAACTATCTGACAAAACAAAAACGGCGGCTTGATCACCCTCACTCGCATAAGAAGAACTGGAAATCCGCGACTTTTAACATACGCTGCAACTAGCATTGGTGTACTACCTATGTTGGTGGTAATAACTAGCGGTGGTAGCTCAATGGGTAGAACCATGGACTAGCAGGCGAGAGCCCCAGGTTCGATCCCGAGTGCGGGCATGTACCAATGACTTTGTTTAATTTCAAAGTTACGTACATTTGCGAATTTGTAGTCGCAATACCACACGCTAACTGTGAAGGAAAACATCGTGAGGAAACCCCGCGGCTTGGTTGGCTCCGCACGTATTGACTAGTATTTCCTGTGGGCTAGGCCGACTAAGCTATCAGGATGGTATAGGTGCTGGGCAAGCCTACACCATCTACAAAACCATGTCCCAGGCACTACAGCGTCGAAGTGGTCCCTTCACCCATCTAGTGTGGGTGAGGATACCACTGGACGCTGTATAAATCATCTCATTACGTAGATGCAAAAAGGCCAATACTACTACTACTATGTTTGTGTAGAACGCCAGTGTGGCACTTACTTAACAGATTTTAGATACACGGCCTGCATGTCTTCGTGAGCCGTTGCGTTCTCATCGTCACAAATGAAGTCTACAATACTACCGATACTTTCGTCAGAAAGCTCGTCCCCACTATCTCTTTCTGAATTATCTGAGAGCTCTGCTTCCAAGTCTAGGAATGAGTTCTTTTTTTTCTTTGATTTCTGTAAAGAAATAAGTCAACGTAAGGCGAACAAGCTTGTTTCAATGAACACGACAAACAAAAAAGTAGGTATACTTTTTTGTTTCGGAACAAGTGGTTGTATTGTGTGGATGGTATCATAAAACACATATGTTACTTAATAACTTGGTCAGGTCTCTAACTGGGATACCCTGTTCAGTCCGCATAAATGGACACATAAATGTATACGAAGTGATAAAAAATATTATTTTTCTATTCCTGTGCAGGGTTAATATGATTTAAATCACTTAATTTAAAAGCCAGCGAAATATCGAATCGCAATAAAAATATTTCAATACAAGTGGTTAATCTTCATTCATTTAAGGCCTGCGCAAAATATATCCTCCGAGTACTTGTCGCGGACTCAACGCCTACGGTGTGCGGTCATTTGTTCCCCAGTAATTGAGTGAAGCGTACGCTATGGAAGCCAATATTTTGAGATTACATTGGGTTGTAATTTACCTACAAGAAGTTGAAAAAGCAAAGGCGTTTTAAAAAAACACCGAACTTTTGTCCAGTCTCTGATGTCCTCGGTAACTTGAGGGACTTTTTGTACCTTTTAGTCCTTCGTGTGCGTTATTCGGTACAATTTATAAGAGATGTATATCGACGGACAAAAAAGTACCCGGGGGATAGTCCCTCGTCTGCGCAGGCCTTTAAATCAATACTTTTTTACTGCGACAAATTCAGCAATAAAACTGTCAAGAACATCACGACATTAACTACATTAACATAATGTGTCTAATTAAATGTTTAAGGAACATATCATCAACAAAAACAATTTAGGAATTCCTGAGCTGTGTTAACACACAATCCTAAATTGTTGTTGTTGTCCTAAATCAATACGTAGATGCAGAGGCCAAGTATATACCAACCTTACGACTTTTGTGGTTCACAATAATAGAGGTTTCTCTATTCACTCTCTTGGCCTGACTTTGGCTGGTTTCATCTTCCTTCGCCACAAAGTCATCGTCGCTGTCATCAAAAGTCAATTTTCGTTTCTTCTCTTTATTTACGTTATTTTCTTGAAGTTTATCCGCAAAGGGTGTCTTTGCGTTTCTTCGAAATGTTTGTAGGAAATCTAAACTGCATTTTAGTTTATCTTCGGATTGAGAACAATTGTTTGGGCTTAGATTCTCTTTCAGTGAAGTAAACTTCATTGGTGAGAACATATAATTTACTTTCTCGTGATCATTCTTAGTCTTCCCAATAGGTTTGTTTATAGATAATGCTGCTATGACTTTTTCTTGCAATGACTGTGGCTTTTTATGATTCAGTTGTAGTTTCGGTCGTTTATTGAAATACGGCGAAGCATTACTGCAGTCACTATCTGATTCTAGTTTTCTTTTACTTCCGGTGGGACTTTGAAAATGAATGTAATTTTTATTTTCTTCATCTTTTTCGTATTCTAAATCATACACAATAGTATCATTAGAATCACTATCGCTGTCTAAAACGATCAAACTAGTATTATTCCGGATTTGTAAACTTTTGTTACGACCGTTTTGCTTTCTTTCAGCTTGCGTTGGCAATATTGGCGACGTACTTCTTTCTTCTTTAACTGAAAAGTCTTTCAAAAAGTTATCTTCTTCAGTAAACGTTTGACTAAATTTTGATTCATCACCGGCAGTTTTGTTTATCATTTCCACTAGTTGTGTTATGGTGAACATAGTCTTGTTAGTTGTGTTATCCATGCTTGTTGTATTCGTAACAGAGGAAGAATTTTGTAATTTATTATTGTTGTGTTCCATAATTTCTATCACATCACCCATTCGTGATACTTTAGGGAGAGTTTGGGGCTTTTGAATAGGGGTCGAACTATGTGGTTTATCTTTGTTCGTACTCAGTTTGAATTTCCGTGGCTGAGAACAGAGTATTGGTGATGTTGGTTCTTTCCTTTTCAGAGACCCTGATAGAATTGAAGGGCTTAGAGGACATTCGTTTTCAACCTTTCTCGAAGCGTAATTTTGGACATCTCTTTTATCTTGACCTACTTCTATCGGATTATTGATTGCCTCAGTCAACGTGTTTATAATTTCAGCTGGTTCTTTAGTTTCTATCACTTTTGCTTCAAGCGTTGATTCTTTCTTTGAGGGATATTTTTCAGGGCTATTAATAACACTGTTATCTGAATCAGCGAATATGTCTTCTATACTATCCAAACCGAAAAATCCAAGTGCCTCATTGGGGTTTTCCAAGTTCTTCTGTACTACATTAGTAATGTTTTCTTCAGGACTACTTTCAGCAAATATATCCTCGATATCTCCAAGATCAAAGTTTTGATCAATGTCATCTTTTGGCGGATCTAGTTTAGGCTCTACCAATTCTACTTCATCAAGTGATTCAAAACCTAGTTCCAAATCAAAATTAGTACTGCGGTTGTTTCCATTATCGATAGAAATATCTATGTGATCATCGTACGAATTTTGAGTTGCTTCAGCTGGTTTCGTTGCGTAGCTTGATATAGACTCCGCAGTGAGGTCATTAAGCAGATCTAAGTCTGGGAACTTAGGTTCTTTGAGGAAATACAACTTGATTGGGGCCTCAACTTTCTTCTTAACAGTTTGTAAGAGTTTACAATCGCAAATGTGCCTGCACAAGTAGCATTTATTGGTTGTAGTCGTGTTTTGAAGACTCATCTCAACAAGCAAGTTTATAAGACTAGTTGGTATACTACCATCGTTAGGAATAGCCAAGTCATTGATTAATTTAGTATAATTCTTAGTAGACTTAGTAGCTGTACTAAAGAGTGCTCTTATATCGCCATCTCTCTTTATTGGAGATTTTATCAGTGGCAACTTAGCATTCTTTTTAGTAGTTTTTGTTGCTTTTGCTGGGGTAGGTACTGCCATGTTTTGGGTGGCTATATCTTGTGTGTTGAATGCTGAAATGAATTTACATTAGCAAATTTGGTACTATAAGAGAGAAAAAGCAAAAGGAAAGAGTTGTAAAGGCAAAGAAAACTAAAAGAGTGGCATGCATTGGATTCTCTCACTATCAAGTCTTAAAACAGAACTTTAGTACACAGATGATTAAATTTGTTTCATAAATTATTGATGAGTAACCATTATTTGTGAATTTTTATTCAGACTCATAAATAAAATCATTCTTACTTGGATTTTGCGTATTCACGGGCAGGTCAAACCGTTTAGCATCAGCATATTGCAGTAGCTCGCTCAGGATCTCACTGTTCCTCGAGTGGTCAACGTTGATAGTTTTCTGCAAACTCCTTTGCCACTCCAGCCATTTTGTGTGCTGTGTCGGTTGCTCACCAGAGTTTGCTAATTTCATGAAGGATTCTGAAAGACGACGTTTTTAGTGTGTACTTTTGTGAGCGGGGCTAGGGCAAGTGATTTTGGGAAGTTACATATCCATAATTAGCAGCCATATCCAATTTTGAATTAACTCTTACGTACCTCTACTCAACGTCCAATATTCCTTCACTTTATTCTCAAAAGGCTTCACGCTAAACCCATCAGGAAATAAACCCTCAAACTCTTCTTTAGTGATCAATATGTTGCTGGAGTCGGCATCTTTACTTGAAGCGGAATTGTTGGAACCACTACTTGTACTAGTCGAGACTCCACCGAGGAGCATACTTCGGAGATCTTGTTGACCCTGGACAAATTAACTTTTTCAAGAACGGCTCACCATCGCCCTAAAAACCATTTATCGAATTGGTTTAAAAACAATCGTTAGCAGGAAAATTAAGAAGTAAAAATGAAAGGTTAGCTTATCCCATTGACCTGATCAGATCGCATTAACTTAAAATGAGCCATCATGAAGCGATTCCCATGCCATCGAAGTTTGGTTTTAATTTGAAAAGGTTTGCTTTCGCAAATGTCGTTTTCAAAACTAAGTTATAGCACTGTGATTAGTTTCAAGTCTTATGATGCTCAAATTTCTTTTTACGCTGTTATTTTCTGATGAGTCCGACGCTGACGTCGGACACCACAGATTTTATTATTGTCAATACAATAGATATGCATTTAATAAAATATTGGCTTCGCTACGCATTACACCAATATAGGCCAATTTTACCTTTTCTTTTGTAACTGCTGTGTCTCTATTTTTTCCCGTTTACAATAAAAAATATTCTTTTATTCTTACCGTGAAATTCTCTTTGCTTCCATCTTACCCTTCTATCTTACTGGCTAACGCATTTACTAGCCAAGCTTCCAATAGAAAATCCATTATAGACATACCTTCTTAGCTTTTCCCGCACCCTCTTTCCCCTTCTCCTTAGGGTTGATCTTCTTCGCCACGGTGATGTACATCTTTTGGCACCGCGGGGTGAAGTCGTGAGGCATCATGCGAGGGTTAAGCTTGTAGATGCTTTGCTCGACCTCCTTCGAGTGCATCACCTTTTTATTGAGACCGTCGCGTTGGCGCATGCAGTCCATTAGCGTCTGGCGGGACAAGTAAGGGATCGTGAAGGATAACGCCTAAGTTAATACAATCCATCTGCACATAGTTAGAACTGGATCGATTCTCTTAAGGCTGCTCTTATGTCGGGAATTCCGTTTTGTTCGCAACTTAACATTCTAAGAAAAAATATTGATAAACAAGTCGTCATAAATGTGGTGCGAGCTTTGATAGATAATAAATTTAGGAACCGGACCGGTCAGGCGCGTACGATTCCTTAATCAAAAACTATGTTGCAAAACTATGAAATCAAAAATAATTCTATAAAGTCTGTAATTTAACTTGTTAAATGACATTTATTAAAAGTTTACAAGAGTTTGCCAACATTCAACAACAGCTTGGCAACTAGACTACTAATTCCCTATATTCATCAGGATTTCCTGTAAGCTTTAACTTTTTTGGCAATAAGTAAAAATCACACGTACCTGATGTTCTCTTCCTTCAGTCACTAAAATATGCACTTGGCCGCCACGCTCTCTGCCGGTACGTCCACACCTTAACAATTAAAAAAAAATTGTAATAACAAACTTTGAACGACATGATTATACTATTTTTATTTTTAATGCACTAACCCGTCCTAAGGATATAGGAATATCGTTCCGATGTTAAACCTAACTGCAAAGTAGGTAGTCGGGGCTGTATGCAATGCAATTTGCTTAAGTCAGATGTCGCTGCCTGTACGTAATACAGAGAATAGTGTAGAGGTTCGAAATTTCACTGATGCCGTGAGTCGCCTATTGGCTCAATTGGTAGAGCGCTGGCACGGATAGCCAGAGGTTGCGGGTTCGAATCCCGGCATGGGTGAAATTTTTAGCCTCTAAATAGGTTTTTAAATTTGAACGAAATGTTTTAAGAAATTTCAAAACTTGCTCTGTATTAATTCAAGCTAAAGAGGTATGTCAGGATCGTGGCACGTAACCAGCTTATATCAGCACAATTCTCTTCCAGCCAACTCCTGATGTTGTGCCACGAACATAATAAACTAAAGGGGGACGGGAGTATACAATAAAACGTAGTACACATGCAATCGCGGACTGACCGCTGGACGAGCCGCACGGGCGAGCTGGTGGAGATGTCGAAGCAAACGATGAGGTCGACGGAGCCGACGTCCAGCCCCTCCTCGGCGACGCAGGTCGCCACCAGCGCGTTGCACGCGCCCTCGCGGAACTGTCGCATCACGCGCAACTGCTGCTTCTGCGACACCACCGTCTTGCCGTCTTTGCCTACGACATGGTTTCGTTGATGATTTTGATGTTTAATTAGTCTTTATATTCCATCTCCACCAATCCGGACTTGGCCCCCGTGGTGGAGCATGGCCTATACCTTCTTCAAGAGACTCGTGCCCCTCGGTGGGGACATTCTGTGTTGATGACGATAATCTTATATATAAGGCCTAGCCGAACCGAGTGATTGGAATCAATCACTTGAGTTAAGCAACATCAGGGCGTGGTCAGGTGCAGCATGGGTGACAGTCCCGTGACTACCGCTACTGGCGTTTTTTCCGAGCACTTCCGTGCTTCGCAAGGCACCTTAAGCCGTTGGTGCCGGATATCATGTAATGGTCGTTAAGCCATGTCAGAGGCCTTATGGGCGGCTTGATATCTTCTGATAGTAAGGCCCGCCACTGTCTTACTATGCTCCACCAACCCGGACTTGGACCCTGTGGTGGAGTATGGACTAACCTTCCTGCGATGCAGACCCGTGCTGCCCCAGCAGTAGGGGCATACAAGGGTTGATATCGATAAGAACACGATTCCTTAAGACACTCGATAAACGCCGAGTACTTTAGTCTGTGGTGGAGATTTTACAAGGAAGATACGTAATTACAGATTAAATAAACTGCCTCTTAGGGGTGCTTTAGAGAAATCGAATCGCCATAAGGCCATTACCGTTTTACAAGTTTTGACTAACAATAATTATTGCAATAGGTACTACATTCACTCTTTCGACAGTGTTTTAACCCAATCTAAATTAATAAGCAATCAACAACGCAATTACTGTATTTTACTGTACCGCCAATTCTACTGTACAATGGTATTGTTTAAGTATCTAGGTATATATATCATTTCTCCAAGGGGGCGAGACTCTAAAATGCATAGGTAGTTCAATAGTCATATTATTACGGATATGGTTGTTTCTTTGACACAATTAGTCGAGTAATCAATCGCATGCCATTGGTACCTATAACCAATACAACTACGCGGGGCCTCGCCCCTTTCGATAAAGAGAAAGAGAGAGAGTATGGATTTTGTCATCACGAATATGAATAGTTTAACACCTCAATACCCACAGATTTCATGTTTTCATTCACCGTTACGGAAAATAAGCAAATAAGTTATATTACCTGCTCCTTGACCGACGAACATTTGAGCCGTAATCAGAGGTCTGTGCTGAAGCAGCAAGCAATGCACAAGGTTGACGCTTTCTCGATACTCGCAGAAAACTGTCAAAAAAAGTAACTTAAAAATATCCAATTGTGTCTGTTCACAGTAGAAAGTTTAGTGTATGTCGCAGGCATTAGTAAAACTCTGCCGTTTACAAATGTCGTCTGTGTATAAACGATCGTCCATTTGCAATATGCTGATGGCAAATTGTAAATGGACTCAATATCATAAAGTGCATAGTATTTTTCAACAAGAGCAAAGTGCAGCAGAGTGACCATTTTTTTCTATCCTGAGCTTTTTCGTGCTTGTAGGACCCTTACGGCTTACAGGATTAAAGAGGATGGGAGGATCAGGCATTTAGTAAAACTCTGCTGTTTACAAATCCTACACCGTGATTAGAAGGGAAATTAACTCTGCATCAAGTGTTATTAGGAATTACAGCTGGATGCTACGTAAATGATTTAATACAGAGGGTGAGGTCCTTATAACTTTACTACGCTACACGATTTACATAGTTTTTTTCTTCCACCATGTTGGATTGTTGGTCTGTCTGAATGTAGCATATGACTTTCTATGTCAAAACGAATCGCTTACCTATTGCTCTGGTATCATGGCCTTTTTGTTTTGCTCTGTTGAAATGTTCCAGCATTATTTCTCGAAGTTTATCGAATTTCGGATGACCGAAGACAAGACTTTTTGGTATCTGTAAAAAAAACTAGATAATCCAATAATTGCCAAACGTACTACATATAATAACTATTTAAACTATGAGTATTATTAGTCAATATTCAAACGATTAGGTACCTATATTTGAGCAATATTAAAGCTAGTTTTCCTATCAGACTTTTACAAGTTGAATTGATTGATAACGAATGTATTTAATGAATGAAAGTAATTAGGTAAGTTTATCTAATAAATAATCGCGATCAGACCCCTTTTAACCTGTAATTCAGTTAATTCTGTAGCATACCTCGGGCATTGTACCATCGGGCAAGATACTTCTGTTCAAGGACAAAGGGTTGATACCCAGATCGTCCCGTAGCCTCTCCAGCAACGCGGTCAGCTGATCATCAGACTGTATCCACGACTTTTCGGGATGTTCGTCAAAGAAATTGAGAAACACTCGTGAGCCATGCTTGACTAGCAACTCTAGGCCGTGGTACAGTGCGATTAGGAGCGTGAAGTCTTTCATTATCCAGTTGTGTTGGGGATGTCTGGAATGTTAAGGCTGCTGTTACTTCTTCCGCTAGCACATTCCAATATTAAAAACCTATTTAGAGGCTAAAAATTTCACCCATGCCGGGATTCAAACCCGCAACCTCTGGCTATCCGTGCCAGAGGTTGCGGGTTCGAATCCCGGCATGGGTGAAATTTTTAGCCTCTAAATAGGTTTTTAAATTTGTTCCTTAGCAGGGGTTAGTGCATTAAAAATAAAAATAGGACAAACATTCCAATATATTTAATGTTTGTTTGTTTGTTTGTTTGTTTGTTTGTTTGTTTGTTTGTTTGTTTGTTTGTTTGTTTGTTTGTTTGTTACGCTTTATTGCACAAAAATTAAGAAACAGAAAAATAACTTAAATAACAGGTAAGTGTTGATGTACAAAGGCGGACTTATTTCAAAAGAAATTTCTTCCAGCCAGCCTAAGAAAGATTCTTACCAAAAAACAGAGAGCGGGAGATGGCAAATATAGGTAAACAAGAAAAATTAAATCTAAAATCACCTATTTCAAGTTAATAGATAAAATTGTTACTATAGCTATCAATAGATATTAATGTTTGTAAACTAAAGTATACACTTAAAAAATGTGCTCAGATAATAGGTAATTTTTTTAATAATAGATTGAATATTCTTTATTGCATGTACACCAGGAATTACAAAAGAGACTTAAAGAATAACAGTACAGTACAAGTCGCGACCTCATAACTAAAAGTAATTTCTTCCAGACCATTTATAATAAATAGCAAAACCATAATAAAATTACGGATAATGTCATGTTTTAATTTTTACATACTACGTATGAGATAACAAAAGGCAGATACCAGTTTTTTATGAAAAACATGGAGTAAGTTCATAATTTATGAATTTTTTTTTATGAAACAAAACACTAACGGACTTATTTCTATCTATAAGGAAGTGCAATTCGTTTTTTTCTTGTACAATCTCCACTACAGACTGCTTTAACCCTTTTACGGCTAGAGCTAGTAAACACATTTCATTGGTATTGGACTTTATTTCAAAGTAATAAGGGTTAATATATGGTGGGCACTGTTAAACCTCTGTTTTATAAAGTGTTAAAGAGGTTTTTGGACTCTTTTAAAGGATAAAATACAGTTCCACAAGGTTATTAAATAAAGGCAGTTTAAATAGTGTGGGGAAAAGGGAAAGCGCCTGGTTAGCGCCTTTGAGTGAGAAATCGCTGTCAAATCATATTATATAAACTAGATGTATAAATCAGATATATAGATATACAAAGTTGAATGACAAAGTTACATAGCGATAACTTAAAATAGACTTAAAATAAAACGAGAAAATCTAATATCACGTTTACCTAGATCCTCTTTCCTTATTTTGGTATTCTTTGTAGAGCATCACAATGCGTCCTTTGGAAAGATTTCCTAAATTGTGTGGGAGAATGTTCAGCTGCTTTAAACGCCTGGCATATCCATCTAAAATCTACAAAACAAAAGTACAAAAAAGTTCTACAATATTTACTGTTAAAAACTCTACTCATGAGAACTTTGTTCAACTCTTACCTCTATATAATGTTGTCGTAGCTGACTGAGTTCCGGCCCTAATTGTATGACAACTGTGTTTATCTTTTTTGTATGGCTGTAAGGTGCCACATCAATGCAGTTTTCAGCTCGAAGCTCCAAATGAGCGATGTGGAGATTTTTCACTACCTTAAAATGAACAGTATTACATGAAAGATCTATACTAGATAACTATTTCAGACAAAACTAAAATCTCTGACAGAATTACTTAAGAAATATTGATAAATGGTCAAAATTGTGGTAGCTTTGGGCCGCTTTCTGAACTGAGAATTTTACTAAATACAGTGCTACACAAGAAATAAGTCTCGCGGATGTACCTGCGCAGATGACCAAATTTTGGATGTGCGGCAAGTTGATCGACCAATCAGATAGTTTCATTTTATGGCAGGCCGCGCGCCTATGTTGCTATTGGTTGATTCAACGTCATCGATGCAGGTGACTATTAGTTTGGCAATATTAGCGTGAGCGAAACTGGTAGCGCTACAGCGGCAATCAATTCTGCACCTTAATCGTATCGGTTAAAGATCATGTTGAATGTACTTATAGCTTCGGGTACTTTCGTTAGACTTCTTCCTAGTCTGCGCGAACGTAGATACCTGAAGGGACTTTTATGATATGTAGTACTGTGAATACTTATGTAACATTCTGTCACGCTCTTTTCTAAAAAATTCGATGACATTACAGTTAGGTGTTTACTTAGCGAAATTCTCAATTCAGAAACTGGCCCTATGTATTTTTGTTCCACATCTACATAGTTACGCTTAAGTTAGTCGTCGCCAATATTTTATTATTGGGCAAGAAAATCAATGTGAATTACTTGTTTAAAGTTGCAAACAGTTCTATAAGGAGCCTGAATGAACTGTGGCACGTGGCAAACCCTGGTCTCTGCATATCGCTCTGGTATATAGGCGTGAGTTAATGTAATATAACGTAAATTAATTGTTAACTTACATTGACAACATCTTCTACCTTACTCCCAGGAGTAGCGGATAGTGCCAATACTCTGAAAGTCTTATGTCCCATCTCCGTCAATGTTGCCACAATTTGGCAGTATGCGTAATTTCCACGCGCCCTGTGAGCCTCGTCAAATACTAAGCAGCGGATCTTGTCCGCTGGGCAAATGCCGGATTTTATGTCATTGTAAATAACTTGTGGTGTAGCGAAGAAAACTCTTTTGGTTTTCCACTGCTGTTTCCTTGTGGCTACTTGCATGTGACCTCAAAACATAAAAATAAATAGGATATAACCATGAATTCTTTGCATTGTATGTATGAGCATAGCGAATCTTAAAGAAATTAGTATTTTACGCTGATATATGATTACTATCTCCTACCCACGACACTACATTTTGATTATGTATTTTCCGACTACGTGCTTTAATCTCTCTCTGTACCGAATTTAATCCCAATCCGTTCAGCAGTTCTGGTGCGATTAAGTAACAAACGTCCGTTCATACAAACCTCCACATTTATAATTTAGTAAGAAGTGAAATGTATTTGATAACTATTTTCAAGTAAGATTTAGCAGTCTTGATTTGTTCATGGAAAATAATTAGCTGTCACAGTTGTTAAGATTTCTCATGTTCACTTTCAAAAAAACTTATTATTAAACAAGTTATGATTTTTATTCCATCGGTGGCACTAGTTAGCACCCGGAAGCCCCTTATAATCCACAATGGGTCGGTTTTCCTACAACTCTCAGGGAAACCTTACCTGTCATTTCTATAGTATCATCCGGTGGTATTGCCACAATGTTGTAGCAAGCATCAATCTGTTGAGCAACAAGTGGGCGCGTCGGAGCCGTGAAGACAATTTTCCCGAGAGGATACCAGCGGTAGAAGTTGTACATTATCACTGCTGCTATGAAAGTCTTGCCCAAGCCTGTTGGTAAACTTACCTGAGAAAAGTATTGCACAGGTGATGAATTTTCTCAACAAATTAATAAATAAAAATTGATAAAAAAATCATGGTGCCTGCAGAACTTATCTGGTGCAGTTTGGGTTGTCTGATCATAAAAATGAAAATCTGCCTGTTTCAATATGAAAACAGTTAGGACAAGGCAATCGCATTTGACTATGCCTGCAAGTTTCTAGTCCTTGAAGTGGTTGGTGGAGGATTGTAAGATAGTGGCGGGCCTTATTGTCAGAAGTTATCAAGCCGCCCATAAGGCCTCTGACACGGCTTAACAACTACCATTACATATCAGACGGCACCAAAAGCTTAACACGTTAAATCCCAAGGAGAAAATTCTACGGCAGGATGAGGTCACCAATGAACTACATGGGATTTAACGGTTTAACATGCCTTGCATGGGCATGGAAGCGCTTGGATAAAATGCCACTAGCGGTAATCACGGGACGGTCACCCATTCTGCACCTGACCGCTTAACTACAGTGATTGATCCCAATCACTCGTTTTCATTAGTTATATAACCATTTCTGCGCGCAGGCCCTTTTTTTTGTAAGAATAAGAGTACCCCATACATTTTTCAGTCTCCAACTGCCTTCTTGGCCTAGCAATAAGAAATGTTTGACTACCAAATTAGAAGTTGTTTGTTTGTACCCTGTTGGGGTATACCATATTTTGATTTCTACAAATGGTCCTAGTCTGGGTGTTTACCCCAAGAGCATTTAGCGATGCTGTCGAGTGGCAGTCATTTTAATAATAGTTTAGGGTTTTAGATTCACTTACTAATGTATTCTTCACCAGAGAAGCATTGATGATATTGAACTGGTAATCTCGGACCGGATAGTTTGTTGGGTAGATCCACGTTTGACCTGAGAGTTTGTCATATCCATTCATCTCTTCATCACAACATAGAGCACTAAAAAATAAAGTAGTAAATATGCATGGTAAATAATTAAACAAAGGGAGTGATTATCGATTTTCCTGTCTCACTCACCACTAGTCTGTCCAGTCTTGGACTGGACACACTGGACAGTCTTTAATTAGAGTTATAAGCTATAGTTTGTATATTGCTACTAGAGTACATGAACAAAGATTACTTGTGACTTACCTGACATTCAGATCACTCCTGTTGACTGTTTTATTACCCTGTCTGGTGGCCGCATCTTGAAATGAAGAATCCTCGAATCTAGCGAGAAACGAGGAGTCATCAAACATATCCTGGTCTTCAATTGTTGCATCTTTATGTTTTGATGAACAGGCGGGGTTATCCATTTTCAATGCGAAAATTATTCCATCATAACGCTTCGAAAATATTCGTCACACTTATTGGCAGTAATTATTTCGCTTAATTTTTATGTTTGGTTAATAACTAAAAAACTTATGTTTTCTTCAGAAAGTTTTTTGGATATGAAGAAACCGAATATTTTGCACAATGCAAATAAAAGTTCTGTCACAGACAGACATAGTTGTGGACCACTTGTGGACATAGGTTACGTTACTTCCCAGAGAACATTCTTAAACTAAATTTGAAAATCTCTGTTTAGTCTGCTGAGTTTGGAAACCTGCTTTGAAAACTATTTTCCGACATTCTAACTCATATACAGTATGATAAACATAGAAACTATAAACGTCAGATATTTTAATGTTTTATGTAATTTAATCGTGCTGTTACTAACTGTAGAGGACAATATGATTTTTACCACAGAGCATATAAACACTACGTTTTAAGAGACGGGACCTCCCTATATGCTTTTGGAATGAGTTTAGCCCCGTTAGCAATACCAACTAATAGAGCAAAAATGCAATGTCAAAAGTGCTACCAACATAACAACTTGTCTGTGTATTAGGGACGTCCACTTACATTGGTACTACATTTATCGATATCGATAAATTTTCATCCAGGGGCTACGCAGTTAGCCTAATAAAATTAATAAAAATCAATGTTTTCAATAAAACGACAAATGAAATTAGTATTTTATTATTGATTATCAAATCACAATAATTGTGGTCAAGGTCTATTGAATTTATTTCAGCAGCTATTTGGTTTTTCCTTAGAGGTGTCCAATCTGAGCGAACTTCATCAATCGGTGGTTTGGATTCAGGTGCTGAAATCGTCAAAAAAAGTTAAGTTGAGTCGTTATTGATTATTAATTTGTTGGTAAACTATGTATGCTACTTACCGGGATAGTTCTGATAAATATGCTGAGATTCCAGGCCACAATAATTGTGGTCAAACCCTACTGGACCAATAGCAACAGCTGATATTTTGGCTGCTGTACAAGGTGCTGAAAATGATAACACTTTGTAATTTATCAAAGTAAACAAACTCTAGTTACAAAAAACTTCAGCGATACATGAAAAGTCTACGTACCAGAGTTGTTTTGTGAAGCTCGACAACTAATAGGTTTTTGTATAGCTGAATCTGAAAATAAACAATTGCAAGAATAGTCCGAAAAAAAAAATAGTTTGTTCCTGTTTACAACATAACTGCATAATTGACTATGTAACTATCAAATACAAAACGGTGAAATTTTTAGCCTCTAAATAGGTTTTTAAATATCAAATACATTTTTATAAAAAAATATTTTAAGTTAAAAATTAGTAAAAAAAATATTTTAGTAATTCCAATCACTAACCAGTTTCAAGTGATGCGACGTGGCTACGTGGTAAGGAAACTCAGCAAGTAAGTAATCAGGAAGAGGAGGCGCATTTATAAGTAGAGAAGATACAGCCCTGTAAAAAAATGTTTATCAAAGTATGTAATTTACGTATTAAGACGTATTAATAATATTGCGTTCTAAATGACGGAGCAAAATACATTCAAATGTTCGACGTAAAGCAAGGCGTATTTTGTGTTTTATTACATAATTATTCATGAAATGTAGTAAGTGTTACATTATAAGTTTATAACACAACTCACCATTTCTTTAATCGGCTTCCTTTTAAAATAGTTGTAAAAATCTTTCGGCCAGAAATGATCTCTACAAACATATTTATGTTGGTGGAGTTTTTCGATGGGGATATACGATATAAGATCTTCCACAATTTTCACCCATTGTCTGCATCTAAAAAAAAAAAAAACAACATTCAATGCAGCCACTAATAGTGCATCGTTGAAACATTGTTATGGCTTACAGCAATTCACCCGTCATACACTGAGTAGTAATTCTGACCAAGGTACTTATCAGATATTTTTTTATCGATATTGAATATGTGTATGGCACATCACTATGACATTGAAACATCTGAGTATTTTTCTCATAGTATATTAATTACGTTATTTAACATAATTTATGATCTTGCTCTTGTGCAAGATGACAAAAACTGTAGCCAGAAATACTTACCGGTCTTCATCCCTAGGAAATTTACCCATAAACTTTCTTTTGGTAGCCTTTGACCGGCTGCATCTTATTTTACAAATGGCACAAGTTCGACACCATCCGATCAATGCCATTATTAAAAGAAAATCACTAAACACTGTACAACAAGATACACACAGCTAGATATTGAACAAACTTAAAACACAAAAATTTTAACTAGAAAACGTTCTAATATGTGCCGCGTTCCGCCATATTTGTTATGTTTTCAGTTTGACATTGACAGCAAAGAAAGAGTAAGTAGTATTAAAGAGTGAGACAAAAATATGTCCGCCATTAAAACGGGGCTAAATGCGAACAAAAATTTCAAACTTCCTACTTGCGCTAGGCTGATTTTTACATATTTACGTAAAATACTTCCCCATAAGAATGCTGCTAAGACATTTGTGAAGATTACCTAAATATTCATTAATCAAAATAAGCCCTAATCTTGTCTCTTATGATGGCTACGTTAATTTTTTTTGAGTTAACTTTATTAAATAATAATGTAAGTTCTTATGACTCCCATTTTAGGTAAGTATATAACTTTATAATTTACATTATCTACTATGAATAAGATATGATAGGTGGGTGGGTATGATCAAACGTGACAAATGCTCTAGTATTTACTTTAAAAAAAAACGTCAAGTTCAGTCAAGTTTTTGTCGGTGTCGGGACCTACAATAAATGTTATTTTATTTTTGTAATTCATTTATTTTACAAATCGTTACCTACATAAGCGATGGAGCTAGATGATGAATTTGATGATCTGCTAGCAGAAGTGAACATACCAACCTCTCCTAAAAGGCCCAAGATAAATGAAGAAATTGCCAACCAAGAAGGTACCTACGCACATTTCCCAATTTTCTAAGTTTTACACAAGCTTACCTTATTAGGCTTAATGATATCTTGAATTCTTTAGGTACTTCTAAAGAAGTCGCCCCAAAACCATCTACATCTAAAAGTCACAGCATACTGGTGAATCAGAAACAGGTAAGTCTAATGGGCCCCAACTTTACCCACCATCCCACCAACTCTAATTAATGGTACCTACATCCACCACCCAGATAACTTTTTATTGGAGCAATATTTTGCACCATAAAGCTATTAAGAACGTTACTAGAATATCCAAAAAAAATGTGCATTTGTTTCTGTTTATTCTTGCCTACAATAAAGAGACAAATAACTATGTTTTCTAATATAGAATTGTGTAGGTAATTTTGGGATAAAAGATTTTTTGTTAATTTTGGAGTTCAAAACTCTGAATTTCAAAGTTAATTTCGCAATTAACCTGTAGAATCTAATTGGTAACAATTGGTCAAAAAGAACTTAAATTATTGTTAATTTTCAAGTCAAAACTTAACAGGTAACATTAAATTTACAAATCTAAAAAGGCATGATAAATCCAGAGTGGTAATTCTGTAACAAAGATCATGGCCTCTAAACTCCAATAAGTAGTCAATACTTGCTATATTTTGTGCTATCGAAAGCTGTAAAAAAGATAAAAGTGTCGTGGAAATTTGAGACATTTTACTAACAAAAGACATTACTCTAAAATGGCCTCTTTTTCCACAGAGAGGAAACCCTCTACTAAAATTTATTACCAGTGTTCCTTGGGAGTATGATGAAGTGGTGCCAGATTATGAAATTAGTCGGAACATTTGTATTCTCTTCATCTCAGTACGGTACCACAATATGAACCCAGACTATATTAATAATAGACTCAAGGAACTGGGAAAGAAGTATGAGTTAAGAGTGCTGCTGGTTCAGGTGAATGAAATTGATTTAATGTAGTAATGTAAGATCTTTGTGAGTGGTTGTCCTAGTTAACTCACCGATTTTGGCTTTGGCATAGTAGCTTTTACCAAAAGTCCCCAAGATATAGGCCTAGCCTAGTTTGGGGACTGCCAGTAAACATAAAACAATTTTTTGTAATACACTCCACTGTCTATTTATAAGTTATTTGTATTGTCTTCATGGAAATAAATTATTTCCTTACTTACTAACTTACTTGTCTGCAACAAAAAGAACCAGAAAATACAAAATTTTATAACTTAAAAAATTACAAACTTTCATGTAGTAGTGCAATTCGAAATCTATGGTGCCACTGTAATTTTATTGCATAGTATGTAACAAAGAAATAAAATTATATAATTTAATTCTGGGAATTCAATTATAATTTTGGGAATTGGGAGTTTTGTTCGATCAGGTTTTGCTAATTATGTGAGGAGATAGGGAGCTCGCCTCAGCAACTTCTGTTTTACTTTTCTTATAAAAATAAATAAAAGTTTATTTGCCAACTTAGGATAAATTAAGTTACATTTACATTTCATAGAATTTATAAACTGTAAAAGGTACAATATTTTGTTATTCAATACAAATAGTCTTTATTTGCCAATTAGATTCCTTATTTACATTATTTGATAATTAATTCAAGTTATTTTACAATTTCATTTTTTCAATGTTTGCATTTTAATTGTTGTGACAAAATAGTAAAATTTTGTTCACCTACTAATATATGGGTAAGGTATTCCTTTATATGACAATTATTATGTACAGCACCTTCACCAATAATATTTTTCACCATTTAAAGTTCTCCCGATGGCAAAGAGTTAGAGATCGAAAATAAAGTATGTGCATTGAATGTATGACAAGTGCTTAGAATTTCATTAAGAAAATTGAGTTCCTAATTTAATGAATGTGAACACTACAATCATTAAACGTAAAAAAACAGTCATGTTTTGTATATATTCTGTAAATAGAACTATTAAGAACATAATAATAATATTAAGCATGCCTTTAATCTCCTAACCAAAGCTTAAAGTTTACACCACAGTATAAACTGCATTGCCCTAATAATTATGAAATAAAATTCTAGGTAGACCTAAAAGATCCACATGCTCCACTAAAGAACCTTACCAGAATCTGTCTTCTTGCGGATTTAACCCTGATGCTGGCCTGGAGTCCAGAAGAAGCTGCTAAGATCATAGAGAATTACAAAATTTTTGAGAACAAACCACCAGACAAAATCATGGAGAAGGTAGAAAATGATCCACATCAAAAGGTGTGTACCTATGTTATTGTTTAACCACATGGTTCTTATTTCAATAGGTACCTACTATTGTTAAGCATTTGAGGTCCAAAACAAAACTATAGTACAATGGGGGCTAACATAGTGAGAAATGATCTGGCAAAACACTTGAATGTTTATAAAACTAAAACTTAATCATATTACTAATCTTAGTAACTAACTATATATACCATCTATTATAATATGTATAGTTAATTACTATACAATTTGTGACTCATCAAGGAGAAACTAAATCATTCCATACTTACAGATTATCAATGCTTTAACATCAATAAAACCAGTAAACAAAACCGATGCAATGACCCTCATAACTACCTTTGGAACTCTAGCAAATATTATAAAAGCGACAGAAAAGAGATTGGCTGAATGTCCAGGATTTGGAGTCACCAAGGCGAAAAAACTTCACAAAGCTCTGCATGAGCCGTTTTTAAAAAGGGGGACTATACCGCGAAAGGATGATGATTTTGCTGGGGATTTGAGTATAGAGGACATTGAGAATATTGAAAATGAACAGACTAAGCCAAAGGATGTCGTAACAGAGGTTGGTGAACTAGAGCTTGAAAAAGAAAAAAACTGTTGAACGATATCAATCAAAAAGTAATTAATGGAATTGAATCCATACTTTAGTTTAAGGTAAATAAGAGATTAATCTAACCAAGATCGGTGATTAAAAATTATAATTTACGAAAGAAATTGAAACTTTATTTATCAAATTTTCATTACTTTTAAAAGCAACATATTGTTATAATATGTTGCCACATATTACCGTCTAACTTTGAACTTTGATGTTTACTGTCCACGGTCCAGAGTAATGAATAAGGGGCTCTGACGAAATCTTTCATTGTCATCTAGGAAGGAAGCTAGATTTGTAATCTTATATCTGGTGGGTTCTATCTTCTTATGGTGCCATCTACTATCGGAGGTCAGCTATCATTGAGTCTACTCTGACCCGTGATTAGTAACGAAGTAACGAAGCAAATATCAGACATTAGCAAAAAACGTTTTCTTTCATTCAGTTCGGCACTCTTAGGACAGCAGATTCTCACCATTAGACAGTTTTAGTATTTCCGATACGATATCAATCGATATCAACCTTTGTATGCCCTCACTGCTGGGGCACGGGTCTCTTCTTGCATCTCAGGAAGGTTAGGCCATACTCCACCACGGGGGCCAAGTCCGGGTTGGTGGAGGATTGTAAGAAAGTGGCGGGCCTTACTGTCAGAAGTTATCAAGCCGCCCATAAGGCTTCCCACATGGCTTAATGACTGCCATTACATGACAGCCGGAACCAAAAACGTGCCTTGCAAAGCACGGAAGCGCTCGCATAAAATGCCACTAGCGGTAGTCACGGGACGGTCACCCATCCTGCAACTGTTTCTTAATCAAGTGATCGATTACAATCACTCGGTTCGACTAGGCCACGAGCGCTTCTTATTATTAATTTTTATTTCTTATTATTATTATTATTATCTATGATACATACATGTATTGTATTATTATGTAGGTACCGTTTTGACGATGCAGCAAAAAAAATCAGACTTTTCAGTACATTTCTATACAAACATACATGCCCCCGTATTTTTTTTGTTCATGATTTTGTATGATTTTTAATTACATGTGATACAATAGAAAATATTAACGAAATATTGAAATATTAAAACTTTATCTAATTGGGAGTGGTTTAACGATACATATGAAATCACGAAATGTTTGTAAAGTATATTTCACTTATGTATAACATTAAAATAGACTTATTTCATTCAGTTTTACAGTATTTTTTTTATTTTATTTTAAGGTAGTATTCTTCGTTGCTGAAATTTTATCTATAGATTTTGTCAGTGACCCTTATTCGTTGATCTCGAGTGTAGATTTAAAAATAATATAAAAGCGCGCGAGAGAAGCCTCATAGATGCCAGCAACAAAGAAGTTCTAGGTTGAATAACAAAATAAGAGCAAGTCCAATCCAGCGTGGATTTTGTGCGCCTCGGCTAGGGCGCGAGTTGAAGCGTCCTTTTTTTGTAGCGCTCTGCTAGTTCACTCTTGAACCGAGAATGCTTGAAGTTGGTTGGAGGGGCAAATCCAAAACAAAACGCCATACGCTTAACCGGCTTCGCTCGCGTCAAGACGCTACGTCGGTCCCGAAAGGCGGCTACTCAACTTGGCGGGAAAAGTTTGATGAAGTCAGACTATATTACCAGCGACTACATGTTAAAGCTGATAAAAAGTAATATTATTCGTTAAATTAAAAATAACTTTAGTGCAAGCGGAACAGTTCGTGCTTTAAACTTTGTGATAAGGATTGAACTCTACAATTAGGTGTGAAACAGTAACCGATAGGTGTTAAATTCGGAGAAAAAACTGGTGTGTGTATGTTTTGGACAGACGTGGGTTGTTTGACCACTATTGGATGCCACTTTTGGAAAAATTGGTAAGTATTAAAAATATGGATAGTATAATAACTTGATGTACCTACCGTAAGTATTTTAATATTTAAAGTTTGCTCTAACATAATTATCATAACTGTGCTGCATTTTATTTTTCGTTTGGACACTCCGTTTTACTATTTAGTAATTTACTATAATTGAGGTGACAACACACTGGCCACACAACACCATTCTATAGCACATATCTATTACGGTCCCTTACTTGACCCCAAAAAACTCATCAGGAAAATATACCGGACCTTCAGGCTAGAACAAATATACCTACGCTCGCATTTTCCCATTATTAGAATCTGTCAGAGTTATAGTGGTGTATTAAGTAAAGATCCCGAAATATATTTTTTTTCAGATTCGCACAGCACATTTAAGGGTATAATCAGTAAATGTTGTTAGTTTTTATCCACAATAATTGTTAGTAGAATGAAAAAAAAAAGTTATAAAGTTTAAGAAACTGTAAATAAAAAATACATATATTTTTCATGCATGCATCTAGTTTTTATGTAATCGTTCCTTATTTATGCGAAGGCTATAAATAATTTATAATAATGAAATATATATGATACGTATATATATTATCGGAATTTTCCGTGTTTTGCTAATGTACACTATGTCTACGATGTAGTCTATAAGACTTTACGACTCTAGTTTCTTTTTTAACAAGCTCCCGTTTCAACCTGATGATTCTTGATTATGTTGAGAAAAAGTGCCTTAATATTCTTGTTCGCATTCCGCACCTAAAAAAGGCAAAAAAAACCCTGTAGGATCACTATGGCCTCATGATAGCCTCTGTTCGTTCATTAAGACCCTTTTTCATTAAAATGGATCGAGTTATATTTGAAGTTAATAGAGAATAACTACATATGCCCACAGTCCAATAAAACATCTTTGCCTTGTCAAACTTCCTTGAAAGTGCAAGAAAAGCGTCGAAGCAGAAGCTTGAATGAATTCAACAAAATTATTTCATCAACAAAATATTGTTTTTGATGATTTCATCACAATCGAAATCTATTACAATTTATTACACATTCTCCCTAAAGGTCAAAATGAAAAAGTTTTTACTAAAGCGCAGAAACTGGCTTAAGACAGTCACAAATTCAATATAAATAAAAATTCCTGTTGATCTAGAAATTTGGCAAGAAGCGAGTTCACTCAGCACAAATAAAGGAATCATAAAATTGTTAATTTGTAGTTATGGAACATTATAAAAAAACGATTCCAAAATTCGCCGCTGCGATGTATAGGAGAACATTTTTTCTTCCATTTAAAGTTCAGTTTGTAATCTTTCCTCTGAAACCCTCACGACCGAGTCGTACCTACACACTCCTTTTGACTGTTTTTTCTCATTTACTAAAAATAATACTCCACTGTACAGTCTATTTATTCTTACTTGTCCAATTTAATAAAACCTATTTAGAGGTTAAAAATTCCACCCATGCCGGGATTCGAACCCGCGACCTCTGGCTATCCGTGCCAGCGCTCTATCCAACTGAGCTAATGGGCGACTCACCGGCATCAGTGAAATTTCGACCCTCTTTACACTATTCTCTGTATTACGTACAGGCAGCGACATCTGGCTGAAGTAGATTGCATCACTTACAGCCCCGACTACTTTGCAGTTTAGGTTTTAACATCGGAATGATATCGCTGTACCCACATGATTATACTATTTTTTATTTTTAATGCACTAACCCGTGCTAAGGACAAATTTAAAAAACCTATTTAGAGGCTAAAAAATCCACCCATGCCACCCTTTATACAGTCTATTTATTCTTACTTGTCCAATTTAGTAAACAAGATTGTGACTTTTACTGTGACTTTTTAGTCCGCCATATTTCCATAAATGAAGTAACCTGGAACACTGTTTTAGATAACACGCTGCCAATTTTATAAACATAGTTCATGAATTTGCGAGAAAATGTCTAGTTTAGGCATCTAATTTCAATTTTAAGGTTAGAATCTTGTTTATTAAATTGGACAAGTAAGAATAAATAGACTGTATGAAGGGTGTCCTCAACCTACCTTTCGCCTAAAAATTTGATATTCTTTCACACTGACTGCGGAAAATTATCACACGTGCGAGCAAAATACAAGAGCATACATACCTACATGTGCAGTAGATAATAGAGAACTAATTTAAAGCTTAATAGTCCGCCTAGATCCATTTCGGGTCCCAGAACCTGCGAGTGTGCCAGAATTTACGACCTAAAAAATAATGGATACCTACTTAGAAATATTACTGTGGCTAGATGGTTAAAATTAGGTAATTTTTATAAACGGTCTTATTTATTATGTACAATTCGGCATATAAAGAAAGAACAATAAAGTATCGTAGAAAAACTTCAATTTGCACAACTGAAGTTGGACTTAAATACGAAAAAATATATTATTCACGAGGTGAAACTTTTCTTCAACCGCAATTGTGTATACTGACTGTGGTATTGTTCTAAACGTGGGAGCAACGTTGGAGTTCAACAACATCGTACCACAACGTCCACAACTAACTCTTTATTACTTTTTATTTCTATGTCTGTAACACTTCATACCTACCTTAGTTTGAAGTGGCAGACTCAAAAGTTTCTTATCTAAAAATAGTAAACTAAAGTTGAGCTTCAACTAGTACAACATGATCTAAGAATAACATCCTCATAAGCATTACTGGCTGCACTCCAGTTAGCCATAAATAAGTAGGTTTGTGCGCTGACGCCGTAATTTCATACCTAGACGAAAAAAGTAATAGCATGCCTTTGTATAAAGTAGTAGTTTGAGGAGCGCGGTGAACAGGTGAATGTGCCACGCGCCACGCCAGCCGGCTCTGGGGTTTTTGTACAGAAAACAGTAGGTAGCAATAACACGGGACATCTGCTATTAGGACAGTTATATCACCTAACGATAGGTTGTACAATTATAGAAATCATAATCATGAACGTGGGTACCTGTACCTGAGTTATAAGAAAAACAGTAACTACCTCACAGATAAACCTATAAAGGTTTCAGTGAAGGTGTTTTGTATTTAATTAATATTTATTCCGTAAATGTCTTAAATAAATAAGTTGAAAAAAAAACTTTACAATAAAATTATTTTGTTGGTCCTTCCCAAAACAGACCTTTACTTATACGTTTTATGATATATAGTAGTAAAATTCTTGCTGGTTCTTCATAATTTAGATGCGATTACAAATTGGCACGTTTTCGCTGGATTCCTTGTCTGTCTTTGACAGAGATGCAACGTCGGTCTTTTGTCACGTCTGAAAACACGAGTAATTAATAAAGAATCCCTATCTAATAGCAGGTTCTTTACATTCCAATTACTAGCCGGGTTTAAGTGGTGGAGCGATTTCCAATGGCTAAATAAAGCATTCGAGTGTGCAATGGGGTCTTAGGTTCCCATAGGTAGAATTACTAAAGTAAGTCGTTAGTTACAGTAGGAACATGAGAGAACTTGGACATGGAACTTGAAGCTTGGAAAACCATGAGGGAGGCCTATGTCCTGCAGTGGGCGTCGAATGGCTTATGTGATGATGATGAGAGAACTTATGGGCTATGAGTTAGTAATTTATACACTATATTTCTTTCTCGGGCATTAGACATACCTACTTATTTGTAATAACAACAGAGATTTTTATCTCGATAGCATCGTGAGCTTCTCTACCTTTGTATGTGCTTTAGTAAAACATTGTAGCCGCTCACGAGGTTCTGGGTAAAGGTTATCACTGTCACCCATCTTCTTGTATAGGGCGGCATCTCTTTGAAATAAGGGATGCCATTTCTATATCATCGTCCTTAGCCCCTCATGAGTCAGGCGCCGGCGCTTATAATGCACCTTTGCTCTATATTTTTGTGCAGCTAATAACTGAGTTACTTACATACGTACAATAATTAAGATTTCAGCGATTTTTATTGACTGGCTGGTGAACAATTCTCTTCGAAGCATGTCACTATGCTTGTTTTAATTATTCGGTCATCGAATTTATCAGTGATCATCGCTGCCAATTCTGTATTAGTAACGTTCGTGGCTGACCCTGGACGGTCGTGATCGCTTTCATCGCGATACCGTCTCAAATCACGACCGAATAATCATAACAAATTTGAAGTCGAGAAATTGTGACGTAAATATCATACAATAAAGCTTTAGAAACTGGTTTTCATATCTGTTGTATTTGAAGTGTCGTCTAAACGAATCGTAAAAGCTCTTAAAATATTGAGAAATGGTTGTTGTCTTCAAAAAGATGTGATATAATCGGGAGCATTGTCTTCACCTCAGATGCTTTCGACTTCTGTTTTTTAAAGCAGTTTCTAGGCTACAGTAAACAATAAAGGAACGTAGACACTTTCAAAGTTAGATGTCGTGGGACGTTGCTTCAGTAACTTTGAGATATTTTTATTTAGCCGCAGCTTCCTAATTATGCTGATAAGATCATGTTCCTGGAAAGTTTTCCCAAGATGCCTTCCCGGCTCAGATTTTGTGCTGCGTCGTGACCTCTAATCGGGAACCTTTCCGAGTCTCTTAGAATGGTGGACATTGTGGACACTCCGTTGTACCTCGTGACAGTGACAGATGACGATCATTAATGAAAAGTGTGGACGCAGCTTAGGGTATTATGTCGTCATCGCTACGCCATCAGTCAGTCATGCCAGGTTTGGTATGGTGGATATTTTCAATAGAGTTTTCAGATTTACTAATGTGCCCCGTAATTGTTGGCTGGGGGTCCAGGTTAAGCTCACCTAATTGAAATAATTTAGTAGGTACTTATGGTTGTATCAAAAGTAATACTTTCTTTTAAAAGGCTAACAATTATCTACTGGTTCGTAAATGTAGATTGCCACGAATTAGCGCCAAGTAGGTACACTAATGTGATTGGCGTAGAGCAGTCGAGTTAGTATCAGAAAGGTGCGCGGGCGGCGGGTTTGACTCGTGCCGTTCGCGTCGGGTCGAGGCACGCAGCCTCCGCTTTTGCTCCTTTTGTGTCACGTATAATCAACTCTCAGCCTCCATGTGTGTGTATGGCACGAAGACTAGTATTTGTGGAGGTATAAATACTGGCTCGTGCAAAGAGAAAGGGACTCTAACATTATAGAGATATGGGTGTCTGCTTTCACTAGTTTTTGTGCAAAATCAAGGCTTGCTTTTCATATGGTAGGTCATACCAATATGCAAAATCTATTCCCTAAAGTAATTTAGTTTTGATGTTGTTAGCCTTCGTTCGAACTAAGGTTGTTTAGTAGTATAATGTCATGGTAGGGTTGTCGTCCCTTCTACCTTGACTAATCTGTGCTTGAACTCTACTTAGCTTTAGGAAAGGATCTGTTCGGTTTTCAATACAAAGGTCTTAGACAAGGACAAAGACAAAGACAAAGATTTTTATTTGTGAAGCATGAGTTCATTGATAGGATGTATATAAAAAATAATTAGTTCTATACATGCTCTGCCTGATGAGGCGTACAAATTATAAAAAAGGCACCACCATTAGAAACAATAATATAAAAATGTCAACAAATTCAAATAAAATTTTTTCAGAGTAATAAAATATAATGTCAATTTGAAATAGAGTTAATGATATATTAAAATGAAAATAATAAAAAATTAAAAATGAATGAATAAGTTAAATTTTTGTTACATGTCAAATTGTGTAAACAGAACCAGAATAAATGTCAATTTAAAATACAAATTATATTAGAATGTCAGTCAATGTCTTAGCTTAAAATTATCATCTGTCAAGAATTCTGTTATATTATAATAAACTTTTTGTTCTAATAGACACTTTAATTTGGTTTTAAAATTATTTGTACTTAATTCTCGCAATTCCTTCGGTATTCTATTATAAACTACAGGACCCATACAAAATATGCTTTTCTGTAACAGCGCAGTATTTGCTTTTTTCACACAAACTCTACTTTTATCTCGCTGTGTGCGAATGCTGACGACTGAGAGTGGAGGGAAAAGATTAGGGTTCGTTTTGACAAAGACAGCCACTTCGTAAATGTAGAGACAGGGCAATGTAAGAATTTTAAATTTTTCAAAATACGGTTTGCAGCTGTCTGTTGTTTTCAGACCAAACATAGCTCTTATGCACCTTTTTTGTACCTTAAAGGCAGAGTCTCTGTCCGTCGAGTTGCCCCAAAAGATTATACCGTATCTTAATATTGAGGCAACCATTCCATGATAAGCAATCCGAAGGGCATCTGGGTTTATTTTGGTCGCAAGTTTATAAAGCGCGTATGACGAGGAGCTAACTCTTTTACATACTGTCTCAATATGTGCTTTCCAATTCAGTTTTTTATCTATAGTTAATCCCAAAAATTTTGTAGCTGATACTTCTTCTATTGTTTGGTCATCATAGTGAATTTTTAGGTCAGATGGTATTATTCTTTGACTGAAATGCATTCGTTTGGTTTTGCTCAGATTAACTCTAAGGTTATTATTATCTAGCCATGTTATTATTGATTTTAGAGCTTCGTTAATATTGTTTTCGTAGTTATCTGGGTCAAATGCATCACTATTTATAGTAACTGTGCTATCGTCAGCAAAGAGGGACATCGGATAAGCTGTAAACCTGGGTAAATCGTTTATATATATTATGAAAAGGAGCGGACCGAGGACGCTTCCTTGAGGAACGCCGTAGTTAAGTGTGCGTCTGTTTGAAGTGTATGAGTGGTTTTTTTTTGATTGGGTATTAATTTCCGATATTTCTGTATATTGGACTCGGTTAGTGAGATAAGATTTTATAAGTTCGGTCACATTACCTCTAATGCCATATGCAATTAGTTTGTTTAGTAGGATAGCGTGATCAACGTAGTCAAATGCCTGTGTCATGTCCATGAAGATTGATGTAACAGGATTTTTTATGTCTACATTTTCCATTACTACGTTTAAAAAATCATAGATTGCCATGTTGATTGTTTTGTCTTTTCGAAAGCCTTTTTGTTCATTGGTTAGGATAGCATTTTTTTCCAAGTATGAATATATTTCTTTGTACAGATATTTTTCAAATATTTTCGAAAATATTGGTATAAGCGCAATAGGTCTGTAGTTTGCCATTAATTCCTTATTATCTTTTTTTAATAGCGGTTTTACTACAACAGTCTTTAATCGGCTCGGAAACTTGCCAGCGCTTATACTCAAATTCATTATATGACTCAGATGATTACATATTTGAAATGCTACAAATTTTATTACTTTAGTAGAGACGGTATCAAATCCAACGCTATTTGTAGTTTTTAGCGATTTAATAATTTGTAATATGTCATAGGGTAAGCTGGGTGCTAAAAACATCGAGTTTTTAATCTTTGGGATCTTAGAATCCACTTGTTTTCCTGAACCAGGTATCGGTATAATTTTATCAATAAAAAAGTCATTAAAGGCATTTGCTACACATTTTGGGTCCGTAATATAAGAACCATTAATATTAATCTTACATATAGAGTCTCTAGGTAAAGTCTGTTTTGTATTGTTTATTATTTGCCATGTAGTTTTAGATTTATTTAAAGATGTTTGTATAGCATAATTATTTTGAGCTCTTTGTGTTTGTCTTATTACCTTTTTGTATATGTTACTATAGTTTTGGTAGATTTTTTTGTTGCTTTCATCAGGATTTTGTCTATAGAGCCAAAGCAATTCTCTCTTTTTTTTTGAGCATTGTTTAATTCCCCGTGAAACCCACTTAGGTTTCTTAATTGTTTTAATAGTCACATATTTATAGGGAAAGCAGAGATCGTAAAAACTCTCGCTTACTATGTATGTTTAAAAGGAGACTTCTTTATGGCTCTGTATTGCCTTGAATTTCGGTATATAAGATACTCTACTCTACTGATGTGACGACTACGGGAAGCTTTTAAGGTTATCGTTCGAAATTATTTTATACTAATGGTACCGCTTAACTCGAACCATTCACCCGAACCCATCATCTCCTCAGCTTTTTGCTTGTAACTTTTTTTTATATCGTCCTAAGTTATAGGAACATGGAAACACTTGAGCTGAAGAATTCGATTTTTTACGACAGGAACACTTAAGGAATGTGTGGGACAAAATTGATTGCGTGCGTTCTTAATTTGTCGCACGTATTTTCTTGTCGACCATGAAAACATAACTTTCATTGTGTCTGTAACAATTTTATTGATAAATTCTTTGGTTCCGAGGTGAAGAAAATTGCGGCGTTACTGCTTAAAATGATCTCTTTGTTCCTTCAAAACAATTTGAAGGGTTAAAAGCGAAATCCTGCGTTACCCATTTTAAATAACTCCTAAATATTGGTGGATGAACCTGTCATTACAGTTATTGACCAATTTCGGACCAGACCTCTCTGGAAATGCCTCCTGGCATGACATGGCAACAAATAAAACAAGCGACAATCAGTCTATTAGTCTAACAAACTCAAAACATACGATTAAGCTTTTAAAGAACGTTTATTTGAAGAGACAGACATGTCGTCAGAGTTTTTTCAATTTGTTTTTATCTTTAAGACCATTAAGCCATCAACGTGTCTTATTATTCAATATAAGTTAAATGCTGTCATGGCCTAATAATAATGTTTACGCAATCAAAAGCTTTCGGTTTTGAAGTACAAAAAGTTTCTTTATTGATAATCTTACAAAAATACTACAGGTATCTACGAGTATCACGGTGTCACCAGAAATATTATTTTGGAAACTAAGTTATGTTTTCGAAACATGACAATAAAATATTTATCTCCGCCATATCGATACAGTCAATGATATTATCAGAACCATTGAATGTTAAAATCACATTAAAATCTGTCGTCCAGCAAGGAAAAACTGTATCCACGTGCCAATGTAACCCGTCTGCGATAAATCAAGAAGGCTGACCAGCTCTTAATGGCTTCATTAGATTTGGGGGGCTATTTTATTCCAACGGGTTGCTATCATTCCATTCTTGTAGCTTTTTATTGGACAGCACGCGTACTCAAAACTGGTTTGAATATAGCCCCCAGCGATCAAGTAGCAAAGGATGCTGTCAATTGAGGCTATAAAGCGGAAATTGTGGAGCATGGAAGTGCCTACAATTCTAATGGTATTGGATTGTAGATTAGCTAACAATAATTAACTAACGTGGATTATTTCTGAAATAAGGAATTACATCAAACCATGATGGAAATTCTGATGTGGTTCATACTCAACTCGTGATTTCTAAGTAATGAGATGTCGGAGAAAATAATATACACGTGTAGTAATAATAAACACAAGTCTAGCAGTGCACTCTTGCGCAAGCGTAATGCAGGAATTAACCTCGATTTCGTTAAATTATCGATCAGCGCGTATCGGAAGCTGAAATAGTACGAATTCGTTGAACAGAAATAGAGTTGCGTGCACGCACGTTTCAGTTAAACAATAATAATGCCATGCTTTTAATTTTGACCTCGTAGTGAGTGTGGACTTACTTACTATAAAATAACTTACGAGTGCATTGCTTCTGGCCCCACACTACGATACCCTGTATCGTGAGAACTAGAAACAACGACAGTACAAATATGTAAACATCCAAGACAACAACATGTGAGCATATTTTTGTATGGGCTTTAAACAATAAAAAACCAAATATTAGATAGTTGATTTTTATAATAGCGCGTTGCATTATCCATAAGCTACATAACTCAAAATTTTGTCTGAGCTAAACTGTTTTATTACTGACCGTTTCGCGGAACCCACACCATGTGGTTATCCTGCAACTAAAGCTACACGTGCATTAGCCAGTCCTGTCTTTAGATCTTCCGCCAGCAAGCGCCGGCAGATTCGGGCGTATACTTGAAATAAAATGTGTGTACCTAAACGCATTAAAAGTGATATTAACAACCAGTTGCAGAAGTTGAAGAGGCAGTAGAAAATTAGTTAAAAAACAAGTATTACTATAATCGACAACATATGACCATGCGTGCTCTCTACTTAGTTACGTTACGTGTAAAACAAGTAAAGGTTGATCAGATATCAGAATTTATAAGCCGTTTAAAAATACTAACTTCAATTGTATCATAATACTAAAAGTATCAATCTCATCATCTTAGCGATAAGACCGCCAATTGTATAACATTACTTAGATTTAAGAATCATGGTTGTAATATTTTTCTGGTTGTGCAATAAAGAGTTCTCTCTCTCTCTCTCTCTCATCTAATTTCTTACGTATTAAGTCGCTAAATGTTCACAGTAAGTTTCTCATGAGGACTAAGGAATCCTACCATATGTGAGAGTCTTTCTCCTGATTACCGCTCATTATTGCTAGCGCCATTAGCGACTGACATAACTATGAAATAAGTACTGGGTATGTTTCTTTAACCTCCACCTAACGGGCTTCCGTGTTTTATAACTATGAAGTTCCATTTAACATATCTCTACTCCTCGTACTAAAGAACTATGATGTGCGTTCTTGAGTAAGTTGGGTAACAGTACCAGTCGACAGCATAACAATTTTTACACGGCCAATTAGAAATTGACGTCCAAAATACGGTTTTGTTTATCAGCTCTTTGTCATACAGCCACAGAAAGCAATGACTTTTAAAAGAAGTTGGCATTTTAGTTTAACTTGCAGCAAGAGACTTAGACCTTCGGTACACAGCCCCATTGTTCGTTATTGTTGTCGCGCTTGTCGCAAACGTGATTTGTCGCAATGGGAACTAATTAAACAGTGAAAAGAATCCGTTAACGAGACATTGTGCAATTACTATCCACCGATAAAAAAGTTAACTCACTTGATGACCTAAAAACAGAACAATGAGATTAGCTTTAAGTGTTACCAATTTCTATCCTTCCGCAATACTTTTCTATAACAAAGATACCATCAATGAAATAGGATCAGGAATTGCCTGTTAACGGTTTTCAAGCGCCTGTGCATTCATCTTTTCACGTTAACCTATCTTTCCGCATGCATTGAAATAAAAACGTAAACCTGATCACTCCATTTCAATCCGCCATTTGTCTTTCGCAGGCGCACATTTATCGAGATGTCCCGACGCCATTTTGTGCGCTTGCACGATAGCAAGATGGCGGCTTTGTGATTGATAATGGCTGCTGCGATGGCGACTCCCGCGCACGAGCAGTACTTGCGCGAAGGAGAGCTCCGACCTCAGCACTCCAGGGACAACTCCAGAGACTCTGGAATCTTCCATACGACAAAAGGCCTGTGGAATGCTCCTGGACTGAACAACTGCTTTTTGAATAGCGCTGTGCAGGTGAGTAAATAAATGTATACTCTCCGATTTTACGTGACTTGGATTGAAGTAGGTAGGTATAGTAGGTATTTTCAGAGTTTTCTTTTAGAGTTTGTAATAGTGTAATTTTATATTAAAGATTTCTTCCTATCGAACTCCTCCGAAACGGCTTAACCGATTATTTTTTTGTGTAGCTATGTTTGATGGTTCTGAGATTACGTCGTCGTAGGCTAATTAGTATGGCAAAACACGTGTGCGGGATCACATGGGATATATATTTTTACTTAACTTTACATGAAACTCAATGTTGAAGCTCGGAAGTTACTCACATGCTGATAACCATCTTGAAAAATACAATAAAAACAGTAGCACCAAAACTAATATTTATTGGATAACTAATATTTATTGGCACATTAAAAGCAAAGCAAGAAAAATTGTTTCAGTAAACTACAGTGGTTACATCGCTAGGTAGAGCAAGTGCTTTTCAAGATATGTGTTAATAAAATTGAAATATAATAGTTCATGTAACTTCAGGCATGTGTGAGCCCAAATATGAACTCTTCAGGAAAATCTGCCCGTGTATCTCAAGAACGTTATTCGTTTATGGATATTTGCAAGTGTGTCCCGTCATGTTTGCAGAGCGGTCGTCGGGTCATGTATAGGCGGAGGTCCGTATTGACACGACCGCTCGAAGTGCGATGAGCCATGGGTAGCTCATTGGCGGTCATTAGCAATGTTAGTCTATGCTGTTTGCTCTATCCACCTACATTTAAATTAATAACGTTTGTTTAATAATGTTTTTGGTCCCAACGATTTTGGGTTTGGTGAAGGCTTGTTAATTGACTATTGAGGTTTGGTTAGAATGGTCACTCACTACCTACATAAGATTTCTAGAAGATGCTAAATTTTAACCCGAGGCGTTTTCTACTACTCTAAGTTTATGAGAAAATGGAGTGTAAGTGTTTACCACATCACTTCTTAACGAAAGTGTCTTACTAATCACTGCCTTCTGAATAGAGAGTTTTTGAAACACATAAATCTCGTTCTGTTTTTCTCAGTGCTCAAAGGAGAACAAAACAGAACCCCAACTCAGAAATCGATTCTTTAGTGAAATTCCCAACTCAAAAATCGATTGTTGTTGGCTTCTCTATCGAGTCTTAGTCTTCGTCATACAATTTTACAGTAATTCAAATGTAAGTCGATATAAATCATATTTAGTGATAAACCCATGAATAAATGGGTCCCATAAGTCGCTTGTCGTCGTGGGCCTCGTCGTACTTATTTATCAAAGCTGTCGTAAGTATTATTCAAATTTTAACGGGTAAGCCAGAGGCTCAATCCCTATTGATCTTGAATAATAAAGGAATGGAGGTGGAGAGCACCGATGAGAGATTAGGTAGTTATCGCTCAGTGGCTCGACTCTACATCCAGTGTTAGAGCATGGAAGAAAGTCGAGAGTTCAGTTGAATATGTAAGACTGGTAAGTGTCCTTCAGCACTTTTTATTCCTACAAACTATAATGTAGGTACACTCCGCTTATTTCCTACTACCGACCGAAGAAACTTTAGAATACGATAAATCCTTAAATTCTGACATTTCATTGCCACAAAACGCGTAACTCGCGTCATCGTCCTACCTTGTGTTATCATTTATCAACTTACGTAGGTACAGAAAAACAAAACCCCATTCAATGTCGCCTGTTGAATACTTTTCTAATTTTCAATATGAAGATTGTGTGGTCAAGCGAAGACTAGCCGTACAATATGGTTTGGTGACACCGCAACTAACGGCACGGACTCATTCGACGCCTTCGTTGACTCAATCTAAACTCAACCTTATTTGAATCCTACTAGGTTTCAATTAACTGTCGAGTGTCCAGCATGGTGATTATGGGGGTCGATTGTTGACGTGACTTCTGTACCAATAAAATGTTTAGAACCTGTTTAGTGAAGAGGTGAAAATCATCATTTTGATTCCAAATTGAGCACATAGTTAACTGCCTAGTGGGAAACTTGTTTAAATATTCCTCTGAGTCTTTGGAAGTTTGTATAACAGCAGTGTAGGAACAATGAAAACAATTAACGATGATTCAAAGGTATGCTCACTCATGCTTCGTTACAACACTTTTCATAACACGGATGATTTACATACCGATGCGCTAGTTGCTGGTGATAAATCTGATCCAATTTAGGTACATAGACGTAATTACTACACGAAACTGGCCAGTCTTAGTGAGATGGGAGAAAAAAACCGCCAATTACGAGTCGGATTCATGCACCAAGGGTTCTGTACCATAATCTAGAGTAGGCTGTCTAAATCACATAAGTTCAAAACGCATTTTTTTAAGGACGGGTAAAGATGACATGAACATACATTTACAAAAATTAAGGAAACTGCTATTTTAATTATGAGTTATAGAACAATGATTTAATGATCAATTGCCTGGACTTTAGTCCTCCAAGAATATAATACGTACTTATGTCTATCTCGGGGAGGTAGACAGATACAGATTGCTAATTGCTACTATTTGCGTATTTACGTATTTAATAAAATATGCTTTCTTTCATTCACTTGGGGATCTTTACCGGGAGTCTGACTCACACTACCTGTTATTTTTATTTGTAGTACTATAGGGAATATCCTATATAATCACGCTTAGTGTGATAGTTATGTGAACTAACGTTGTTACGATAGAGCATAAGCAAAAAAGACGTTTCTTTCGATTGTATTTTCATTATTGGTTGGTCAACGAACATTTCAACTGGCTGCCGATAACAGTTAAAGAGAAAAAGCCCTTTACAGATCAGACGTACAAACAAACGTTGTGGTCATAATAAGAGGTTCCGTCGACCGCCTTCGAGTATGGAACCCTAAAAGTGAACACGCCTTTCCTCGATTAGGTACCTTTGCGCCCGCGACGTAATGACATGGGCTCGCGGTTCATCAAACTCGCATTAAGATGCCAATGCCTTGACTCTCTTCCCATAGATAGGTGAAAAGAGGACTTCTAAGAAACCATGGCTTGGATTTTAGCTAAGAATGGTATCTGCCTCCCGGTCTATTTTATTGCTTGGATATGTACGTTTCAGGCCACACTTAGTAGCCCTTTCTATACTACAATATACTACTGCACTAACTACTGTTATTGAGGTAAGTGCATATTTAATTTGACTACATATTACAAGATGGCAACATCTTCGTCAACAACATCTATCGGAACTGTTACTTCGCATATCTTGAGATGTCTGGTGAAATTTTCAGATTAAGACTTTAAAGTTTAAGTGTTTGTTTAGAAACTCAAATTCTGAAAAATGTTTCGTTTTATAGCCTTACTGCGCAGACGATTTGCTTAGTGTTTAGAGGAGCAGTCCTCTAAACACTAAGCAAATCGTCTGCGGACGACGAAGACGGAATGCCGATAGCATAATACGGGGACACGAACAAAAGCAAAAAAACTCATCCCGTGAAAATTCCAGAAGCGAGTGCAGCTAATGGGGGCACGTGATAATGCGTGAATTGTTAGCACGAGCCAGGAATGTTAGAAAAAGTAAAATAGAGCTGGGCACCGCGCTGCCCCATCTTGGCTTTGTGTGAAAATGCCTGCAGCGGGCCTTGATGGATGTGTTGTCGTCATTTGCGAGCCATGATAAATTACCATAAAGAATAAAGACAAAATAATAACAAAGTCTATGTCAACAGGAGGCTTTTCATTATCGTACCTGTCGAAAGAAACAAGACAGTTTTTCTACGTGCTGGTGGTAAGTTGGAACCAAAATGTACCTAGATAACAGTACAATCCTCTCGAGCTACGGTGCTTAATCGTGTGAACTCCATAAATCTGACTTATTCGGTACAGCGACCCGTACAATTTAGTATATTAAATGGTTTTTCACGACTCCCATCGTTGGTACAACATAATTGGAGCACGCGATAGCCCTATCAATCATTTACTTTGATAGAATTATAAATTACTTCATTGTATAGCGAGACCCGATCTGGTTTTAAAATTTAATTGAATTAAGTTCGTTCGGCCAGTGAGCTTGGATGATAATGGGAATAAATCTGTCGTTCAACGACGGCTGGAAAAGGTAACTATGAGTAGCATTTGAATTAAAGATGAACCGTAAAACATAAGGTTTAAAAAATATAATTAGGTTTCAGGTAATCTTGTCTCTGTATCTCGAGTTCAACATCCTCTTACCTGAGGAAGTAACACGACGTCACTTGAAGCTCGTTTGTTGCCTAACAGCTTTAACACTTACTGTGTACAATGTCCTTATCTCTACCCGTTGAGTTATGGCCATACGTACCGCACACACACAACAGTGCTAAAGGTTGTATGACTGGTGTGTGTTACCTACATTATCCTGGTGATTGGTACCGTTTCTAACACAATTGTTTCATTTGATTGGCTCAGACAAACGCGTCGCTTGCGGCTATAGGTGAATAACAAATCACTCTAATCTACTAAGCTGGACATTCCTTTGTTTCTTGACTGTTTACAAGACAACGTAACGATGTGAGCCTATTTCCATCGTTTGATAATCGTTGCATTGTACGTGTTTGTAAATTCTACGCTATTTTGGCTATCCGTAACCATAAACAGCTGCAGTTGCGATCACTGTTTCCTTGTGAACAAAATTTTGTTTTGACAACATACTCCTGATATTTAGTATAGTGCTACTTACCCACCAACCTTTACAATGCTAAACATTTAGATGGATATCGAAGTATCTACTCTGGGAATTCCATAATCTCTATGTGATATTGGAATATGGTACTTTTTTTTTATAGGAGCGTCAACGTGTTTCAAAACAAGGAGCTTTGATTTGAACAGGTGCGCTGTTTGGGGTGCTTGCTTACACAAGTTATTTTATAAATTCATGGCGTAGACCCGTGCCTTCTGGCTTCCAACTTATATCAACAATAAGAAATAAAAATACAATTACATATTACTTGGTATTCTGACTCCAAATATGGAGGTTATAAAAAGGGCTTTTATGTAAACTAATCGAGTGGACCTATATATGGAATTTTATTCCTTTCTCTGTGGTCAAGAGGTTGGAAATTAAACGCATTTCTTTCTTCTATAAAATTTTTAACTACGAGGTCCACGTTTCATTGACCTGGGTCACTCGTTAATAATCATGGAAGGTAAAAAAAATACTGTTGGAAATACGCAGCTTATATATATTTTTGAGACGTTGATATCTTTTCTCAAACACTCACATTGTACGGTTTCAGTATTAATAACAACGCGTAAAAGTAAGTGTCGTGATAAATGTCGGCTCGTTACTTTGATTGGTTGCGCCCGCGCAGGGGTACCTTTACTTCAGGCCAAACATGTGTACGGCTCTCATACTTCTTACCTTGACTTAAAGGCTAGATTTACATTGCGAGGAATGTTTTAGGCAGTAGCTAAGTGTACATTCCAACACGAGTTTAATTTCAACTTCACGGTAGCGCTTGCTCTGACCGCAGCCATTGTTATGAAAGATGAGACCAAACATCCAAGAAAGTATTAATATTTCATCGGTTCAAAAAAACCTTATAAAAGACAAAAATCCGCTGAAATGTTCTTTGACACCAGGAATAGCACACAAAATTCATAGACCTGAAGATATTCGACCCGTTGCTAATTTGAGTATCTGTTATTTATTGCCTTATCATTATCAGGTATATAAAAATTCGTATAGACAAGCATAATGTAGAGTTATCGCACCCGAGTAAAGTTTATCATTGGACTCGTGTTAATTAAATAAAGGGACTGGACAACTGTTTGCTTCTCGCGTATACAACATTGCCGCCTATATTGTGTGACCGAGAGCCAAATAGTTACGCGGTACTATGTACAAGTGACGTACCGCTAGCTAGACTAACGAAGGACTCTATATGCATGAGTCTATTTCAAAGGTATAAAATAACCTAATTTGCGATCATTGTACGCATGTAGTGACAAGAATAAAGATCTTTGGTGTAGCCGGAGTGACCGGTTAAATACAAAATACGTACAGCGACAATATCGTTTTAAATGCAGCATTGTCTTAAAGTCCTCACGTGATGAATATTAAATCAAAACATTGTGATGTGAGACGAATCAGAGACGTGATTTATTTATGTAAAACGGTTGCGTGTTTCTATTTTGAACTTTTATGCTTTCGACTAACATTATTATCTCGATGTACATAATTCCGGAAATAATTATTATAATTAAATTCTACTCTCGTTACATAATAACTTATTTATCAAAAAATAAGTAACAAAAACAAAAAAATAATATGTCCGTAATTTTATTATCTGGCGAAGCCTCAGACCACATTCATCAAATGTATTAATAATTTTTCTACCATCATTAAAAATGTTAGAATGTACGAGCGTGAGCGAGCAGCCTTAAGATAAGTACAATTGTACATCGACACCCATGGTTACGATACCTTAATTTGCTAGTATTTAATTAACTTTAATCGGTTTTACATATTACTATTTCATTGTTACATAGTAAAAAAAAAATTAAACCACCCGCTAGTATGGTAAATTAACTACATTAGCAAACATTATGCATTTTGATCTTTGTAGACATACAAGCCTGGATTATCAATATCTACGCGGCTACACGGGTAGCTAAGCGGAACAGTTATGTGAACCTAGAATTTTTTTAAGGTATTTTTCCTTGTTTTAAACATCTGCGTCGCCTAGACAATATTTCACGAATATTAGGCTAGGCACATACACGCATGGTGCCCATTAAAATTACAACTAAATGTCAACCGCGCAATTAACATACGTAATCGACTGTTTATTTATTGCAAAGGTGCTGTTAACATCTGTGTTTTATGTCCAAGACCACCATCTCTTTGGAGGCTATTTTTATCATCACAAAAATAATATTCTTTAAGTTCATAATTTCCGTATGCACTTATTCCAGAGTGTATCACAACAATCGTTTTAACGACTGTAGGTGCGAGGTGGTAATTTATGTTGAAACAATAAAGGATTCTACTGGAAACTCTGTAGCTGGCTATTGTAGCTATCTAAGATCATAAATTTATGAAGTATAATCAAAATGTATAACTTGTGCAAAGGCGAGCTTACCGTTCGTAGAAAGCCGCCCCTTTTTTGAAGATTAAGGGAAAATCTGGATCAAGCAAAACGGGCTGACTTCGAAACAAAACGATTCCTGTTTGACAATCGAAAAATCCAGAGACTTTTTACAAGCACTCGTTATGCCAAGCTGCGACAGCAGCAGACAGCGATTGCTGGTCGACATTCCGTCGTGTGCCACTGCTGCATCGATCGGGACTCGACGTATTTCCTTCTCACTGGTGCTTTTTTCATCGACGCCAGTTCAAGTTATCATAAATATTTATGCTCCCATCTGATACCTGTATAAGATCAGGTCATTATGATCAAGATCGAGAAGAAAAAACTACAGAAACGGTCAACCACGCGGCCAACCTTCTCTCAACAACTTCCCTGTCTCCTTGGCATTTGATTTGTTGATAAAGTTGCATTACCTTATCATGCAGCTATTCAAAGCGTCAAAGCTATCTGGAAGAAATTTCTCTAGAAATAAGTTAGCCTGTGCTCATAATCTGAGACGATACTGTTTTTTTAAGTGTATTTTGTGCAATAAAGTTTAACAAACATTTATAAACATTTAAGCATGTCCGCTAAATACCAAGGGCATTGCTAAATACTAAGGAGACATAGAACAGTTATATACTATCGCGGTTAATTGAAAGAAGCCTCGGTGCGATCGTCATGAGTTATTAGCGGCACAATTATCCAATTAATTCCCATCGCGTATATTTTTTCTCAATCTTCTAAACGGTTCCTCATCCGTTCTTGGCTTGAGCTTTTTCTCTCCGACAGGGAGATGACAGTTTTTTTTCTGTCTTTGAATGCAAGGGTTAAACTCGCAGTAATGCTATTCAACCAAGGATGTTCTTGTATTCAACCGTTTGCTGTGGATGTCATGAATTTAGATTGTTTCTGGATAAGGGAAATAGGATTTCCTTCTGAGCCATTTAAAAAATATTAGAGTTTTCATTGAGACTGTATAGGAAATATACCACCCGCTATAAATTGAAAGAAATTCATAATACATGACACCGCCAAAAAACTAAAATAGTTCTAGTCTTCGATTAAGCTCTGTGTGTACTTAATGCAAATTTGGGATCATTTACTACACCAGACCTTGTTCTTTTGCTAAAGCGGCTACTGCTCAAGCCAGAGGCACCAAAAGGCGCGAAGAGGTCTCGCAGTTACATCGCGCTTACATTACGCCCACTGCAACTGAAGTGAGGCGAGAAGTGTAAAATTTGCATTTGTGTAAACGCGTTAATCGGCTCTCTTTGGTATACGAGTACATGTACAGACTTATTTTTGACTATAAGTGGAGTAGGTGGTGGCTACAGTATGAGATGTAAATGTACACTAAGACGGTAGCGTCACGGGTGGCTAAGCTCCGGAAGGAACTGTGTCGTGGGAAAGCTAAGGCACCCCTCATGTATTGTCTTATTATTACACAAATTATCTATCTCCTCGGGACTATTAGTGGTCTGTTATTTATTTATACTCTGTGAATTCGGTGTTTGAGTTTTTGGTGCCTCGTTGTTTTAATTACATTATTATTAATGATTTTAGTCTCGGTTTGTTGAAAGAAGTGTTCTTTCTAATAGATCATGATAATATTATATACACCTATCTGATATAATGAATTCTATGTAGCACCTAAGTTGATTGCAAAGACCTTAAATTAATAGGTACATTTAATTGTTAAGAGTCTTTCTTAACGTTGTACCTATATTCATTTTCAGTTATACGTTGATCAAATTAAATACTATAAAAAACCGTTGAAGGCGAATAACATCTCAAACGGGTCTGAAGCGGAAAATGAGCCCTACACTTTCTGACTGAGTGGATTGTTGAATGTGCAATAATTTGTGCAAATGGGCATTAATACATGGCCGCAAAGACAGGCTAATTCTTTGGATATTCTTCTTGATAATCCTGTTGTATATGTATATATTTATTTAGCTTTCCTAGCTGTTATTCTATTTCTATTGCTATAATAATGCTCCTTGAAAATCACGGTATTATTTTTTGCCGCAACCATAGAGATGGATCGAGTTTATGGTCTCTGGGTCATTTTATTGCATTATTAATTAGTGGTTATTACAAGTGGGTGCATTCGTCGTGGGATACGACTTTATTGTGTCTGCTCCAAGACAAATGTCGGTTGTTTCATAGTTCATTGTTTTAAAACAGACCAGTTGTGAAAACCTTGGGCTTTTGCGTGCCAACAAACCGTGATTAGAACATTAAAATATATTCTGCCTTAGATAAAGGCTCTTGTTCTGGTCTTTGCTCCAACAATTTGATTTAAATGATCCCTTTATTCCCGTCCTCCAATTTTTTTTTAGTAGCAATTCACTCGCGTCGTCGTGGATAATTTCGTGTCAATTTTGGACTCGCCTGAGTTGGTGGTCCGGAAATCTGTTACTGCCAGATTTGTGTAATATCGGACTTCCTTCAATTAAAACTTGAGCTACTGGTTTGCTCAGATAGAGATGAGTGAAGTAGAACTAATGTCTATATAATAAGAGTGTCGGTTGCGGTGACTCGATCACTTTATTCGAGCTATTAAATTTCTACATACTGAGGAATCGTGGGAGATTTGTCTAGAGTCGCTGTCATCAAGAGCACTATAAAAGAAAAAGTATATATAATTGTTGTTATTGAAGAATACGCTTTCAGTTTCAGAGAAGTTACCTTAGGAATTAAGTGATTACTCCTAATCCAGCTTTGCGACCCCTCGGCTGGCCTTTACTTTGGTCGAATTATTCGCTTGAATAGATCAATTCGACACACTTCGTGATGAATGATGTCTGGCGCGCGACCGCATGGTCCAATGGATTTCAACGTTTTACCACATTTTCCCAAGTGTCGCCGATTTTTTCGTTTGCGACCTTAATCGATTTCCTACATTTCATTACATTAAAGACAACTAGCCAACCAAACAAGCGCTTTGAGAGGCGGGTGGCTTATCAGGAAAGTTCAACTTATGCAAATAAGGCTAACTGTACTTGCAACTGATCTTACGAAACCATTGTCTCAATTAAGCATTAGTTTTGAATTGTAAATCGTTAGGGGTAGGACCGTGGCTATGTGGGCGGACTATATACATTAGCATTACAAGACTCAACTGTCGCTCGAAGAGTCACGTTATACCGGCACTGTGTGCTCTGAACCTTGACACGACCCGCGATTGCGACTAACTGATGACTCACGCTTCCGTCAGGACCTCGAAGATTCAAAAACGTCCTGTGACTAACTTGGGGCCTAAAAAACACAATGACCCTTTGTCCGACCGCGACTGAAACGTGAAGTGGCCTATAATTCATCCTCCGTAACGCTGGACTTTTATTGCGCGTGAAATGTTCGTTTTTGGCGTGTGGTATAATGAGGTTTAGCAGTTGTTAGATAATTTACATAAGTAGTGATGCAAATAAAATCTCGCTTCGCTAATCTCCCTGGGCCCCAGGGTTAGAGGCTCGAGGAGCCAATACGTGTGGGAAAGGGCATGCAACCGTGACGCGCGGGGTTCTGCCTCGGGTAATGATCTAATTACTATTACTATCAAGCAAGCAGGTGCGCGGTCAAAGGTTGAGCTTTGTACAAACGGGTCGTTTTTGTCTTTTATACTGGTCACATAGACTCTGCAATGAGGAAGACAAGAAAAATGTGTAGGAAATGCAAGAAAGGACATGGGAGAGCAATAACTCCGCCGTACTATTTATAGAGTGCGGTTATTTTTACACCGTCCGTCTAAAACACTCCTCAATTGTTTATCTTGTCTAAAGGATTGAAGTAATTCAAATTAGTTTTGCGGAGTGGTTTAAGGAATCGTGTTTTTATAAGTAAGTCTGTTTAGGTTTAAAGTAAACTTTCATAATTGGGTGTTATTCCGAAACCAATCACAAAATATAAAAAACACAAGTCAAATACACCTTTAAAAACTCACACACTAACTCTTAGCTGCAGTCAAACAAACACCAACCCACATAATTTATCTTAACAAACCGAAATAATCTGACCCTAAATGACTCCAAAACTCTAGCGTCATTACTGCGCGGCACAACCAGGGAGAGCCTTAGATTCAAATAGGTACGCTTCAGAGCGGGAGTTAAGTCCCCGGTCCCTCAAACCAGTGTTCTATAAAGTGTGTGCCGCAGAATATTGGTACTGTTACCGCGATCAGTAGTTGATGTGGCTTGGAAAAAATTAAAGATTTTTTCCAATGACAACCATTTTTGCGGAAATGCAATCTTGCACACATGTACTAGGTTAAAAAATTGCTAGCACTTTATTTAAAAAAACCTATTTAGAGGCTAAAAATTTCACCCATGCCGGGATTCGAACCCGCAACCTCTGGCTATCCGTGCCAGCGCTCTACCAATTTGTCCTGGTTTTTTTTTTTTGTTTGGTTTTTTAAATTTGTCCTTAGCACGGGTTAGTGCATTAAAATTTAAAATAGTATAGCACTATATTATTGATATTTTCAGGTGTTTTTTTATTGCCATTTAGGCCCTGTATTGGGGCTGCCCCTAAATACCTCTTGTACTTCAAAACGTATTTCGGTATATGTTTTGATTTGTTACTCTAAATACCTTTGGTTCTTCAAACAAAATTGATTGACTTGATAGAGAGCACTGATTATTAATTTGCGGTAAAAAATGTGGTGTAATGATTTCATAGTCCTCGACCGTAGAAATCTTTCTTTACCACGGAACTCTGCCTTAAATGACGCGTCGTTCTAGTTCCTACATAGAGAGACCAGCCCTGTATTCTCCAAACTCCAGTTGTCTCTAGTGGGATCCGAAGTTTCTTCGTCAAAGAAATACGAGTATATAATATTTTTTTTTCCTCTTTGACTGAGCCAAACAGAAAAGAAGAAGAGAACAGGGTTGAGTCGTGGGTTTAATTGCCACTGGAGGTCGCCGTGTCTGAATTGAACAAACGTTGCCTGGTTACCATAACACAGGGGATCCTAGTTCGAGACCAGAACAGGCGACAATTGAATTTATTTATTTTCACTTTTGACACTTTTATTTTAGTGCCGACTACAGAGGCAGCCGTAGTTGAGATGCTGGAGTCTATTCTACTAACATTTGAAAAGATTTACGAGACGTTGATGGAATCAATTCCCAATGGAAGTTTATTGAAATTGAAAGAGGTTCGGGGCAATTGTGGCAATTTATTGTTGTAAGATAAGTGTGGGATCGCGGTCGGTTCACGCTTCCCGTTCGTACTGGAAAATTGACGTCTCAAAATATCTCGTGTTTGTAGAAACTATAACAAACTAGTAGTTTTTACAAATAAGATTAACTAGTGTCTTATTAAGCAGCTGTAGTTTAGCTAAGTAATAAGGTCATGTGCTACGAAGTAAAAGATACCTGTTGCTGCAGACCATTACGATGGGCAAGGTGGAAGAAAAGAGTAGGGCGGGAAGAAGAAGGATGCCATGTCATGCAATATCAAGGAGTGGAGATAAACTGCTGAAGAGTTGTTCGGGGTTTCACTGAACAGAGAGCGTTGTAATGAGCTGACTGCTTACCTACAGTGATGTAGTTGAACTTTAAGGGGAATTGTCTTATACAATATTATCTCACTTTGCTTGAGACTGACAAACGAGTACTTATCTGGTTTCGTCAAAAAAGTGAAGCACCATTCGCCCATAAGCCGATAATCAGTCCATATTGGTCAAGACACCTCCGCAGATAGGCAGCTCCTTAGCGGTCCCGCTCCCAGCGAGATGCTCCCACGCAGCCGGACACACAATCCGCGATCGCCGTGAGAAGTGCCCTGGTCTGTCGCGGTTCATAGGTTCCCTTTATTATTTTAATCTGTAAAGATTGTTTTTCTAATGACGCTGTTTGTTAGATTTGCACGCGCTGGTGGTTGTATGTTTAAAAACAACTAGGCAAGTTATGTGGTAGATTTTGGCTACGCAACGTCTTACGGCTGCTTTTCTTTCTGGCAACCCTCGATCGCTCGCACATCGTACTCGTATACTTTTGTCAAATGTGGTCCAGATATTTTAGACGTATTTTATTTGTTTGCTTTGAGATATGCCGAAAAACAACGATATTTCGACAGTCACGGGAATATACGTTTTTCCGTTGACCTAGAACTACGAAATTTGGCAAGTAAATATAGTATGTTACTACAATTACAAACAGGTATGTGAAGATATACGTTATGTAATTATTTCTTGTATCATGAATGCATGCATACATTCATTCATACATACCTACATGCGAGAGAGGGTCGCTGAAGAAAAAACAACCTTAAGGAGCTTTGAGGCCCTAGCGCTAATAAAGTGGTTGACTGTACTCTCGATTCTTCTTCTTTCGTGTCGAAAGCGCCGCCCTCCTCTCAGACATCTCGCTCCCAAAACCGCGCCACTGCGAGCGCGCCGGGTGATGCCTCCATGAGATCCCGCAAACAGCACTGTGGAGCTTCAGGGCAGACACAAAGATGCTCAATGAAAGACTCTCAATACAGTTATTAGTCATTTGTAGGACCCACTCCAGAGAAACTAGGATCACGGACCTGGGACTTGCATTTATGCCAAAAAGGCCATTTTTGGCTTAGGTCTGCGTTCTTCTTCGGCGGGTCGAAGGTCTTATAAATCTCTATTAACATAATTGAGAAAATAGATATCAACATTTTTTTAAAACGATCTGTTAAAGAAGTACGTTTTTTTTTCATTTGTGAACCTAGTGAACCTCATGGATTCTCTTAATGCCTCTGTAGAGCTAATACAGTGAAGTGAAGCAATCGGTATAAATCTGCTGATGGCAAAGATATGCCCCGGGCGTTGGATGGCATCATAACATCGCACAAATATGTAATTGTAAGTACTTACTCTGTTATTAACATTCAATAATTGTTTGTGTAACGGACCGAAATGTCAAGTATTTCCCACCTACGAAGATGCTGCAAGCATGCCTCCAATCCGTAATTGGATATTGATGGAACGCACAGTACGATATCCTATAACCTAAGGTAAAATAGCGTGGCGGAAAATTCATCACGGTTTTTTCATTATGTACCTAAACTAAATTGTTTAACTTTAAACGCTTCGCGACAAGAAAACAGTACCTATTTTCTTCGTTTTTATTTGTGTCGTTGTTTCTGTCTCGCCTCGTTATATGGACGGACTTTACACTCACTTTTCCGTTCTTCAACTTGTTTTTCATAACGGAGCCGAAAGTAGATACTTCGTGTTCGAGCTCTCTAACCAATAACAAATATATTTGAGATTAACCATAAGAACCTACATTTTTTTGTTTTAAATCTGTGTGATTAGAATTTTTACTTGAAACTCCCACTCCAGCTCGACTTCTAGACACGTCTCAGAACTTTTTGTGTGTGTCGAGGACTCCTTGGAATAATTTTATGATTTTGTATATTATTTTTATCATGAATGACATGACAGAGAAAACCCAAATTTGTTCTGATAAATATCATATTATACTTCGTTTTCCATTAGTTTTAATGTTTATACAGTCCATTCCGTAACAGTATGTTTACTCCATAAGTACCAGGGTGCAAAAAAATTCTTGTAAACAATCTACACGCCCTATTGAGCCACATTAATTCAAAATAAGTAGTACTACTTTGACATGTAGTACTACTTATTTTGAATTAATCTAATTTGATTTGGTTTATTTGTTACAAAAAGATATTTTCTAATATAGATGGAAATTTTCGTCTAGGTATAGATAATAAACAATGTAGAGGCGTGTCAAAACCCATCTCTTAAGAGATTTGGACGAAACAAAACCCTATTCTTCTAATTCACATTCGATTGACCTTTTCATTGATTATGTTATATTTTTATACAAATTTAGTTCATAATCCGGCGATAATTGGCAGCGATCACGTAGTTCGATATAACTCGACAATAAAATGCTAATCAGCTATTAAGAAGAGAATCGGATGGGTTTTAACCCGTTCACGCAACATAGTTAAGTTTGTTGAAATAAAATAAAATAAAAAAAAAAACATTATAAAGTCAAGATTGGAAATCGTAAATATTCAAAACGTATTCTTATTTGTATTTTGTAACTCGACGAAATCAAACTGCCGCAGCTTACCCTTTAAATAGTACTACTTTTTGTAGTTCTCGATTTGGTTATATCATGTCTAGGAAAGAGAAATCGTCCATATAGCACGATTCAAGCTAAATAAAAATGCCTAGTTCGGGTTAGACCATCTTTTAGTGACCGGTTACATCGGTCGGCATGTCTATCGTAAATCTAAATCACTCTTGGAAAGTCGAAACATATTCTGTCAGTGTCAAGTTAAGTATTATCTCGATTATTTCTGGTTCTAGCGAGAATTTATAGCAGTTCTGATGCAGTGCGGTTGCTGCATCTGAATTGCATAGCTCTTGCTTTTAATAGGTACTCGTTTGTTGAATCAGATTTGTGCTGGGAATGCAGGATTTTATGGTACCTAGTGTACTCTGTATTTATTCTCTGTACCGTAAATATAAAGACAAGTGATCAAACTGTAAAATTAAACGTCTCATATCGCTTCGATATCGATATCAACCCTTGTATGTCCCCACTGCTGGGTTCTCTTCTTGCAGCGCAGCAAGGTTAGGCCATACTCCACCATGGGGGCCAAGTCCGGGTTGGTGGAGGATGGTAAGACAGTGGCGGGCCTTACTGTCAGTAGTTATCAAGCCGTCTATAAGGCCTCTGACATGGCTTAACGACTGTCATTACATGACAGACAGCACCAACGTGCCTTGCGAAGCACGGAAGCGCTCGGAAAAATGCCACTAGCGGCAGTTGCGGGACGGTCACCCAACCAGCACCTGACCGCGCCTGTTGTAACTCAAGTGATTGATCCCAATCACTCGGTTCGACTAGGCCACGAGCGCTTCGCTTCGCTTCATATAGCTTACTGAACTTTCATTTTTAGTGTTCCGTACCTTAAAAGGAAAGACCGAAACCCTGATTGGATCTCTATTGTTGATTTTTATTTCTTGTTCAGCAACACTAAGGTTAACTGGAAGACAGCTGTAAGCATTAACTTCGCCTTTGTACTTTTGAATTGGTTTTAATAGTGCAATAAAGAATTTTAATAATAATAATCTCTTTGTTGCCCGTCCGTCTGTCTGTCAACACGTCGGGAATGCGTAGAGGTATCGAGTTGAATCCATATAGTACAGACGTCTACATCCTCTTGAAGCTGTAAATAAATCAAATACTGAGTTAACGTAAAAAAAAGACCATTTATGCCGAAAAAAAAATATTCTTCGACACTTGGCTATGAAAATTTATAGGATGCTTTCCGTTGACCTAGAACTATGTCATTTGGAAATTTGAGTTTGAGAAAGCTCTGAAAAGACTCGATTTCTGAATTACTTATAATAAAATACGTACAAATTTGTACGGAACCCTCGGTGGGTGAGTCCGACTCGCACTTGTCCTACTTATTCAACCTAGGTGTTTCGGAAAAATAACGAGACGTATCTTCTCATCTTAATGCTGGTTGATCTCTTACGTTGTTATTTTTTATAGCCTAAAAACTTCCCACTGCAGGGGCACAGGCCTTCTTTCAAAGAGAGAGTATGGGCTTAAATATGGATGTGCCTATCCGCGTGCCCACCGCGGATAGGCACTTTCAAGGGCTGAGGTATTCACCTCACAGTTAGCGGGTGGTATTGTTTCTATAACTTCACAAATGTACGAAACTTAGAAAATAAAGTCGTTGCTACATGCCCGCACTGGGAACGAACCCGGTTCTCTCGCTTCCGAGTCCATTGTTGTACCCACTGGGCTACTGCCGCTTATGTTAAAATGTGATATTTTTTTTTCGTTTTCTCATAAACCCATGCTTTTGACTACACTCAAGTTTGTGTTTTCGCGAATAGCACGTCATCCGTGGGAACAACTTACCGGTGACAATATCACACGCCCGCATGCCACTTTGCTTACACTCTGGTACTTTACAGTATACTTTTGCACTAAGCTGGTTCTTTGTCCTTTGAGAGCTATATTCATCAGTAGCCAGTACTTAATTTTCAAAATCTTTTTTTACTTAGATTCTAAGTATTATACCATTACAAGACATACAGCTATTCAGCTATACAGCTTCGTTGTACATGCTTTACACTATAAAAAAAGGCCAAATGCAAGTCCGACTCGCGCCTGATGGGTTCCGTATCATTATCTATAAAATTTTTGAATATTACAAATGTCTGTTGCCGTTATTAATTTAGAGCTAAAAATTACTGTTGTGTAGGAGCCCCACTTAATTATATAGTTTTTTGTATTGTTATAGCGACAACAGAAATATATCATCAGAGAAAATGTCAACTGTCTAGCTATCACGGTTCATGAGATACAGCCTGGTGACAGACAGACGGTTAGTGGAGTCTTAGTAATGGGGTCCCTTACCTTGGGGAACAGTACGGACCCCAAAAAATCGTGAGTCTTGGACGCGTTGAAAGCAATTGATGCGTCGTGCGTATCGTTGCCTATCGCAAATCTTCAGGCACCTCCCAATGCATTACGAGTAATATAATGTTCTCTAAAACTGGTCTCGTTACTGAGTATATTATTAATTGTGTATCGTCAGTTCATCGCTTTTATATGGTTTAGTTTTTGCAAATGTTTTAAAATAGAAACAAGTGTGTCACCTACGTTCATTGTACTTAGGTACTAAGTCTGTTTTGTAGTAGTACCTAAATCTCTTTTTAGTGTGTCAAACAATGTTATCTAGACGTAAATTAACGGTATAGCCTTTTCGGTTCAACTTAGCATTTCCTTCTAAGCCCAAACTGGTTTGGGTTACTACGATTTTTACTACAGCTAAAATATACGCGTTCGTCATGATAACGTTTCCTGCGTTAGGTATACCAATTTCGATTCTTTTCTTCGAGACATTAGAGGCGAAGTTTTCTCGTACTTCCCAACAGCTTTAAGGTGTAAAAGAGAAAAGTTCTATGCGTTGGAGGAGGACAAAAAAGAAACCGGTCGGGCGAGGGTTGTTACTTGGATTTGAATACAAAGTCCGTTGGTCCCAAAATGAAAAGTTCTTCATACGATATTTATTCTCTTCGGTCACTACAAAAAGTTCTTGGCTCTCAGAGTAATAACCTCAGATCATAGAAAGAAGGAGATATGCCCTAGCCGCGAAATAAGTCCGGTACCGCTGTCGCCACTTTTGAATATGTGTGCGTTTTCATTACATGCACAATATTGTAAATATAAGGTTCACGCACACGTCTGTCCAGTCATTTACTAGCGTTCTAATCGTTTAATTGGTTCGCACACTATGAAAAACAATTGTACGAATACACTCGTACACGTAAACAACAGCGTCGGTGAACTCCTTAGGGATGGAACACTTGTATCAAATAATACATCTATCGATAAAATTATCCGATGAGAGGTTATTCATTTATTAACAGTATACTTCGTGTTGGGATGATACAAAAAACAGAGCATGTTAAATTTACAAAAACAATATTATTAAAACAAATAATCCTATTTTATTTACTGTCCTGTGAAATGTAAATATTTATTAAGTACGTGTCTTTTTGACAGTATTTGTGGCTTCAGTATATGATTAAGACGCAAACTTGGCTTTCTACTGAAATAGAATTTGATTATTTTGATAATGATGATGACCCCTGTACTGTATACTAATACGATATGTTAAATTTGTTGGACAGAACACCACTGAAGCATACTTGGTAGTGACTCTGTCCGGAAAGCTAGGTCTTCTGGGTTTGAATCCTGGTAATGGAAAGAACTAATATTTGTGTGAAGAGCATGTCCACGGTCAGGGACGCATTTGTACCTGGATCTTGGATATTTGTTTGTATTTTATTTAGTATATGAATCCCAATGTAACGTGAAATGCACTTACATTACCATTTACAAATTGGCTTTAAATATTGGTAACTCTGTTAGGACTCTGTAAATTAACAGCAGTTTTTGTTGGGTGAAAGAATAAAGTGCTGACTTTTTAAGAATACAATAGCAATTACTTTCTCATTCTCTGAAAATAATTCACCCAGCTATATAAAACATAGAATAAACACATGTATAAACTCGAAAAACAACAATTTTTCTGAAGAAATTGCCACTTGTCTGAGAAACAGCGATATATTGGAAATCAGTAGCCACGCTTGGATTATAAGGATTAACTAAGGAATATGTTTATGGCTGTGATTGAAATGTATCATGGGCCTGTAAATAAAGTAACTTCCTAATTAAAAATACAGTAAATAGGAAGAACTTTTGTAAGCTTGTCAAAACAAATTTCAATGAAACTTTCGAAACATTTTAACAACAGAAACAGATTAAAAAAATAAAATCAGCCTCCGACTGAAATCCTACAGAGAATATTTTCATTATCGTCATCATTCAGCCACAAGATATCCACTGCTGGACATAGGCCTCCTCCATGGATTTCCAAAAAGACCAGTTGAAAGCGGCTTACATCCAGCGTCTTCCTTCGACTAGGATGAGATCTTCTCTCCGTCTTGTCGTCCGACGCTGCACTTGCCGATATGACATATAAGCAAGTACCGACATACCATATTGTGGTCTCCATTCGAGAACTTGTCGGATCTAAAATGGTAAATAAATTATTAAAATACTGAAAATGCTTTATTTAACTTGTTTTTCATTACATAATCGAATTTCATTTATAACATAACGCTCATAAAAATTAAATATATAAGACTATGATTTAGTACCACAACCACATCACCTGATTTGTTTCTTTAGAAACACTTTCTTTTGGAGAGTTATGCGTCGTCCATATGAAATGAAGATTAGAATAAAGTGATAATTGAATATTCTAAACCATGTAAAATTTTATCGTGATTTTAAATATACTGGTACCTCAACCTTTATGGAACTCGTTATTACTGGTATTTTCAAAGTAGGAACTGCCCACGGAAATACTTTTTCCCCCACTTTAGCATCTGGAAACACTTCTCTGTAAAATAGATGGAGCAAATGGTATTTTATTTGAGAGTAAATCAGTTATACCCTCTGTATTTTGATCCATTTTTCTTTCGTATTTTTCTTTATCTTTATTAGAAACTTTTTGAAATACATGATCGAAGCTAGGCCTGTTTTTATAAGACAAAATCCTTCTACTAAAATAAAAGCTTCCTTAGCAACGCAAGCTGAAGTCTACGCAGATGGAGTCGCGGGCAATAGTCGACGATAAGACTAGATACCTAGTCTTACAATAATTGGTTCTAGTAATTTTGGAAGTCTGGACGAACGATTATAAATGCCTCAATAATATCGATACTTAATCAGTCTGAAAAGAAAGGAACTACCCCATCACTATGTCTCCAGTTGACCTACTGGTGAATTTGACATTTCGCGGCAAATACATGCGGCTGTACCTCGAAACATCGCATTGAACAATGATCAGTTTTGCGTGACGGTTCACTGCGGGCTGGCTTTTCCTAGTTAGCAAACCTCCATGAAAATCCTATATAGAAACAGCAGTGGAGTAACTACAATGTAATAAATACGTCTCATTTATGTTCTTAGTAATGTGATGCACATTGCACATAAAATTATTATAATTATGATTTTTCGTAGTTTATAAAACGAATATAGTGAGTAAAATAGGTTTACCGGTGAAAAGACACTCCCCTGTTTTTGAAAAGCATGTATCACAGCGATTTCTGCAAGTAATCACTGTGCAATTAGGCATTTATCTCAGATGTTACTACGACGCCTGGCGCGAAGCGATTGACGGCCATATTTTAAAGTTTCGCAGAGGTTAGCCCAAATGGGCTAACGTTGGGCGACAGTGCCACGCCCACAAGGCACTTCTCCTTATTTTTGTGTTCTGAGGTAATAACTAATTTATTTCACAGTTTACTAAAAATTTTAATTTACTTTATTGTATGTTTGGTTTTAACGATTCTGCAATAGCCCAATGACACTGCAATGTGTCATTTAGATGTATGTACAGGTAACAACTGATCAGCCTATATATTTTTGTGCCAAAGTCGTCCTTATCGTAACTAATTAGAGTGCTATGTTAAGGTTGATGTGCTGTCTGTACATAACTTTAAATTGAAACGTATAGACACTTATTTTAATATTGTTATAAAAGTATACAAGCACTTATCCCAGCTCTTTTCGATAGATTTTGAAGTGAAAGATAATTAACATAACATTTACATACTCTTTTTTACGATTTGTATATGTCTGTGTGGCGATAAATAAATGTATTTCTTCTTGTTTTTCACATACAGGCACAAACATTGCTTCTGGCCCTCAGATCATAGAAAGAAGTTCTGGCCCCACACTAATCCTAGTGTCGGGCCAGAAGCAATGTATGTGCCTGTGCACGACAATCAGAAATGTGGGAATCAGAAACAACGAAATCACAAACATGTAAACATCCAAGGCCTGATGTTTTTTTTGTCCCCAGCCGGGGTTCGAACCCGGGACCTCTTGCATGTTAGGCAGACGCGCTACCGCTACGCCACAGAGGTCGTCATCAATTTAATGTTCTTTTCTAAAAGATCGTTATCTTTATCCCAAAATGCGTTTTCGACTTCGCTTTTTGACGCTTCGACTTTTTGTGTACTACATTAAGTTTTTTGTGTCGAAGGGTTGAAAAGGGAAGCGTGAAACATCGAAACTTATTGGTCGAATAGTAAATGAGGTTTTACATTTTGGAGTAGCTGCATCTTGATTGATTGTGATAGATTGAATTTCGTGTATACTCCTATTCTAAATCATTGACCTACCTTCTAACCTGCTTGTTTTTCTGCGCTGTTGACGTTTGTATGATTGATTGGATTAATTTTAACATAGATACTTTGTGGGATTTTGCTATCGGTGCCTTCATCAAAATATTTTATTTCGTTATACTGGCTTTTAATTTTACCTAATGGCGCTACGTAATACTAGGTGACTAACTAAATAATGTTATTTCTGAATATACAGGTTCGAACTTCAACCACAACATTCTTTCTACCAAAGAAAGTGGAAGGGAATTCGTCTGTACAAAAAAGCCTAATTTGTACGAGACGCTGACAGCTATGAGGAAGAGGTATTAAAGTAACGAGACTAGCCCACTCAAGGGTATAATTAAAGAAATGCGTTAATGGGTATCTTTGTCCGCCGTGTACCGTAGTTTATAGTATGCATCACGAACTTAACGTTACGATACAGCGTTTCTAAAGCTAATTCATAACAGTATCGTAATCAAGTGATTGATGATTACAATGATTGAAACGTAATACCCAAGTGAAGTATGTCCTGCACTGTGTAAGTACCTATACGAAATATTAACTCTTTCTGTATTTACATTTAACAGTAGTTCTCTGTGCTGTTGGCTACTGTTTGTAGCCAGGTGTGTATATCGTTAATTTAGGTTCTTGATAGGCGATCTGCCTTCTATGCATCATATATAACTCCAACGTCAGTGAGGCAGGACACTGCCGATACTGACACTGTTATTATCAAGAGGTTATTACTCATGGGAACTAGAACTTGCATTCGTAGACTAAACTGTAATACTAACTTGCATTCTTGACACACGCGGACCTGAAAAAATACAGGTCCGTGTTGACACACTATTTCATCAACCTGTTTCCATGCAAATAGTTATTAATGCACCCGTACATAGATTATCAGCGTTTAGTATAGTATTTAGTATGTTAGCATGATATTATCTGTAGCTCTGAAGTAGATATTTGTGTTCTCTTTCTCAGAAACTCGTCTATTGCCTGGGAAATGGTAATAACATCTTTCTATGCTAGTTGCAACGGTAATATTAGGTATAAAGTAGTAGGTGTAACTTATCTTGATACAAAGCAGCTGATTTATAATTTCTACATAATTTACTAACTACCTCCTTCCTGAGCCCAATTTGTAGAAGCTCGCATTACAAGGGCGGAACTTATCAAGCTCGAATATAATCAATATCGTTATAACTTCAAACCTAACCTGTAATTTAGTAAAAAATCACGTCCCTTCGTCATTGACCGACGAGTCGCACCTCAACGAGGCAACGGCGTGTAATTGGGCCACCGCAATTACTCAGGAATGAAAATAAGTAATAGACAAGACCGGTACAGTGGACGCGAAAACTGCATGTAAAGGTCACCAAGTTCTAGTAGGTACAAGTACAACAGTTGAAAATAGATCGATCTTTGCACCCATGTCACACTTTATGTAATTCTTATTGGGGAGAGCATATCTTACCTAACATACATGCACTACCATTACCGGTCATCTACTACGCTGACGAATGCTATTCTGGTCTATAGGAGCTAAGCAAATTCCACAGACTACTAATGACGATGATGACAATGACAAACTGATGCAAATAATGCTTCGCAAGTATGATCGTATTATGTCTCTCAGTTTCATTCAGAACTCCAATGACTTAACATTCGTTTTCTCATATTTGATTCGATCTACAGTTTCTTAAATTAACTCTTGCTTCCTTGCCTGTCGCAGATAACGTTTTAATTTCTCCAAACAGATAGCGTGATCTTCACTCTTCCTCACCACAAGCACAACACAGCATCTTTGAATGTTTTCAATTTTAAACAATATTTTTCTTGATTGCTCCTTAATCGTAGGTATTTTTGTTTATGTTTCATAAATACTGGACGTATATTATTTTTCAAACTATTCATAATGCACATTACTTTTTTTATAAACGTGCACGTGTCGTATGGGCCCAGACAGATTGGCAAAATTTTGCCAGTGACTAGGTGCCACGTAAGACCAGTTACTAGTCTTGCAAGGCTCCACCAATCTGTACTTGACCCCCGTGGTGGAGTATGGTCTATACCTTCCTCAGGGAAGAGACCCGTGCCCCTTGGTGGGGACATAATGGGTTGATGATGATGAGGTGCCACGTGCCGGATACCGCAAACCTGGCCGACCAAGTCGGAAATGGTGGGACGACCTCACGATCTTCACGCCAGGGTGGCAGAGATGGCTGGTGACAGAGAGGAGTGGAGAGCTAAAAAGGAGGACTTTACCCAGCAGTAGGACACTAAATCGGCCAATGAAAAAACAAGCGCCTGCAGTAAGTTACGATTATAAAAAAATGTGAACATTATTTTACAATATTTAAAGAACTTGGTACATATAAGAAAGCGACATTATTAAAAACCTATTTAGAGGCTGAAAATTCCACCCATGCCGGGATTCGAATCCGCGACCTCTGGCTATCCGTGCCAGCTCTGTTCCGACTGAGCCAATGGGCGACTCACCGGCATCAGTGAAATTTTAAACCTCTTTACAATACTCTCTGTATTACGTCGTTAAAGCGACTTTAGTAAAGCTATACAAAAATATGATTGATGTACTGTCGACTGACACTTTCTCAGATAACTGTACCCGCCCGCGACAGCAGCGTTCTGTAACTATTTTTATCCCCGTTTTTGACGTGATCATTTTCCTAGGAACAGGATTATGGCGTATAATTAGATTAATTTCTCGAAGGGCCCAAAACTGGAGTTTGACAGGTAAGCGGATTAATCTTGGTATTAAAGTTATCGAACCTTATTTTCTACACGAATCAACGATTAGTTCACCATAGGGTGTAGCTGAATATAAAAATTCATCTAAATTGTGTAGAAAAGTAGCAGTTGTCCAATACTTCCGTTTAGTAGTCTTATTGCTATACATTAGTTAAGCTATACACAGTTACTTACTCATTGTGCAGCGTGAGCGCACGTGCGACTAGACAAAGGGAATATGAAACCTTCGCGTTATAAGCAAATAAATACACACAACAATGAACTACTTTCGTATTGCCTTAGGCCTATGACACACGGTTCATTTTACAGTGGGTCAGTAGACGTGATTGCATGCAATTTAACGTAGGTAATGTTGGTACTGTCAACGTTGTTGTGGGAGGAGTAAATATTAAGCGTACTCTGCGTTCTCTAACAACTCATAAACTATACTATTTTTATTTTAATGCACTAACCCGTGCTAAGGAACAAATTTAAAAACCTGTACGTAATACAGAGAATAGTGTAAAGAGGTTCGAAATTTCACTGATGCCGTGAGTCGCCCATTGGCTCAATTGGTAGAGCGCTGGCACGGATAGCCAGAGGTTGCGGGTTCGAATCCCGGCATGGGTGAAATTTTTAGCCTCTAAATAGGTTTTTAAACTCATAAACTCCCAGTTTATGGGCTTACTTTTTCCATTTCATTCAAATACTCCTATTTTATCTAGCTATGTTTAATAACTTATATAAATTTTTAGGCTACTATCAAAATAAAAAAAACACAACGCATGGACGTTGCAGCATCTGCTTGAGTTTAACCACACACACACACGAACCCTAAAAATCGATCATATGCCATTTTCTGTGATGCGACGCATAAACACAATTTAGCGGGCAGTTAAATATCTATAGATCAGATAAGTGAACTTTTTCAAAACTATTTTCCTACGGAACCATAACGACTGTTTTCGTGCAACACACTCGCTTAGGTTTGTTCGTTTTATTTTGTGCAGACCATGCCACCTGCTCCAAAAAACGATATAAACCTTGATCGATCCAGGTAGTCCCATTTTATTATTGCTTCTTTCAAAGGCTTTTTCTGGGTTCCAGAATAATCTGAATATTTACGAAGGTAACATAAAACAGCTTAAATAACTCTGTGTTCCATACTTTTCTAATTTCTAAAGTACAAATAATGAGCCCGCTCTGCGTGCACCTCTATTTTTTCTACTTATTCTACAGCGCGTAGTCTCACAAGATAATAGTAATGATAGAAACAACAAGATTTACTCGGATTCCATTATCCCTATGATTATACAATTATCATTCCTGCATCCTATCCCAAACTAAAACTCTACCCGAACATCCAATGGCGCGCAAGCTTCATGACGTCATACCAAACAAAATGGCCGGTCGGCAAAAGCCTCCGTGAGCATACACCCTCAAAGTTTCGTAGCTTAGGAGTGACTATACGAATAAATTTCTGGCTAATTCGTGGATATCCAAGTTGTAAGAAATCGCAGGTCACCAAATCGTCCTTTTCGTAGGCGTCGTAGCAAGAGCTTCAACGCGTAGCCGCTAGAGGTGTTCCACGATTATTTTCAAGTAGTTCCGCTTTCCGCCGCGGTGGGCATCGCGGCCTCACTGGCGCTAGTGGAGCGGCGCGCGCGCATCGTCCCGTCCCGACAACACTCCCACGTACGATCTCTCATTGTAAACACTACTACGGGGCGCCCGCGTGCGAATATTACGAGTTTCCCATGAACATAAAAGGACTGTGACGCGATGAAAGTGTAGTGATGTCGACGTTGTTTCGGAGTGACTTTTGATTGGATTTTTCGACGAAAATGACTAAGAACAAGATCAATCGGAACAGTGCTCTGTACCACAGCGCAAAGGTGAGCCCTTTTACTTACAAAAAGTAGCTTAAATTTGTTTTTATAACAGAAATTTATACTTTATACTAAATTTATACTTTTCTCTTATTTTCGCTGTGTATAATAAATCATACCTCTTGGTTCTACTTCGTGGTTTTAGCATGTTTCTTACAGTAATTACTGTGCCGATTTCATTGATGACACCTTAAGTAATTGACGCGAGTCCATTTTTCTTACAAGATGTACTATTGTATATTATTTTCAAAACTCTTTAAAAATCCATCCCCAAGGCTAGATAGAGGTAAGTACATGTAGCTGGCGGTAACTCGAGCCAAGCCGGTCCAGAGTCTCGCTCGTGAATCTCGATCCCTCCGCCCCCGCCGCCCGCCCTCTCCCTCCCGCACTCCAATTTAAAAGAAACGGCCAACACTGTATTCCTAAAATATTACCATAACCTCAAAACCCTAGAATACTCAATGGGTGGTTGTAAGAATAAATTGTACACAAGTAAATAGTTAATTTAAGTTAGGAAAACAAACAGAAAAAACAATGTTTTTCTCTTATGTTTGCATGTCCTATGGGGCACAGAACAGGGAGTAAAAGACATCAACGCGCGAGCGTAAAAGAGAAAGCCTCATTCGTGTGGTATTTTCGTTAACGCGCAAGAGGGACGGCGATAAAGCCTTAGGGCCTGTTTATGTGCAGCGATTTCGTCTACAGGTAGTTTGTGTAGATGTACAGGTAGTGGGCATCTCACGGTTGAACGCTCTCCCCATTTCGGTCGGACGAAAATGCTAGAGGGGAACCGAAGGGATGCACCAATTAATGGGGCAGTTTTTAGCCGCCAAAGTGCACGTAGGAGTTATAGGGGGTCTTCTGGAGTCCGTTGTGGACTTTAAGCACTAATGATGCGTGAATCGGAAACGATTCTTTTACTTGATTTTTGGAAACTGTTGAGACATGTTGGTTTTCAAAAGTTCCACGATGATCTTCACGTTTATTAAGTAGAAAGCATGTTTAACTTTTCGTAGAAAAGGTTGAATCGTCGGAGTCTAACAAGAAAGGCATTTGATAAGTGGCCGATTTAAATCTCATTACGGATTACCCACTCTAAAGTCAGCTAATGCATGAAACTATGAAATGATAGACCAGTGTTGAGCGCTATTAGGGTCTAATTCGCGTTGAACATTAATGCTAGAGGTAGATTTTTTGTCTGTGTGTTTCACAAATGCAGATGTTGCAAGTTGTGGGTTCTGTTTTGTCTATTTACTACAATATGATCAAGTCCTATCGCTTTAATTTGGATTTGGCATAGGAAAGCAACAATTACCTATTGGATAATGTTCTCAAAGTTCTTTTTAGTTTCCGTCCAGCTTGATTTGTTGTTAGTTTTTTTGCTCAAGGTATAAGCTTTGAGGAACCCCGAAAAAGCTGCGTTGATCACTTCCAAGAATAATAATCGAAAAGAAGCACACGTCGATCCCTGACCGGTTCCTCAAGCCGTGTATAACGGGCCTACGCCAAACTACAGGTCTGCAAATGTCGTAAATAAGGGGCATTATCCTCAGTTATTATACCATTGACGTAAAGCGATTAATTTAGAGTTGCCGTCGGATTTTCTGGTCCATGGAGTGGAATAATAAAGATTTAGTGTTTTGTTGAGCTAATAATATAACTTCCACATCTACACAATCACATCTCCTGGTTCTGAACAAATACCTATGTTGTGGTAATCAGGGCCATCTTTAACCAGGACTATTATGACAGATTTTGTTAACAACATGCAATAGGGATAGGTAAGGAATAAATCATAATTAAAATAGAACGGTCAGACAACCAAGCGGCTGTCGGTTGTTGATTTGGGAAGAATCAAGGAGTTGCATAGATCTCGAGGTCCTCTGCAATTGCCCTGAATTGCAGAAAAGAGAGCCCTGATAGGATGACATGAAAACCTTGAAAATTTACCCAGACTATTGTGAATCGCGTAACTTTGTTGTAAACTCGAAACGGTCAGGTAAACTACTGATGTATCAAATATAACAAAAAAGCTTTCACAGTTCAATTTGATTTCAATGGATTATAAGTTTACTTAAACTGCAGTCGACTGCAGTTCAACCTATATATATTTGTTGAGAAGTCGCACGTAGTGCAAGTGAATGTCAAGGTTGATATAGTGTCGACTGTACGAGACTACACGTTGCAAAACCACCAGTTATACAAATTGCAACAGATTGTAAGTTCTCAAAGCAAGCCTTTCATTAAACTGACAGTCAAATTGAGCAGACTGTGATTCATTTTGAAAACAAAATCCAGTGCTTTTGAATTTTTGTTTTAAAGATTACTAGGATTACTCCTACTGTATTTTTTTCTATTACACGTTTACCAATGTTTTACCCTTAAAATGCTTAAGACATAAAACGCGCCAACAATAACTTACGATGAGTGGTATGCCTTTTCTTTCCTGTAATGTGTTAATTTGTTCCATTAAATGTGTTTGTTTGTTCTTTGTTCAAACTATAAATATTTAAAAAAAACCGGCCAAGTGCGAGTCAGACTCGCGCACCGAGGGTTCCGTACAAACCTGTATTATAGACCTGAGTATTTGGTATGAATTTCAATTTAATACCTCTACGCGTTTATGAGGAAATGGGTAGTAAGTTTAAAATTATTAAAAAAAAATATATTATGTGATGTAACTAAAAATTTATGGTTTTCGTAATTATTCCTTTATCTATGCTATAAGACGTTGCTTCGTACCAAATTTCAAGATTCTGAGTTCACGGGAAGCACCCTGTAGGTTTTGATTCCCTTGCAAGTGTCGAAAATTTGCGGCAAAACGGCTGTATCTTTTGATTGCGTTGGCTTAGAAGTTTGATTTTTTCACAGCTTCAAGGGACAGTAGACCTGAGTAATTGATATAAATTTCAGCTTCATACCTCCACGCGTTCCTGAGAAAAAGGGTCTTGACAGACGGACGGACGGACAGACGGACAACAAAGTGATCCTATAAGGGTTCCGTTTTTTCCTTTTGAGGTACGGAACCCTAAAAACGATCTAAGCTCATATCATGTTCCATATTATTAGTCCATGTAATAGCATGTTAGTTACCTACTATTGATTAATGACTCCATTTTTCTTAGACTATCCATATTTTAATTTGCCATTACTCGCTTAACTCTGTGGCTATTACTCTGTCTTTCGGTTCTTATAGCACAAACATTGCCTCACGATTCCGATAGATAAATCGGTTGTACACTTGTTTTTGTGTTCTGAGGTTGGATATAACTATTTTCGTTAGTTGGGTAATCATATTACATAAATATTACAAAGTTGAGTAATAATGAGTTTATGTCTTATTTTTTTGACGTGCCTGTGATAGATGGTAGAATAATCATTACCCATTAGCACAAAGCGATGTAGAAATACAATATTTAGCGCCATACCAATAAAAGGCGTAATTAAACGAGTACTAAAAGCTCGTGAATACCTAATCCTTAATTAGCCATTTGCAAACTGTTAAATAACTTACTATATTTGGCTGTTAAAATGAGGCGATCCCATTTCCGTAGGGGAAATGCACGTCTATATTTCTATTCAAATTTGCTTCCGCTTTAGCGATATTTCGGCTCACCAAACTAGGCGTATTCCGGCAACTCCTTTTATTGGCATAGTAATCATTTAGTGCTCAGGAGCTTTAATTAACCATTGTAGCACCGCATTATTAAATAATTTCTGAAATTCCTATGCCTGTAGAGATATATTCAGTCAGAGAAAACAATTGGCTTGGAAATCTTCACAGTTTCAGCGCACTCGCTTCGTGCAGAGACGCTGATAAGCGAATCGTTTTACTACGATAATAGACCGCCTTTGCCATCGATACGCGTGATAAAGGAATGTTTTTTCCCCCTTACAGGGGAAAAGACACAAGCGTCGAACCTCCTCCTTTTTTGAAATCGGTTTAAATAAATATTAAATAAAGGTGTATTACATGCAGATTATATTAATAAAGATATAAATCGTATAAACCGCGAACTATCCCACGCGATGCACGGACCGTCAAATCGTAGTTTTTACTCACATGTATAAACTCTGGTTAAAATTCAATGCGCCTGCGTGCTCCACTGCCCTTCCTCGCATAAAAACGTGTGTAAACTCTACACTTATTTGTTCCCGGCACTCTGATTGAGAGTGTTCGATGAAAAAGCAACTTGTAGCCTGTAAAAAGGTTTGTTTTATGGACTCTATTAATGCTCTTGCTAATAAGTTTTCGAGACATCTAACAGAGCTATTCATTATATTTTTTGTTTTGTTTGCTTTCAGTTAACAAACGCTGTTGATTTTTCCGTAACGTACTTTCGTAACTTTGATGGGACGCAATAGTTGTAGGGTGAGCAACGAGAAGCTATTGTGATACGGATGTTATCACATGCGTGCAGTATTGATGGTGGTTTAGTTGGTGACTGCTAACGGGCCATTGTACTAAAATAAATATTTAATCTGCTACTTAAAATTAGACCCACCACCAGCTAATTATATTAGAGAAAATTACCCATTATCCAAATAGAAACGGTCTATTTTCAAAAAGTTTTGCCCTAAGAGATAACGCAATAAGGAAATATCTTAAAAGGCAACTTTGTCCAAACGCAGCCGAGACGCCAGCGCGGCGGCTAAAGTGGCGAAGGCGGGCGGCGGGCGCCACTATTGTAGAAGCCCGTTATTTGTCTGCCTACTTCTCTTTACAACTCTGTCACTAAGCGATAGAGCTGATTATACTGTGGCAAAAACGCATCGTTAACTTTGTCTCAGACTAGTGTGCACGTGTTCTTTACGAGTGGACTTCACTAAAGTCGTATATGTAAATAAAGGTACGTTATAGATTCGATTGGTGGTCCTTCAAACTAAGATTTTAATGATCTCAAAGATATCTTAGGAAGGTAAAAAATTAACATTGCGCATTACTAGCGAAAGCGACAGAATATACATTAATAAAACTCGACTTACAATCAACCGTAAACAATCAACATTAGTTCATAATGAAAAAAATATGAGTGCAAATAAAAAGCCGTTGTTTTGTCGTAATTACGTCGCGACGACGGGCGTTTCGTAAAAGTTTATTTGGCCCTGCCATCCACATCCATTAGCGAGGGACGTTATCTGTATGTCACGTTCACAAAAGCGGTGTTTAGCTCGCACACAATACTCTTCAAAATTAACGTCTCTCGTTGAGTAGTCGATTGACGCGACACTTGTAAAAAGAAAGTTGTTCAAATACATTTTCAATTCTTGTGGATATGGGTTGACTATATATTAGGCAATTGTAATACAAGTTTGATCATGATCATCATAAAACGAGACAGGTATTTCGCTGAAAAACAAAACCGGCCAAGTACGAGTCGGTTTCGCACACCGAGGGTTCCGTACAAATTTGTAGCTCGGAAAAACCTGAGGAATCGCGACTCCGAGCTTTACCCGAACTCAGAAGACTATTTTATTAAATATTTAATTATTAATGTACAGTTTAAAGGTTTTCCTGCATTTGTAGTATAAGACTATATTGTTAAATTTCATTGTTCTAGGTCAACTGGAATCACCTTATGAATTTTGGTTGAGTGTCTGAAGAATGGCCTTATTAAATTTTTCGAGCATTACGGCCGTAACTTTTTTTTGTGTTAACTTAGAAGTTTTTTTTAACAACTTCAAGAAACTGTATACGGTAATTTCAACTCAACACCTTTACGCTTTTCCAAGATAAAAGGTATTCACATATGAACGGACGGACAACAGAGTGATCCTACAAGGCTTCCGTTTCTCCTTTTGAGGTACAGAACCCTAAACGTAACAAAATCCCTGGTCCTTATTATTATTATTACATAGTGGATTCTATATTGTACCAGAAACAATCGCGAAATTGGATAGCCTTAATACTAACAATGCTTACGTAGATTTTAAGGAATTCTTTTCTTTTGCTTAAGATATACTTGCCACTTACCTATTTTAAAGGTTTCGACAGAGTGACTGTGATATTTGCTCTCGTTTTTGTCGTGAGCGAACTGGCTGTTTGTATTTGTATAGATACCCTTTTTAGTGTACACACACGAAGGCTTCGCCTATCTACTCTAATTGATTGTACCAAATGCGGCTTTTTCCGTCAGTCTTTTTCCGAGTAGCTTACAAATCTCGCAATAGTTCGCATATTTGTATTTTAATTTGAGTAATGGCTGTTGTAAGGTTGTTCTCAAATACACAAAAGATAAAAGATGGTATCGGTTGTAAAAGGGTATTTTTTAATGAAACGGTTGACAAACAAAAAAAATTATATGCATCGATGGCGTCGTTGCGTATGTTCTTAAATACATGTAAAATCCCATAAAGAACTTTCATTTTGGCACTACATTTTTTCTCTGAAAACTTTATTGTTATTATTTTTACCGTGTTTATTTGCACATAAATAATAATACGTCAGACTTAATGAGGCGGCTGCAGGAAGTGCAGGACAATATTTGGGAGGGATAAAAGTTAAAAATATTCATTTACGATTACACTTAATTTAACTTTCAAACTTTGCCGAATCGATCCAGCTATTTCAAAAATGCTATGCGCCTACCAACGATTTATTTATATAACTTTACTAAAAATCTAACTGCAATAGACCTGGTACCTTGTAGGTAGATTATCGCACTTACTTAAAGCTAATTAATAAAGTTAATCTTTGGCTCATGCCACTTCAAAATTTGCCCCGGTTTTTAGAAAATTAAGTTTATTGAATACAGTACTTTAATTTCGCTAGATTACGGTAGGACTATTTTTAACAATAGATTTATATTTTTCCTTATCTTCCTGTATTTGTAATCTCAGATTGAATTCTATCAATAGATACATATTGATATATTTCAATCTGAGACTACATTTACTCGAAGTCATCTCTAACAAGTTTATCTGCTCGAAGGATAACCTGCGGAGACGAAGGATAACCTTATTATGTAAAATAGAAAATCAATTATTCTTCTACCGCTATGTAACTAAACCACTGGACTGTCACGCATGCACTAAATTACCTTTGTGTAATGACTGCACCCACAGGTTAAGTGACTCTGGGTCTCCAGTCCGTGTAAACTGTACTGATGCTAGATCTTTTGCCTGGTTAACAAGGTACAAAGTAAACTTCAATAAAACTGTAGAAAACGGTCAAGTGGAAAGTTATGATATACCGTGTAATTTTTGTTTTATGGCCTCATGAAATTGGCTGGTAAGAGACGTTACCGCTGGTGTAAGAGCAAACTAAACGTTGTAGTTATTGAGTCGAAAAACTTTAAAAGACAACCTGGATGCCACTAAAAAACTTTTTGTGTTGTTGAATTAAAACTCCTTGCTGCTCTTATAATTGACTTAAAAATAAACATCAATTTTGAATTTGGAACAGGTATCAATGCAGCATCATCGCGCACAACATCTGCCGCGCCGCGAAAACTTGTCCCGAATCACCTGCGCTTGCTTCGGCCGAAATCGCAAAAAATGTTTAGGACCACATACAACAACAGGTGGTCGAAACACAAGGCTTACGTCGGGTTTATTATTTTATCACTGTACGATTTATAGCTGCAATTTTAACTCCCCTAGTATGGAATCATCGAGTATAGTTTAGTAATTAGTTTTGGCACCTGGCTGCATAAATTGTTGATAAAAATTATGTTACTACAATGTTAAAACATTGTTTATTTTCGATTTTCGATATCTGAACTGCGCTTGGAACGTCTGGTGACTTAAGTCTTTCTATGCTTTCTTTCGTGCGGGACGGACAGACAAAGAGGGTATTTTCAAGATGCATTAGCGGTCCAACTCAATGAGCGGACGATGCTGCGAGATGCACTTCATTTTCACCCACCACAATGAGTGTGGAACCCTGTAATAAACTTGGCTTCACACCATCTCATTACCGCAACACGAGATTACGTCTATGATTACAACACGTCTAAATAAAAATGGGAATGTTTCTGTGAAACTAAAGTTACTGATGTCGGAGAAAGTTACGAAAAAGTTAACTGTTCGTTTTTCCTTAAAAACATAAGGCATAATATAGGTAATTTTATTTACAAAAGTTAGGTGTGCAAAACATTAGCGACCTTTTAAACTCTTAAGAGTGTAGGCCGAGGTACCATAAATCGTCTTTTCAATAAAACGCTTAACTTTATAGCAAAACCCCACGATTTTTTCTCAAATCTTTGTCTTCCCACTTAAATTCAATGTCGTAACTTGACAGAGAGTTCTACTATAAAAAGAAATCAGAGTAGACGTGGGTACTACCGGAAACGCGTTGGTGTGTTATGATGACCATCAACGTAATATTACAGAAATAGATACTCCGATACACTCTTCATGTCATCAAAGCTATTGGACATATTCACACAATGCTTTGTTAGCCTGCTATTAATGCATCTGATGACTATTATCTAACATCGTGTATCCATTATCTACTCGGGTTATTCTTTTCACTTTATTTCAATTACACCCTGTCATTTGATGCACACGCAGCGTTGTACTGAAACCAGTTTGTTCGTGTCAGCTGCAAATGTAGGTATTGTTGTTTAAGTTTTGCTGCAAAAATAATCATAAATAAAATATATTTTTATTTACACAATATTGCCATGGGTCATCAATTCATCACAGTTTCACGCACATTATTGATTTTGTGTCTATCGTACTTTATAAAATGTGTGGATGGAAATGTAGACTAGCTAGAACTGCACGTGGGTAAAGAGCATAAAACAGAAATTGACCGTAAATACGTAAGTTCAGTATAGTAAATTCAACCGTTGAAGTGAACGTCACATTATAAATTACAACACTCCAAAGTTAGTTCCTAACCATCGCGATACATCCTGTTTTAAAAATAATACTCTCCAACAATGATGCTAGATGACTAGGGACTCTGTAACTTACGCGTGTCGTCACCTAAAGGCGTCAGGTGTTTCGCGACATCTGACGTCGCAAAAAACGTCAAACTGCATGCGTCATCCGCACTATATAAAAGTGTAAATAAGTTGGCCAATGGCGACGATTTGGTGAGCCTCGTTTACTTACAATTTGATCCGGGAGGGTTGCTGCGTGTTATCGCTTAGTGAGTGAGTAGGGTCGTATTTTAGTTGGATTTAAGTTTTTATGATGCCCACTCTTAAATCTACGTGTAGAGAGCCGTGGTTTGACTGAAGGTCAATCTGGTACCTACTACCTACTAACTTTTATTGTGTCAGCAAATAAGTTTAATGACATCGATGTTAGATCTGCAATGGGCGCGACTAGGTCAAGTTGAATTAAATGCCGCCCTGTTACTTTTTAATGGCAATGAAATTAAGGTTTCACGACGTCCTATATGAAATTATTAGGGCGCGTGCTTCTATTTTGTATTTGCGAGCGAAAACTCACTAAAGTGACGTTTGCATGTGGTGTCTTGGTATTTTTTCTATTGATAAATACCGTTTGTTAAAAGAAATAAGAAGATTGCCATTACCTGGTATATTTATATTTATATATAGGAACATGTAAAACAAGCCCGTGGCGAATTTATCGGCAGGTGGCCGAGCCATAAGAAATCTACAATTTATAGTTTCCTCTGTGCACGAATTTTAAGACAAAGTGCATAAGAAATAATTATTATTGAAAAACAACATATGCACCCAACAATCGACATGTGCAAAGAAGCACTTGATCATCTCATTAAGTCGCAAACTTAAAAAAAAATATTGTTAAATCATTAAGATAACATGAACTATAGTGGCTCGTGCACCTGCTTGGCACACGCTTGCCTAGTGAGGTGTTCAAGAAACATTTAATTATACTATCTGTGATAGCACTGTACTTAAAATTAACCTTTAATTAAACATACGCAGGTACCCACTGGCGATGATATGTAGGCCTGTAGGTAGAGTTACAGTACTTTTTATTGTCTAGGAGAGAATAGAAAGTTCATATTTGAAACTCAATGAAACCTCAGATAGATTTAGGTAGTCGTTCTTTTGTTTGCCTAGGGTTTGCCGGGAATGTTAATTAAATCACGGATTAAAAACGAATTGAATACTTTTGTGTTGGTATATTCTAAATCTCCAACGCCAACGGCGTCTTTTTTTCTTTTTATGGAAAAAATCCTTTGAATATTAATACCTAAAAGCTGATGTTGCACCTATATGTAACTGGACAATTTACATCTTGGTTTTGTATTGATTTTATTATAAGCGGTATTGTGTGTTTTTACGTAAGTTCAGTAAGTTTCAGCCTTAAAGCAAAGGGATGTCACAGCTTTGTTCTGAACCGAGATTACGTATGTCTCGCCATGGCGCGTGCCAGTCAGGGCAGTGGCGTGGGTTATTGCTTGTTGACACACTATTAAGTCGGTTTATCTGGACCACGCTTCCCCAGCTCAATTTGAGCCGCTGACCCAGTCTGACGTGGTATATTATTTGTCGCAGGTGCTGTGGCATCTGGACATATTTCGTCGCAGCTTCCGAGAGCTGACCGGCCACGCTTGCCTCGGGCCCTCCTGCATTTTTTGCGCGTTAAAGGTTAGTCCAAGTTCATTACACATCTTTTCTTCACATACTAATTACTAGAGCAGCAGCTGCGGCGTCAGAGCGAGGACGTCTACTTTTGAACGCTTAAATGAGCCTGACTAATTAGGCATAATGGTCCTTTTCTGCCTTATAGGAAGCGGCGTAAGACAGAAAAGTAGAAAGCATTACTTATGATGCACATTTCTAATTTTCTATTCTTGTATTATTTGGTATAGGTATGGAAACGCAAACGTCCTTTGTACTCCAGTGACTACATAGTTATAGTCAAATGCATAAAGAAATCGTCAAGTATATATAGATTACAATGACTGGTCATTTCGAGAGACATAAATACAATCAAAATAAATAGTGTCTCTATGACCGCAGTGTAAAAGAGAGAGAACGAGTTGTATTGACCTCGCTGTGTTCGATCTATCTGACCTTTTGAGAACAATAGGACCCTGTCTGGGGCTCTACCGCCCTCTAGTACGCTTTCGACATGCTACGATGACAGCTTGAACGTTTAGCTAAAGTCTCAGCCAACCTCTTTTGGGGCTTATTTTGGAAGTCTATTGTGGCAACCAATCGACAAGACATTAAACCACTGACGCCCTAAATTGCGGTATTAGAATAAGCCATTGGGTCAGTAAACCCTGCTAGAGAGACAAAGGATACTTAGAACGTCTAGTTATGAATTCCGGTCCACGGAGTGTAAATTGCAGTAGTTATATAATACGTGCAATGTCCTGTAATTTCTCGGTTTTATCGGGTTGACTAATTAGCGCACGGTAATTTGCAATGCGCTGGAAGCTAAAAGGCATCGCGGGCTCAAAGCGACGATGCGCCTACGCATGGAGCGTAAAAAGACATTTTCCCAGAATCAGTCGACGCGACCGGTTCAGAAATAGCTACTTTATTACACCGGGATGGTGTTGAAGAGATTCGTAGTGCATTGCGACTCTAATCTACCGACCGACCTAACCGGCTCTTGAGACGCTGAGCTTAGCTTCATGAGTCTCGGGGGGATCTTTTGTAGAAAATTATCATATTAAGTGCTACTGAAAATGTTTCCATGTCTTGTGAAGCGACTATACGCAGGCAGTGTTTGCGTATAGGCCTAAAACGTAATGTTTAATTTTGTTTTTTCGTAGAAAGTGTATATATATTTGACGGCCTCGGTGGCGTAGCGGTTTAGCACGCTGACTGTACCACCGAGAGTCTCGGGTTCGATCCCCGGCCGGGTCAAACTAGGAAACGAACTTTTCTAGTTTGTCTTGGATGTTATCTATGTATTTATTGTATTACATCTATCGTCTAGTTAGCACCTATAACACAAGTCATTTAGTTGTACTTAGTATAGGGCTAACGAGATCTGTGTAATATGTCCATGAATATTTATTTATTTATTTATATAAAGCCTTTATAAATTTGAATATTAGGCTGGCTGGCGATAAAATTACCATAACAATTTTCTATTGTATTGAACTTGAGCTAGCTGCGAACCTACACAAGCAAGGCATTTATTTAATTTTCAAAAACCAGTTTCGAACTCCGCGGGCTTTTCGGCCAATAGGGTGCGAGCATGAGTTCGTGGAACTCTTGGCCTCGGTCGTGATTGGCCGGCGGTTTCCCGCTACCCAAGCGTCGCCAAGCGAACGTGAACAAAGTAGAAACACAAACATCGTAGTAGAGTTGTCTGTCGTAATGTTTGCTTTGGAGTAGGTACTTATTTACATACCCTTTCTTTTTTTGAACATACAATTTTACTTACTTCTACTAATGTGATCTGCATAGCGCTCAAAGTTACGTTTATCCTGTTAGCATAAGCTAATATTTCTTCTTATTAATTACTTACAAAGAGCGGCATTAGCCCAGTGGGTAGAACGATGGATTTGGAAGCGAGGAACCCAGGTTTGATTCCCAGTGAGGGCATATACCAATGACTGTTTTATTTATGAGTTATATTTGTGAAGTAGTAGCAATACCACTCGCTAGCGGCGAAGGAAAACATCGTGAGGAATCCGCGGTGGGCACGCTTGGTAATTAAGCGGCTGCGTGAAGGCCTGTGCCCTGCAGTGGGACGTTTATAGGCTCCATAGTAAAAAAATACTTATTAATCGATGTTATGTCACTGAGTAATGTGTAAATTACTTTTGAGTGTATTTAAATAAGCGTATCGCATTCAATTCGACTCATGGTTTTAGTAGAGTCCACAGAATTCTGCGGCCAAGCCATTTTCGACAATCTTAGTAGACCTTTCACTGCTAGTAAATCGCATTTTTCTCCGGCAAATTTTATCTATTTGGCGGTTAACTGTCCCCGGCCTTCGGAATCAAACGCGACACTGTTCCGGAACGATAGCCTGGGATAATTGCGGGTATACAAAGTTATGGTTGGGATGACGCGCGGACGTTTCTGAATTATTGAAATAAATAGACCATGGATGGAGCGGAGATTCCACTTAATTGATTGAGCTGCTATTGGGTGGTTTAGAATTGACAACCATTATGACTGGATTATTTGGGTTTTAAAGTACCTATGCTAAATCGCCTACCAATACATGAAACTTCAGGTTAAAACGAAAATCAAGAGCACGCGCGTGGGTGTACGAACGGAAGTTTGAAATAAGATGTCTTAGTTTTTAATTCATTCGTCTCTCCAATTAAAACTTTTACTCGGAGCGCACTACTTTCTTTTAAACAGTAGCGCTACATGTGCATGCGCTCATTATTTTTGCACAGTTGCAAATGTGAAATATTTTATTTGTTCCTAAAGGTGTACTATCACTACTTCATCATCAACCCATTATGTCCCCACCGAGGGGCAAGGGTCTCTTCTCTGAGGAAGGTATAGGCCATACTCCAGTACGGGGGCCAAGTCCGCATTGGTGGAGGCTTACAAGACTAGTGGCTGGTCTTATTGTCCGAAGTTTTTCAAGCCACCCTAAGGCCTCTGACTTGGCTTAACGACTGCCATCTATCGACGGCAGCCGACACTAACTGCTTAACGTGCCTTGCATAGCACTGTCACTACTGTAATGTGTTTATTACAGAAATGACAGTACACCCTCTAGACATGACATTACAGTTGCTTTGACATTAAAGACAATGAAGTATTACATAATGACCCATGTTCTGCCCGACATTATTAAAACTAGAACAAAGTTGTATATCTAAAGCAACAAAGGCTTTTTGCTGCCACAGGCACGTTCTAGTACCTATGTTTAGTACGTGCCTGCCTCTAATATAAACTGGGCCAGCCAATTACAGTTGTGCTAGCACGAGTACTCCAGGCCACAGAAACAGAAAGGCTTGTTGAATTACAGCGCGTATATCATAAGCAGTAAAGTCTATTTCCTTAATTCCAGCTGCAAAATTGACACAGCCTGTGCTACTGAGTTATAGTAGTTATGTCAAGAGACACGCGGACATTAGACACGCATAGTTGGCGAAATTTGATATCATAGTATGGTACACGCGGCGGGTAATCTGTTTTCTATCACAGTCATTAACTTCACATATTCATTTCAGTCGTGTTCACTCAGCTGATTGAATTTATCAATAATCTAATAAAAAAAATCCAACTCGTCGAGTGACAAAATGTAGATTGGCAATTTAGAATTTGTAATTTAGGTCTGTGTAATGATTGGTTATTCTCGCAATACTGTAAAATGTAATGGCTAGTAGGACTGCTATTTCTAGTGTTATAATATAAACGACAGTACTCTAGACAAACTTTGTAGGTGCCACCGCGCCAAGTCTCTCCAGTACAATACTTTAATATACCCATGGTCAGCTTACTCTCTCTTGACTGGTACTGTGACACAGATAAAAGGTTTCCTGATTGACCTTTGTTTAAACGATATCACGAAGGATTGAAGGAAGAATATTTTAAAAACCTATTTAGAGGCTAAAAGGAAGAATATTGTTTTGTTCAAGAAAAATCCATGTAGGTACATGCAACTCCGTTATTTCATTTGCTTACTTGTTTATCCATTTCTTAACTTGATTTCGCAATGCCAAGATTCCACTTCAATGATTCTTTTGAACTTAATCGTGTTATTAATCTGATGAACATTTAGTCCAAACAGCGAAATTAAAGTGTTCTTATCAATCGAATGCACCCGGATAAGCGTGTGAGACTCGCAAGATATATAATAATATGTAACCTATAAACGTCCCACTACAGGGCACATCTCTCCGAGAGAGAGTGTGGGCTTAATAACCACGCGTCCCCCCGCGGTTTGGCAGTTTTAAGAGCTGAGGTATTTGAGCACCACAGACACTCTGGTTCCTCACGATGTTTTCCTTCACGTTAGCGATTTTTGCCGGATGATATCGACCAAAATCTGCCGCAGTGGTCTGCGATGGCCCAGGATCCTAAACTCCGCACTAAATTGCGGAAAGCCTTTGCCAAGCAGTGGGAAACATATAGGCTACGTAAAAATGCTTTGTATGAAAAGAAAAACATTTTTTGGCTTATTAGACAATTCATAATCGAAAATGGAGCGAAAGAGGTTTGTCAGGATCGTAGCAAGCTTACCACAAGCTGTAGTAAAATCGGAATTATATATTGCTGTTCTGTCCTCATCGAATCGTGCTATAACCGAAGAGAATGGTTAGACCATTGGCCCTCAGTAATGAAAGACAAATAGGTGAAAGTATATCTGAACGGACCAAGAGCGTGGTCTGCAACCGTTCCGAATAGATAACAGATTGAGATAAAGTCTACGATTAAAGCGCAGTATTCTTGCAGCAAAAATCTCGTAATTGGAGTGTATCATTTTGTCACTAACATAATGACACACCACATTCAGATCCATCAAATCTAGCCGATTCTCCTGTAGAACTGGAAAATGCCATAAAAATCAAGATACTTAAAAGCGTTTGCGTATTTTACGTATGTTTGCCTTTTTTAACATAGTTTAAAAGATATAGTACCCTAAATAAAAAAAAGGAAATAACACAGGTATTTCTTAAAAGTACAAACGCCTCTCGTCTGATATTGGTACTATAGAAGTGTAGACAGTACAAGATTTCAAATAAATGCCGACACTACCTTTACTGTAGTGCAGCAGTTCACAGTTCTGATTGCTGTAATGTGCCATGTGGCGCGTTATTGGCACATTACAAAATCGTGAACATTGCAGCCAGCACCATGCTCCTGCGTCCGGCGCACTCTGGGCAACAATCAGAGAGTCCCTTACGCTGGTTGGCAAATCCTTTCACCACGGCTTGCCATCGATACGCTAAGAAGAAGAAGCACTTTGCCACAATGTTTCCATGTTTGACTTAGTTCATCCATTCGCTCTGCTGCCAGCACCCTGTCACAGTCCGGTCGGTGAGAGTCATCGGCCTCTATTTTTTCTCAAAATAATTTCAGACTCACCACACACAAATCTCTTAAATGTCTCTTGTCAGGTACATACACTTTAAACTAGTCAGGTACTTGAATACAGATGATTTGAATAATATCATGAATGTATAAGTCGTTTAATCCCAATCAAGGACAATATGCAAATAGCAATAGAGATCTAATTTAAATGAATAACAAGCCATGTAGATTATAATTATAAAGTACAGGATGACTTTCAATTCGTTCACCGTAAGGGTTAAGGGAACACCATTTTCCATTAAGCTTTACACCAGTTTTGAAAAAATATACGCGTCGCGTATTAGTATAAAAAAACAGTATCAGGACGTAAATAAATAAAAAAAAAAAATGACTATGGTTTGAGCGTCTTATGGTTGGCGCCAGCCAACATAATAAAATAACATTTAATGTATAAGGAACGTCTTCTCAATGTCATTATACTTCCTACCGCATTGAATTTGGATTCAGTTTAGAGTCAATGGTTGGAAAACACGAATATAAATAAATATAAATACTGATGAATTAATAATACTGTTTTTTACTACTAAAAGAACATTCCCTCAAAATTTAGCTAACGATTTAAATATCACCCTGTAGAGGTAGATATTCATCTAAAATCACTTTTAAAATCCTTTTATATTTCTGAGTGTAAATTGATTCGAAAGGCAGTTTCATTTATTTCATAGTGTTAGATCACGCGATCTCGATTCCTGACAGGCTATGTCGTGATCTCAATAAATCTATAGCGTCAGGAAACTTTAAACGGCGCAGGCGAAAATTCCCAACCTTTTAGACAGGGTAGGACTAAATTTTATTTACACCACGTTGTAGTCTTTCTCAGGTCTCAATAAATTACGACTCGCTAATGCCTCCACATCCATTCTTTTATATTCCTGGAAGGCAACATAAGTACATACAATTAAGTAACAAAACACACTTCTTTCAATTTCTTCGTTTGTATAGAAGTAAATAGTTTTTTTTTTTCAAGAAAAAGTCTCGATTTACATTTACCAGAAAGAGTAGTATGCTGTACGATGACGCCAGTCGCGCATTTTAAATGTCAAAAGTCGCGACTTTCCTATTTGATAATAAGAGCCCGTTTCACAATGTTCAAATAAAGTTCCAGATAAGCTATCCGCAACCAGGGCTGCCGTCTGTTCTAAATTTAAATAAATTTTCCTCTAGTTGCGTGTGTTCGTTTATGGTTTCGAATTTAGAACAAACGGCAGCCCTGGTTGCGGATAGCTTATCAGACAACAGACCCTTAATATATTAGCCCACAAAACCCATGCTGAACTTGTAATAGGCCTAGTGGGAAATTTTTGAATGTTCAAATTTGTAAAAAAATTGTAAGAATGTAAAAAGAAATTCGTTTCCTCGTGTCAAATACCACCCTGTAAACACTGCTCTATAGATTGTCTGACTTCATGTATACGGAGAGATAGTCGCACGTGCAGCTTGCAAACCGGTTCCACTTCTCGTTTACACGAACTGTAGTCATGCCTGTGGTCATGATATTGCCTCCTAGTACCTTCTTCGTAGCCACGAGTATATGCTGCTGTGCGGTACAAAATGTGAAATGTCATGATTAGTTAACGTCACAGGTCGGTTGTGCCAGCACGCTGAATTTGAGGATATGAAGAAGTCAAACTTTCTTTTTGAATTTATTACTTCAATGGATTCATTGATTGTATGGCTTTCATAACCATGCTGTATAGTTGTATACTTTCTCACAGAAATGATTATAAGTAAATATATAGTACATATAATCATTTAAGCTTTTTTGGCGGCTAAAAAAACTTTAAAATGTTTTAATCATTTGTAGGAAAGATTGACTGTAAATACTCTTAACAAAACTACAAACGGCTTCATAATTCTCTTCCTTGGATCGAAACAAGCGTTTCATTTTTTCTTTATACACATTGTGATACATATATTAAACGGGTCTAATCGCGATTATTTATTAAGTAAAACGTAATTACGGGAAATAAGATAATTACGTTTTACCTAATAAATAATCGCGATTAGACCCGTTTAATATATAAATATGTATGAGTATCGCGAATCATTAAGAAATACTTTATACACATTGTCAGGGGAAGTTAGCCATTAGACATGAGCAAAACACTAAGGTAGTCCAAGCATACTCAGTAGTCCAGGGTAATGATACAATGCGAAAAAAACGCACCTACCTGCAATATTAACCCAACATCCTGTGTATTGTGCCGAAGACACTGCTCAACAATAGGAATATTAGCGGATCATATTGTTGCTGCCTCGACAAGACTGAGGGACCCATTACCGCGATCCACTTGTATTTTCTGATAGAAAATGCTGAACTCTGTAAATACTGAGTGACAATGGCTCCTGATACAGTCCGAGAATCAACCCACAATTTTATTATCACTTGTGACAGCACGCGTTCTCATTAAATATCGAACGACATGATCGGTCAAGCACCTCAAACCGATAGTCACACAGCCAACTCTACATGTCCACACTAATTCGTACGGACATAAAATAAACAGTAGACGAGAGCTTTAAGCCCACATACCTCCTACATTGGACAGGCGCCCACGGTGAAACAATTAGTGAAGTGGCACAATCAGATCGACAATTTATTACAATTTGTTGAGAAGTGCAGACTTTATAAGGATTAAGGAAACGAAAGGAAATCGCTTAACAGATACCCTGTTCTTACTGCATATGCTGCAAGGGCCGAAATCAATTGTAACTTTTATTAGTTTCTAGATTGTCCACACTATCGCCTACGTCCAAAAACTTCGGCGCCACTGACGCCCCCGTGCTACACAACTAAAGCTGTAAAATACTGTTAAATCACTATCACCACCAGCCCTCGTTATGACGCAACGCTGTTTCCTATTGATTTATGCCGTAATTACGAAAAATACTCACACAATCGAAATTCAATTATGATCTCTATTTGTAGGGTTGTAGAAACTACATGGATTTCTCGCTTGAAGAAAAGTGTGGGTACTCAGTGGGCGGGCGACGAGGCAGCTTCTTTTAATTGATCATAAGTTTTTTCCACATAAGTACCTAAGATTTCATCAAAGTGTAAGAATACTAGTTTTCCATCTTGAAATAAGCCATGATACTAATCAAGCTACCTCATTTACTAATTAGATACAAGGCTTCCTGATACGTCGAGGTACCACAAACCACTTTAATGGATAAATCCTAGTTGATTTGTCTTAGATCTCTCAAGAACTAGGACTCTATGTATCTAGAGCTGCCACAGAGCTCAATGCTTCTGGTCCACCACGTTTTAAGTAGCGTGTGTATGATGAATGAGAATTGTAATGATTGATAATTGAAATGATCACATTCGCTAAAATTATTTTAATCTCTTGGGTACGGCGAATCAGAATGCAATGAATTGACCAATATGCTTAGACAGGAAACTTGTCGGTTGCCTTCAGTAGTCAATACTCTATTTCAACAAATGCAACTTAAATACAGGGGACGCGTGTTAATGCTATAAACCAATCAAACGAGGACAAAGAAGTTTTTTTGCTTGCGTCGTAGGCTCTTGATTCGTTTCGCCGTTTGCATTCGGTCTGTACCTCTGTACCTGACATTATAATAGGAGCATATTTACGATTGGCTAACTTTACGGTTGCTACGTGTGTGCCTGCCTAGTAGTTATTATGGGTAGGATTGTTTTATCAAATAGTAGCTTATGTCGCGCACGATATAAGGTCGAGTATGTAACAAAAGGGAGTCTCTCTGCTGTTATCATGGACAATAACTACGTGACCAGCTGCGTGTGTTGGGTACGCGCACGTCAATCAACGTTGCACATGTCATTGCCATCTGACGTCGGCAGGCGCATGCGCATCGGTGCCGTTGTGCCATCATTGTTATATCTATAGACAAAATAATTATCGCGATTACGACTTTTCACAATTTAACTTTGTAACGCTTATTTATGTGGTTAGATAGGCGTAACAGGTGTAGCGGTTAGTAATTAATTACTATTTGTGGCTGCGTCTTCGATCGCATAAGCTTCGGTTAATAGTATCCTGTCTATTGTCAAGGGTTAGGGTCTTGATATTTCAATTACATCCAAATTCTGACATGTAAAAAAACCTAAACGTATAAACATAGCATTTATGTGCCGAAATAACATTGTAAAATTTATAAGGTTTGTACGTAGGCTCTTTAATTCCGTAAATCTGATCTCCTGCGTGCATCTAGGTGCATAATAGTTAATCAACTTGTTGCTTAAAGACGTGAGTATGTTTTTTCCAGAATAGTCTTTATCTCAGAAGATGGGATTTGAAAGGAAGGCCGTCAAGTTTCGCGCTCTGCGTGCTTAATGATAATAATTGCATAGGTATGGTATGGTGCATAATAATTATATTGCTTGGTTGTCAGGAATTCCAGATAATGTATAATATGAATAGGTTTAAGATAATAGGTAGCGCTATATAAATAGCTACTTTACAGCATTCCACCACTACAATCTGTTCAAAGAGACAAGATAATGGAAAGAAAATGTTCAGAACAATAAGAGCTTGTTGCTCTTTTATTTATTTCAAAAATGGAACGGCTTCGGATGGAAAAAATGGAATGGCTACAAAAGCTAAGCAAAAGTGTTATTATGATATTATTTATTGCATAATTTCATGGCACATAGACGAACTGACTGCTACTTAGTTTAAATGTCGAGGCAGTTTACAAATCGAACGAATGAAATAGACTTTTGTTTTATAATTCGAATTTGAACTCATTTGAAATTATGCAGTACGTCTTTACAAGATCACAATAATTGAAAGAATTACAAAATGAAATCTTTGTGAGTAGCCTGGGAAACAATTCAAAGGCATTACCTTCAACCTTCGCTTCAGCTGGCCAACCGATCATTACAGTGCGAAATAGTATAGGCCGCCAATTCACCAGTCAGACTTTAGTCAAAGGATAAAAAGATACACATGGTCCATTTTGGACTCCTCGGATTATGTCTAGCAAACTGTACTTGGCTTAGTCTTTTGTGAGTGCCGCATATTTCATTAGAGCTTCTCTTAAAATTACCTAAGCTATCTACAGAGTATGTTCCATATGGCGTGTTCTTAATCAAGCGAGCCTTTCGTTCTTTTTTCAAGTTTGTGCCAATACTCTATTATTCCATGCCTACTATAGAGTTACAACTAGCGTTCGAGCGGCGTCGTATAATCTCAAACGTTATTTGGAAATCTCAGCTAATTTTACTACGTTTATTACGGCTGCATGTATTTTCTTCTTCTGGAGGCGTGTTCTTCACTATTTTCTGCCGTTGATTCGGTCAATATTGATTGAACTGCCTTGACTAATGCATGGAGTTGTTAAATTTTATGACCTATTTTCACTTCTGTCTTTATTACCTTTAGCTGATTGGTATCTAGTAGGGAAATAATTCGTTTGTTTAACTTTAGATGGAATAGGTACAGCCGCTCTTCCCTTTTATATTAATCTCGCTCTCTTTCAAAATTTGTTTAGGTATCTTTTCACTATCTTACCAATATTTTACTACAGACCACATGCGTTCTTTCAGAGAGAGATAGTAAGGTAAGGATTGTAAGGTTAAGTACTATGCGATTGCGTTGTACTGACCTAGGATGTGCGATTTCCAATGATGAGACACGTGAACGCCACAGATACATTATTTGATTTCCTTACGTTTGCCTTAAAAGAATTGGTATTACTGCATTACGATACTAAATTAAATTTTAAACGTGGGCTCCTTGCGAAAGGGAACAGGACTTATAAGTCCTTGTGAAGTAGTTCACAGCGCGACACTAGACTATAATTAGTAGCACAATTTACTCATGAGCTGTGGGAGTCGGAAGCAGCATTTGGGCGTTGGAAACTGGTCGTAAGTGAAACGAACAAGTGCACAGCTACGGAGAACTGGGACAATGACACACATACAAATCGCTCAGTGAGAGTGGTTTCTTGAAATGAGAATGTAATTTTCGTACTTACAAAAGGTTAACTTCTGAGCTGCTGTAACAATTGTAGATTAGAATTCCAACATTTGTCAAATAGTCGCAACGATTTCCTTATTAGAACAGTAGTTCCGTCAAGCATGTGTGTGAACACGGCGATACCAGGTAATACTAAGGAATTTAAAACATCTTGCATCAAAAATTCGCATTTCGTAAGTGCATTTCCAATTTGTTCACATTACATAGTTAGATAAATATTTGGTTTTGAATGATTAGGTTCGACACAGTGCACGTATGTACCAATGACTTGTTTTCCTATTATGTACATTTGTGAAGTTATAATAGCAATGCCACTCGCTACCTGTAAAGAAAAACATCATGAGGATACCTAGAAATCACCGATCTGCGTTGGCCACGCGTGGTAATTAAGCCCAAATTCTCTCTCTGAGAGAAAACCTGTACCATGCAGTGAGACGTGAATTAGCTACATAAGAAGTGGGTACATGGTATGGTCATACTATAATTTGAAATCTTAATAGAATTAGAAAATGGTTTTGAATAATAATAATAAGTATAACTTCCCCACAACACAAACACTTGCCGTGGTCCCAACCTGTGCTATGTAAGCAGACAAGACTAGATTTAGACCATTTGTTCAAATTCAGTAAGGCGGCCCCAGTAGGAATCGCACCCACAAACTCTACTAAAACAAAGAGGAAGCGCGTTAACAGCTAGAATAAGAACTGAACTTCTGTTGTATATATATTTTTATGTTTTAAGTTCTGACGACGACGACGCGCGGAAATTTGACTCTTCCATTGAAGTCGATGCATCCATCCATCATACTGGTTGGCTGGCATTTTGTGGTCAGCGTGAGTTTTGATTTGTGATGCTGATTGCTTTTCTTGAACTAATTACCATTTAAAAGCATAGAATCGTTACTCAGTCTGACATAGTACTGCTGGTCTGAAGTCAAGTAAAGAACACTTACTTATATTTTTGACCAAATTAACGCTTACTTTTCAGAAAGAACTGATATAAATAAATATTCATGGACTTAATTATCTCGTTAGCCGTATACTAAGTACAACGAAATGACTCGTGTTACAAGTGCTAACTCAACGATAGATTTAATACAATAAATACACAGATAATATCCAAGACCCGAGACAAACTTGAAAAGTTCGTTTCCTAGTTTTACCCGGCCGGGGATCGAACCCGAGACCTTCGGTTTTACAGTCAGCGCGTGCCAAGAGGCCGTCTCGCATACTGCGGACTGATGTACAGTCAAATCGTTGTCTGCACGTTATGACAGTGTGTTGCTTGTTCCCATTATCCTTGTTTGGATGGCAATACGGTTAGCCTATACCTGCAAACCTCATATGCATGTCCAGCTATTAACTTGACTATTAGACTCATATTTTATTGCCGTGTGAACTTCCACAGGTGATGGTTAGCATCTTTGTGTCCCGGGTTAATGGTCTGTCTCATAATAGAAAATACAGTACAAAAAACGGAGATGTATAGAACGCGCCACAAAGTCAACGGAATAGCTGGATCTCAACAAGATATTTTCATCGTTTGACTTTTCTTTGAATTCTGGTTTTTGTTTATATAAATTTTTCGCAGTTTTTAAAGTTTTTTAGAGAGCTACGGCTGAAGAAAGCAGGAGAATAATAAAAGAGGAGGCTGAACATGTTTAGACCCTGTTCCATTAGAGTCCAACATAATTATAGAACATATACAACATATAAGGATTTCAAGATTAGAGTATTCAACTCAACTCTATCAGTCAGCCTACAAAGTACATTATAGGCTGATTAATAGAGGTTGACAGATTCCACTAAATTTCCACAAATTAAAATAATGTGTATTACTTACGAAAGTTTTAGTGCAAAAATTCCACTAAGTTTTAATAAAACTTCTGGACGTCTATATTTTGTGTACAGACAGAAAGAGCCCCCGCGACTACCGGACAAAAGATCCGATCCAGTCGAAAACTCCGTAAATAATAAGCTTCGATCCAAATGCACGTAGTTGTACGATTTCTTCTTTGTAAACACACCTGCAATTAGTTCCAGCGTTGCATTATTTGAGAGTTTTGTTAATATTTGTGCAATCCAATACGTTTTTGGTTTTATTGAAATACTTCTTTTCCTTGTTGAATAGGTTTCTTAGTACCAAGTGTAATTCAATAGAGCCGTTACTGTTCCAGTGTGGGATCGAGAATCCAGCTTGGTATTTTGTGCAGACAAGTAGAAAAAAAGCAAGGAGCTTTAAACTGAGTTTACTGAAGACATGTTAAACGCATTTCTTTCAGGAGTTGATTCAACCCAGTCTTTTAAATTGTAGCAAAAGATACTGAATGTGTAATTTAAGGTAGATTCTATTGTGGAACAAAATGTTGCACACGAATTAAAACCACTTTGTTGCTTCCATAGTCACGAGAAGTTACGTACATAGTTACATCGAGCGTTGATTGTGGTGGTATAGTTCTTTTGTTGATATGCGGACTTGGAACAGTGCAATATTTTAACTCTGGTGGCACATCCATCCACATCTTAGTCTGTACCACACTCTTATTTCACCTGGTAGCCTACACATAACAGTAAAACGAATTCACCTTTTGACAAAAGAGCTATACCGATTGCTGCAATTAACTAACCAATGATTGTGTACCTATGCCGACCCGTCACGATGCAAGTTTACACGCCGGAGAAAAAATCAACAAGCCATTGTGAGGTGTTTGTATGAAACAAACTCACAGGCCTCCGTGTGACGCTCTCCTAGAGAGTATATTAATTACACAGCGTGATAAGAAAATTAATTGCATAAAGAAAACTGTAGACGTTATCGCAACGGTACAAAATTTAGATTACCATCGAAAAGTCTTCGTTCACGTTGAGTTTTCTATAGTAAATTGTATGCTTATAGCATTTTGATGACCTATGGATGTAGATCTAGACTTACGATAACTTAAATAGTCGTTCATGATCGAGTAGCTTACTTATTAAACTTTTACTGTTTACTTAGATACAGTCACGGAATCTTCTTCTAAACCTGTGACTTCGTCAGTCACAATCTAAATTTGTATTTTTTTTTTGTTACATTTAAATTATCTTGTATGCTGACTCACTAGTTTGAACATAAACAATTGATTGCCAAAAAGTATGTCTTTAGTGCCAGTTATGTTGTAAGATATCACCGAGTTGTAGAGTTGAGCCTTGTGCTCGACAAAAGGGTACATTTTTGTTTTTATGTAAAAAAGGTCCCTAAAACCCTACCGTGAAATTTAAAGAAAATTACGTGACTTTTAACTCGGCTGTAACTATTAAAGTTTCCAAGCGGGACATCTTGTTGTATTTTGACAAGCATAATTATAAATATATACAAGACGGAATAATTGTATGTCATTATGCACGGATCATTATCATGAAGATGACACTTTTCCCAACGGTTTTTCTCTTGAACCCGTCGTATTGTAGGCTAAGTACTAGACATCACTAATAGTATCAGATTAAACCTATACCATATGATGCCTACCTCCGGGTGTCAACTGTTACCATTACCGTCGTTGATGATACTCGGATCTCGAACGATATTACGCGCACGCATAATGATATCGCCTGACAGAACCGGTACAACCGTAATTTGACCCTTTTTTGAATACTCACTTATAAGCGGACGTCGTTGCTAAGTAAATGGTGGAGAAAGAGGTGTGCGTCAACCTACCGGACCTAGCTACTCCAGAAAGTGGGCTTGAAGTTACTCATGATGACTATATATTGCTACATGTTGTTTTCTTCGCTCAAAATGACTCACACGATAAGGAAAATTCAAAATTAATAAGACATCATTCGCAATGGCATGGTACTGCTAGATTATAGCACATACAAAATGCTGTTAACTAAATGAAGACATCGCCTATCTCAAAAGCATACTGTTTACCTAAAATTAATCACGCCTTTCCGCTTAAAATAGGGAGCGCCTACTGAAAACCAACACAAAAAAAATCGATAATCATCAATATCACCTTATATTTTCATGGCTTTTTGTTCCATTCAATTTTTCATGGGCGTCACATTTCACTGAGCGTTGCGTCAAAAAATGAAGTCCGCAAAAAGTCCGCTCTATGTTTGGGCGAAGTGAGTATCAAAACAAGGAAACCATTGTAAGTACATTTTATACTAATACGGTAGGATTTTTCAGTTTATATTTTATAAGTAATATGATGGAAATAAGTACTCCGCCCAAATAAATACCTAATCTTCTTCTTAACAGGTCGATAACAAGCCATCGTGCTGAAAGGATTTGCCAATCAGCGTAGGGACTCGCTATAATATAGCCCAGGGTGCGCCAGATGTCATAAATAATAATAATATGTATGATATTATTATTATTTATTGATATCGATCGAGATAGATGATAGAGTATTCTTTATTGTGCACAGAAATTACAGTAACTGAAATTTAATAATCAAAAGCTGAAAGCAAGCTTTAATAGAATTTAATTGATTGTTACCATTTTTCACATTCGTTCGATCGATTGGTCTATAATGTAATTATTAACTGCAATAAAACATCTGTCAAAGTTAGTAATAGTACAAATGTTTAGTATTCTTTTATCAGAAAAGAACCCTTTATCGTTAGACCTTTAGCTTACGGACATCATTTTAAGTTACGCAGGCCCTAAGTTACTTTGATGCGTATGTTGGTTGAGTTATATTTCTGTAGTAATAGTTTCGGAATCGTTGCGCTAATTTGTCTTTGTTTTTTGCTCAACGTCTGGAGCAAAAATAAACAAGCAGCTAACTGTTCATGTTATCGCACAGTAGGTACGTCTAGCGCCGGTCGTTGGTACAGGCCTAGCACACTGGTTTAATTGCTCACGGTTCAACATCCACAAAGAATAAAGGATTCTTTGTGGAAACATCTACGATCATCTTTAAAAATATTGTAAAATTAAAAACATACGCCGAGTTACTTTGGGGATCACCTTGTATTTAAAAATCTGGGATATCAATAGTGTGTTTCATGTTTGTTTTCTTTGTTCTAAAATATCAAAGGAAAGTCTTCTCTACTGATTAATAATAAAACAGCAACGGGTAGGTTCTTGCATTCAAAACCTTTCAAAGATGGCGAGCATCTCTATAAAGCGACAGATGCTTATAGATTCTTAATTCAACTTGTAGAGCTTCCAGTTAGTACTTAGGCTTTTATCTCTATGCCATAATAGTACGTGAGTAACCGGACTCCCGCGCAAGCCTCCTTGCGCCGATCTCGCTCACACTTAAGGTAAGCTTTAGGAGGCTTTCATCCCCGTCTCGCTCGCTCCCACACGCCCGCGCAGCCTGTCACCATGGCGCGCGTTCTCCGCGTATACGCCGCGTTTCTACCGTCGAAGGCGGTCGCTTGTCGCGTTTTTCTTCATGTGTGACTTCGACACATAATATCTTCCTACCTATTCCATGTGCAATCGTGTGCCAGGATTGAAAGTGCTACATGTTTCTCTGGGATTGAAGTGTGTTTAGTGAAGTGTAAGTGACACATCAAAGGTTATTGATGGTTGTTTTCATGTGCTGATCGAGTGAACGGTATTGTCTATACTATTGGAAATGACTTCACGTGAGCGGTTCACCTTGTGTTCGGCAACACTGTTTTGCTGGACACTGCTGCTGGCATATTTTAAGCGTCTCGGAGACAATCCGAGCATGCAATAAGCAAGCGTACCACGTACGGATTCAGGGCCGAATTCTCACCTGTGTAACCAAAACGAAAGAATAATGAGAGCTGTCACACTGACACTTTAACCAGTCAGATCAATAAGACTAGTGGAGTGATTTATTTAATTATAATCGAAAGTAGTATACTTATTAAACTGGTTGTGTTTCTATCGATTGATAGATATGTTTTGATTGTAACTATACCACATGTTGAGCTTTGATAACATCACGAAAGTCAACAATAATTTAAAAACATACAAACGTGCATTACAAACTTTACACAGTCAGTAGCCAGTAGGTTAGGTAGCAGTTGTTATAATAGGTACGTCAGCGTCACTAATTGCGGACTATTATTTGGACATGTCATTCATTGTTTAACGATGACGCCCACAATTTCATTCCTCAAATGCAGTCAGTGCTAAACTGACTTTTGCTTTGCAAATGCCGAGCATAATCGCTGTGTTTTATTGTTCTGTTATTAACGATTAAATATAGGTGCGCCAAGAAATCTTTAGATCAGGCCAAAATCTAAATCTAAGCTGAAGTAAAACAGGGTCGAGACGCAAAAGATTACGTTTCTTGCACGATACTCCTGCTCATAATCGAATTATGTACCCATACGTTGTGTAGAACTAATTGATTCTTCGCGATTAACCGTCGTGGAGCGATATCGGAGAGTTCATCACACTCGATTCGACAAGTCTTTTGTTTTTTTAACTAATGGAGTCATTGTTACGTAATTATTCCATTACAATTTCGGTCACCTATGATAGCGTCCGTCTACTCCGTGTCATATCTGTTGTTTTGTAACTGGATGCACAAAAAATAGGCACAATGATAAGTTAACTCACGAAATTGTATAAACAGTTGCTGATCAGAGTATCTGAATAATGTTGAAATTGTATCAAGCCTACAATTTCATCAATAGAATTGCAGGTTCCACTCGATGTAATGCAACACATTGTTTGTAACATTTAACACGTTAGCTTCTTCCGATGAATAGCGCGTTAACACGCGTATTAACTTACCACAATGGCACCTAGTTGTGAAACGTTGTCAATGTGCTTCAATACACCTTAATTTCAAGAATACCGACTAATGGAGCCATCACTGTTCAAATTTATCCAGACTAATATCTTAAAAGGGTAATAAAAAGGCTTTGACGCATACGCCCACACTTTCTTTTACATTTTCGTTGCAAATTCGCCTGTAAGGTAACTAAGCAGAGGGCACGCATGTATAGGTTGACCTTTACATTATGCTGGCGACTGTACAAACGACTTAGACATTCTTCGATAAGAATTGAGATATTTTACTTGTACTCGAGTCATAAAAATTTAAGGTTTAAGCGTTTTGTTCATCAATTTCTAAGAACAAATAAGGCGATAAACGTGACGTTCTCTCGAGGTCTACTCACTGCTCTGTCGCAACTGGAGTGACTAACCCTGATGCCTGATACGAATCCGTCTACCTTTTGTATAATCCGTATTCGTAGCAGTTTCGAAACTAAAACGTCGTTGAAAGAATTAATCTGATTCTTCTATTTTAAGAAGAAGGCTGTATGCTGAATGGGCAAATGGCAAAACCAGTTAGTGATGAATGGCCGGCTCTACCTACTTTTCTTAATGGACATACAACTCACGGCTGAAATTAAATATATATATTCAATAAGCCTGAAAACACGGCAGCATAGCCCTAATTTCACTTAGATTATACTGCCGCTGATATTGACGTATTATTGAGCTACTGTCCCTATATTAATCGCACCAAATCGTGGACAATTTCAATCGTCTATCTGTCAAATTAGTATGGAATTTGACAGTTATACGATTGGGATTGCTCAGTATTTAGTGCTCATAATTAGGCCGCTGTGAGTACGTATTTCGGTACTTACTTCAAAATCGTAAACTTCAAATTTTTAAACATCACATGGCCTCAATCTGGGTGTATGTATTTTCATGTTTGTGATATCTTTGCCCGGTAACCATAGCACTGGGTATGCTAGTCTGGGACCAGGACATGTAATTTTATTGTATTATTATTATGTGCTTTGTTGCTGACCCATAATACGTAACATGATTTAATCAAGACATAAACAGAAATCTATCTATCCCTCCTGAGTTTTCTTTAAGATAAACATTTAGTCTGTTTGAAATTTATTATTTAGGACAAACCAACGCACTGGCAATAATTTCTTCGTCTGAATGAAATCCTCGCTTATAATTTGATTCGACTAAGTAAACTTCTCAGGCAGCTCAGTGTTATTCCGTTATAGTTGTGTGTAACTAGATCGCGCTTCGCCTTACGTGAGAAGTTCCCACCGTCTCGACACACGCCGCCGATTCGAATCGAAGTAGCTGATATATCTGAAGGTTTATCGTAAACCAAACGCGAGTTTTGTGAAGATATTCTTTGCACCAGAATTCATGATATAAAAAAATGGTTTCATTGAAATTAGAAAAAAACAGTTGATTGGTTTTTCATTTAACACTGCAGTCGTTGCGATATCTGCGTTATATATAAAATACACGTAAAATCTTATAAATAACAACATTTGCTGTTAAACATTGCATGGAAGTTCATCTTTCCATGCAGTGTTAGCAAATGTTGTTGAAGCGAAAGAGCTTGACAGGATCGTGACAAATGGAAAACCTTGGTCTTGGTTTTGCGCCTACTAATCTGCGATGTGGATGTACGTTTATGTATAAGTTTGAACTCCTAAAAGAAGGAACATATTATTACGCACGTTTGCGATTCACTATAGGCCCTCTGATTCGTGTGGCTTGATGGCTAGAGCTGAGGACAACCTTGGATGGTTTGAGTCACCTACTTAGTGTGGTTAAACTATCTAGCCTTGATTTCGAAAGAGTTCATGAAGACAAAATCATAAAAACTTTGACTCATCTCAGTAGTCACTTTGACTCATCTCAGTAGTCATTAAAAATCTAATAAAGATTATGAGATTATCAAAAAAGTAATGGTTTCCTGTTTAAATGCTCTACATGTCGCATAATATAACGGTTAAATGACAATCAGATTGCAATGGCCTAGTGTGTATCTTACCTTTTTTGGTAGCTATAACATTATAATGTGTTAATGGTAATGCTGTAGGTGTAATGAATTATCTAAAACCAATAAATCATATCTCCAACGCGAAAGCTCGTAGGCAGCGAATCAAGACCAAAACTGAAAACTTGTTGACACATCCGTAGGCTTTTTAATGGGACCATTTTGCTTTAGCATAATGTGGAGATATTACGTAATTGATTAGCAATAATAATTAGCAAGACAAAATGGCGCATACCAAATGAGTAAGGCCTTTTTGATATTTATTAACAAATTAAGTGACGTGGGCGACTACGTTTTCCTTATGAAGTCGCTGTAATGAGTGCAAGAGCGATTCTCAGAAAGACAGTTCCTACATTCAACGAGAAGTAAGTGGGCATACAACATGACCTTACGTGCCAGATTGCAAACACTCAAAGGGCAATTTGTACTGCGAACTTTGTAGTGCCCAATAACTTAACATATTTTACACTTTGTGTCGCAAAAAACGAGCATCATAAGAAAACCCATAAATTGAGCTGTCAAACGTTAAGTGCCTAGCTTTATTTATGCGTTACCATAAACCACACTTGATAACTCAAACACGTGTGACGTCATTTGTGAAGCATCTCCACAATGGCGGTCCAGGGAGGAAATTGACCACATAGTTTATTCGGCATACTCTTACCATGAGTCAGAGTGCAGTCGTGAAAGTTCATTCATTTATGATGTAATGATGAAGTATGGAGCAACGATTGGAGTGTTTTTTTTGTTTATTGTTATTGCGTAGATAGAAGTGTTATGCGTTGCATTTTGAAGTATTAAACATTTTGTTGTGACTCCCAGACAAAGTAGAAGTTATGTTAAGTTTAAACATTGTGCTTCGTTAACTAGTTTATGGTGATTTCGGACTATATAATTTTTCCGTGTTCAAACTCTTAAGGATTTTATCTGTGTGGGCTAAACAGCATTCTTTACTATCTTGCATCTGCGTACCACGTGTCGCGCCCGCGCCTGTGCAAGCAAACAATTGCTTTCCACTAAAACTTTATTGTGTTTCCTTATTATCTCCCGAGTTTTAAACTTATTCAAATATAAACAAAAGGCGAGCACAGCCTGAAGGTAGACAGAGCCAGATGGTCTGTAAGTTAGAGAGGGATAGGTGATGTACCAACGTGATCGAAGTTAACAATAGGAGAACAAAAAACTCTTACCTGGAAGGTGGAAGCTTCCCGCGCTCTGAGTCTTCGCCCCTCAGTCGACAGTCTTGCAAAGCCTTTCCCGCACAGCGCGTAATGTCCGTCGCTCACTGATAGACAACCCACACTTTACAATTTAAATAATAAATCAATTAAAAATGTGGTTAACCTTAAAATAACTGATTGTGTGATGTGAGAAAACGTAAACAATAATTTTTAAAGTGTTTGGACCGGCCACCTGTCGTCTCTACCTGCTAGTAGAAAGCTCAATGTTACTTTCGCGCCATTTTGCGGCACTTCATATTTTCATCGATAACAATGAAATGTAAAAATCTGTTAACTTAGCCCAAGTGTTTAATACAAAGTTACACAGGTTACGGAATACGTGGTTCGGTTGCTTATTGCCATACCAACAGGCACAACGATACGATTGTCTACGGCAATGCTTAGTGAATCCTAATGAGTGAAATACATGGACATGTTAAGTGAGCAATGAAGAGGATCCACTCTTCGCCGCCATGATAAAGTTCCGCTACAAGCGCAAGGAGCCGGCTGATCGTGAGACAGAAACCCAGCAGAAAAATGCCGGGACGGCGATACAGAAGCAAAAAATCGAGGCAATGCGGGATAGGGAGTTGCTTCCCCCCAAAGACCTCATGATGGTTGGGGCGATGGAGACATTGTCGGGGTCGGTGGCGGGGGTGCGGCACAGCACTCTGCCCCGCGCGCGGCCTCCTGCAGCCGCACGCCCCGCGCCCCGCGAGCCGCAGCTCAGCCAGACCACCATAGCGCTGTTCAGAGTAAGTTTCTGAAGATCTTTGTTGACATAGAAGAAAGTTTATTATGCGTGAATTGGTTGCTGTTGGCCCATTGTCGCAGAAATGTCTTTTACTTAACTTTTTTGTACTTTGAAGCGATTATCATTTGTTCATTTATTTGTTAGGAGACTTGATTTCTTTTTTATTAATTTGATTCGTTTGATCGGATTTTCTAGTCGTATTATATTACCGAGAATAGCATAGTTTTCCGCATCTACACTCATCCTAGCCTTGTGGCAAGCCACACATTTCCTCTTGTGGTCAGTCTAGTTTAGATTAAACGCCGGTTCATAAATTGGGAATTTACCTTAGTATATAGGTACTCAATGATTCTATCTCATAATCTATATTTCTCAGAAATAAGTGAAACGGATAGATTCTCAAGTATTTACTTACTGAACCTTTTACTTATTGGCTTGGGAATATTTTTTTCTAACACGTGTTATCATAGGAAAATCATTCCACAAAAACAACATTGTATTCCATACATTGTAATAACTACACAACATATTACTGGGGCTCCCGTAGTACACACATGTAGGTACACGTATACGACCAAGATTCGGCTTACAATTTGTAAGCGCGTACGCAATTACGTACAAAAGACATCAACGCGCTGCATGGAGCTTTCGCAGTCGCACGTTTACCAAACAGTTTCGTTACTCAATTACGAGTTAGAGTGCTTTCACATATAGGCGTTTTTGTTGCGCGACTGCAGCGCTTCTAAGCTTCTAATCCATACATATTTACTGCATCGCGGCAGCCGCACGGTGGTCGCGCGTCAGAAGCGCGACTGCAGCGCTCTGAGCTGCGCGCTGCGCTTGCGGTGGCATGTAAGACACGTAGTCGCGTGCAAACAGCCGGCGTAGATCAGTGTTGCAAGCACATGACATACCTGCGACATATATTTAATACCTACTGAAATATCAAGAAAAGATCAAACACATACATTCGGATGGTTAAAAAAATTGTTAATTGTTTTGTATCGCTTTGGACACGTTGTGTTATCACAATTTACAGATAGATTTTTAAGTTATGGTTCTACCCAATACTGCCTCTTTTGACTTTGTATTCGACGACGATGGTGTCTGAGAAGTAAGAAAAGGAGCAGCAATAACAATGTGTCTCCGTTACAATATTGGAAATGAGCTAGTCACCCCAAGTTCAACGCGCGTCTGCAGCGCGTCTGTGAAGCGCGACTGTCGCTAGCGACGGCGCCGCGACTTAGCCGCGCTACAACCGCTTTAATGTGAAGGGATTCGGTGTGCAGCGCTTTAGTCGCTCGATAAAAACGCCTATATGTGAATGCGCTCTTAATCAGCTGCTCGCTGCATCAGGAAATAGTTAACTTTAACTGCCAATTAAATATACATTAGCTTGATGCGTTTGCTTTGTTAAAATAATAAATAGGCATAGTTTTGTATTTTCTTCACGTAACTAACCATTAATATTTCACTTGCGAAATTATCTAGAAGACTTAGTTCTACTAACTCCACCCGATAAAAGATAACCGAAACTCGTAACGAACGACACATTGTCAACACAAAAAGCTGTCAACGGACCTATAATAATGTAATTTAAATCATTCTCAAGTTTTTGTTTGAGCAGGTAGTCAATAATACCTGCCCTGTGTGATCGTGTTTAAAAAATAGACTTGCCAACCCAAGGATATTAAATATCCAAAATTATGTGTTAGCACCAAAGTCTATCAAGAAGACATGAGATTTATTAACTGGGTTGTAACACAACAAAAACTCTTAATATGATATGAATAAGTTGTAAAGTTGCTTGTACATTTTGGGTGGCCGTACAAAAACGTATTGAGTTTGATAGCTTACGATGCTGCTCGCGTCTCTTTACCAACCATTGTCGTTTGAACTGCTAATGGCAATTTGTCCTGAGAATACTTAACATATGCCTTAAAATAACTTTCATTGGAAAATGACATCAAAGGCTTAGGCTTTAAGGTTTCTAGAACATTTTGTCGCTTATGTATGCAAGGAGCAGAGAGGCCTCCGCCTGCTTTAACGCGCGTTGAATCGTCTATTGTCTGTCGGATGTATTTGTGACAAAGACGTGGTTATATGTGAGTCTACTTTTACATTATGTGCATTTTGCTATGCATGTACGCTTGATAAATATTAAGTCGGCAGTACGAGATCGTACAATTTGCATAACTCGAAATATATCTATTGTCTTAGATGGTTTAAACTTATTGTAAAAACGTTTCAGATGATGCTATTTTGCATTCAACACAAGTAAAGCATGACTTGGGCGGGGCAAATAAAAGATTTGAATATAAAATTATTGAAATAATAGGACCAGTTTTGTTGATAGATCAGACGAACTCTAGACAGATAATATTCTGCGAAACCTGCCTGCAGCCCGCTATACCCTTGCACTGACTTTCAAATAACATTTAGTTTGAAACTACGAGTTCTCCAAGGCTCTCCACCTCCACGGAGCTATGAGCTGCCTAATCGTTTCGAAACTGAACTGTAATAGCTCCCAAATAGCATTCAAAGCACGATTGATACATTTTAATTAATAGTTTTTAACACCCGCATTCAATATAAACCAAGTTCTCTACGTCTATCTTTAGATTAAGCATATTCTGCATCCAATAGTATCTTTCAGTTGGTGCAGTAAGCTTGGCAGAAGTAAAAATTTCATATTTCAGGATTTCCCAAGACAAAACTTCTCATTTCGCTTACGCTCTTGCAATCACACACAACAAAAGTAGCATTTCCAATTTGACCTTTGCATCATTTTGCCAGTCGTTTGTGATCTATCAGCGAGCTAGCTCTCTCACGCAACAATGGCTGCGGCGCATGCGCTCGCGTTTCCCACTCGCGGCTCCTAAAATGTCAACTGATGTTTGATTCATGACTTCCGTGTGCGCCTCTTCTACACCTTGTTAACGATACTCATATCATGAACATCAAAAATTATAAGTTGGTCGTAATTTATTCATCTCACGATGAATAAATTTCCGTCAAATTTAACAGTATCAAACTTATTATTACCTTATCGTCTCTTAACACTAATTTTGGCTAACCTGTTTAACTGAGTTGCAAAGTATCCGTCTTAAATATAAATTTCTAAGATATTTACCAACCACAGTTATTAGTGGCTTATGTGAATGTCTCCGATGGTCTAAGTACGAGTATTGACTAAAATGGTATCTTCTGGTATCAAGTACCTACATCGGTTACCTCGAACTCGTTATCAGGTTCCCAACTAGGCAAGATGGCTCGGTCGATATGTATGAAGCGGTACTCGCATTTTGGATGTCTATTGGTGATTGTTTAGCATAATTCTATTTATGGAGTTGTTTTACAGTTAAAAGGTAGGTTGTTGCTAAATTATCACTTTCTAAAATGAGCCACCCGTTGTGTTAATATTGATATAAGCCGTTTCATTTTATGTCTGCCTAATTAAGTGCAAACAATGCTGTGCGTAACGTTATCTACACCTAGTTTTGTTTGTTTCGCAATCGAAGTTATTGTATCCCCGTTGCCAGATTTAATGCGAAATTAAATCGAAACTATAAGATACGATAACAAACCTGTAACATTTAAAATACTTCCCAAACAAGAAAGTTTTATTTCCCCGCAAATAAACTGATAAGTCGATTCTGACTTAATATTAACGCGTTTATGTGCGTATAAGCAAACTCAGCGGAAGACACGACGCATCTGCGTCCGGTGCGGATGCTCGTGCATACAGATAACCAGAATTTACTCAAGCTATTAGTCGGAGAAAGACGTTGTTGTAAAAGAAAAGGCCATCTGGATTTTGCAGGCTTATTAGGTGCTGGGCAAACCTACACCGTCTTAAAAAACATTGTCCTAGGCACTGCAGCGTCCGAGTGGTCCGTACACCCATCCAGTGTTACTGAAGATGTCACTGGACGCTGTGTAAATCATCTCATTACGTAGATGCAAAGATCAATGCATTAGCTGTTGAAAAGCGGGTAATGTCAGGCTAGGTCGGAGGCTTAAATAAACGTCTACCTTTATTCTACTTGGAAATTCATGACGTGTAATCCGAAATAAAAGTGTGGTTTCACATTCACAAGTCTGTGCTAATGTTTAGTGCAGGCTGTGCACTGCAAAGAACCCAAAACTCCAAGACAACTTTTTTGGATAATCAAGATTGGGGGCATTTATTTGTCCGGAGATTCGAAAGCAAAGTTTTTTTAAGGCTACTTAAACATCTCAAAAGTAATCACGTTTAAAAAAAAGGCTCGAGGCGCACGTCAAAACACCATCGCGGCCAGGTCACGCCGTGTTGGTGACCTAAACTCGACTCGTACTATACCGGTTCTGAGTGGCACGTACGATTGGTATTCAACGTTGTGCAATAGGAGTGAAAGTTCGTATTCCCTTGCGGTCCTTAGACTTTCTTCACAAGAGCTTGATTGTAGCTTGTGGAGAGGCGTTTGCGCTTATGCCAGTTTGTTGTAGTTTGCGAAGCTTCTACAGAAGGAAGTTAGGTAGTTTCCTTTGTCTCAATACTTACATACTCTTATAAAGTTGAAATATTGTCTATTTCCGTTTTCAGCATCAAACACACATACGTTCGTGAATTTATGTTTGTATCCCGCAGTGGTAGACTGTTGAGAACTTTGATAAAACCGTTTTAAGTGTGAAGTTGATAGTAAAGTCATAATTTAAAAACCTATTTAGAGGCTAAAAATTTCACCCATGCCGGGATTCGAACCCGCAACCTCTGGCTATCCGTACCAGCGCTCTACCAATTGAGCCAATGGGCGACTCACGGCATCAGTGAAATTTCGAACCTCTTTACAATATTCTCTGTATTACGTACAGGCAGCGACATCTGACTTAAGCAAATTGCATTACTTACAGCCCCGACTACCTACTTTGCAGTTAGGTTAAAAATAGTGTAATCATGTGGGTACAGTGATATCGTTCCGATGTTAAATGTGTGATATCGTTGCGGGTTCGAATTCCGGCATGGGTGAAATTTTTAGCCTCTAAATAGGTTTTTAAATTTGTTCCTTAGCACGGGTTAGTGCATTAAAAATAAAAATAGTGTAAAGTCATAATTGACAATGAAGTACCAGTTGGTCTATTTGGCATGTAACAATTAGGATCGTAATGTTTAAAAATTTAAAAATTTTTTTTTACTTTTCTTAAAACGTATTTTAAATCTTTTGAACAGAAATTTAAAAAAGTCGTAAAGCGGTTTAATATTCGTAACACTAGTGTGAACACTGTTAACAATAGTTTCCCGCCAAATCTTGCAAGTACAGTCGACGGGGCATCAGTCAGTGCACATAAACAATGGTCAATACATTAGTCACGTTAACAGGCTACGTTGCAAGGTAAATTAACGATCGTTCATTTAGCCCAAACATTTTATTAAAAATGTATTCTTAGCTTTTTAATTAAAATTTCTCTGTGTGATTGTCTTTTTGTACTAATTTTCATTAACTTATGATACTTCTTCTCATGCAGAGGTAATCCTCGCTTTAGAGTAAGGACTCCAAAATTCATGTGGCAAATTGTATTCGTCACCAAATAAACTTGCATTCCATACAGGAGCTGTAAGAAAATTGCTCCTGATACACATGTAATACCAGTCGAGAGTAAGAGCTCCAAAACTGACTGTGGCAAACTGTATTTCTCACCAAACAAACTTGCATTACCAACAGGAGCTATTCGCGCAGCTGCAATGGTCGGCGGAGCGCGCGCCAGCCGCCGACAGCCTCCGGCGAGCGCTGGGCGGCGGCGGCGCTCGGTTCCAGCTCGGCTGCATGGCCGACGCAAGCGAGTGCTTCGAGCACCTCCTGCTAAGGGTGCACGCGCACCTGGCTGCGGGGCCCGGCGCCGAGCGGCGCGACGACGACGCATGCCGCGCGCCGCACTGCGTGCCGCACCGCAAGTTCGCGATGATGCTGGTGGAGCAGTCGGTTTGCGGCGCTTGTCAGGCTACGTCGGAGCCGCTGCCGTTTACTCAGGTGAGGATTGCTGATATGCCGATGTTTGTTATGCCTTGTACGATTTCTCTGCGGCGACACTGTTTCGCTCGGTAAAAAGTTGAAAGGTGAATATTATAGTGAATTTTATCACAGTGATAAAAATTGAGTCTGTTATTTATTCCCCAACCGGGCAAAAGCCTCGTCTTCTGCATTTAAACCTTCCCTGCTATGGCCAGCGCGCAACGACCCGACAAGTGACAAGATTTGGTTTAAATCTGTATTTTGAAGAGATAAAATAAATCAGATAAATAAACAGATCGTCCGCCGTCTTCGGCTCTTCGTCGGTGTTCGTTTTGCGGGACCCAATCCTCTCGGGTACCTCTTGGGCTCATCGAACAGACATGGCCACCCCAGCACAAACGTCAATACTTTTACTGCCTAACACACACGTAACGTTTCTATTTGCCCTCTAAAATACTCTATACGGCAGAACTGTTAAACTTTGATACGACTGCCACTCACACGTTTCCTTGAAATCATGATCATTTAATCAACAATCAACTCCACGCGCCAGCTTACGCACTCGACGTTGGTAGCAGATGTGTCGGCTATCGGTTTCCAAGCTCCATCTCGCTGAACATGAATATTTTATGGTTGTTTTTACATTACATTGCTTGCAACTCAGTGCATTTAAATTAATATAGATCATTCTTAACAACCCGTTTTATTGTCAACAGATGGTGCACTATGTGTCGGCGACCGCACTGACGGCGCAGGCTGCCCTGGGCGAGCACGGGGACAGCTTCGGCCTGCTGCTGAGGAAAGCTGGTGGCATGGGTGACATCCGTGATTGCCCTGTAAGTTAGATAATTTCATGTTTCTGAATTACGTTGTTGATAAGCCTTTTATAATTCAATTACTCGTAGTTGTGGAAATCTAATACTCCGCCTTTAACTGCAAGATTTATTCTGCAGAGTTTAGAGTTTTTTGTCATTGCTTCCAATAAATTCGATGTTAACGTCTTATGTCCACCCCAGGTCGTTCCACTCCGTAGATGCGCAATCGCAAAGGTATAGTTACTAAATACAATCTCCCTTACTTACAGAACGCATGCGGTGCCAAGATTCAAATCTGCCGGACTCTCATGAATCGCCCAGAGGTTGTCTCCATCGGCGTGGTGTGGGACTCGGAGCGACCCTCGGCAGAGCATGTGGCTTCGGTCTACGCCGCCTTGGGCACCGAGCTTCGACCCACTGACGCATTCCACGCTTGCGTGGACCGCGCCTGGGCCGCCCGCGCTACGCACCGTCTTGTCGGACTAGTCACCTACTACGGCAAACACTACTCGACCTTCTTCTATCATTCCAAGCTCCGCCTCTGGATCTACTTCGATGACGCCGACGTCAAAGAAATCGGACCCGAATGGTCCCACGTGGTCGACAAATGCCGACGGGCGAGATTCCAGCCTTTGCTACTCTTGTACGCGGCGGTCGATGGGACTCCTTGTGACACTCGCCACGCACCAAAGGATGTAGTGCCATTCCCTGCGCCCGAACCCCGACGCGCAATCACTCCAGCCCCTGAGAGGCCGGCTAATGGCTTCGCCCGCCGCGCCGTCACGCCAGGACCTGACAACGAGAGTGAATACGTCAGCAGAAAAGCCGTCGAGAACATTCTCGAAGTGCAAGCGAATCGACGGGCCCAGCTAGCTCGCAGTCTAAGCACGGGCTCCGGTTCTGATAGTCAAGAGAGACCAAGGGTGCGTAGAGACTCTGGCAACTGGAGCGGTGACCGAAACAGCGCCTCGTCGGCTTCTTCGTCTACCGTTGAGAGTCCGTACATGTACACTCGGGCCCGCGGCCCCGGCAGCGTCCCAGGCAGTCCCACACGCAAAGGAGAACTGTCGAGTGGTGGGTCTTGCGACGCTGGTTACGACTCCTATTCCCTCTCTTCAACTGACAGTTTACCACTGCAACAAGGTCTCCGACACAACTTGCAACTGGCACAAATACCGGAGTTAACTACACGCGGGGATTGCGAAGCGCTATGCCTAGAGGCAGATCGGCTACTAGAGAAGTCTCGACACGCCGAAGATGCGGCGGATTACGAAACCGCACTCGTGTTGTGCGACGCCGCGGCCTCGAAGGCGCGCGCAGCGATGGACGCGCCCTACAATAACCCGCACACCATGACCTTTGCCCGCATGAAGCACAACACTTGCGTCATGCGCACCAGAAGCCTGCAGCGACGCATGGCTGGCATGACGAGAATGTCCGACATGCCTCAGACTGTGCCAATTCGAAACACTAAAGGTGGACTCGAAACAAACGCTAACACTATTGAGATTTACGCAACGCTACCCAAGAAAAAGGGTTCGTCGAAGAAATCGCCTAAAGCGATCGAGGATGACATCGACTACGTAACTCGCGAGCGGCCGCCTCGCCACAAGTCCCGCGACGAAGAAAAAGTCCGCGAAAAGCGGTCAAGAAGCGAAGACCGCGGTAGGGCACGCAAAGAGATCTCCGTAGCTCCAGAGAAAAAGGAGGAATCAGCACCAGAAGACAAAAAGGCCACTAAGAAACAGCACAAAATTCGCAGAAAGCTGCTAATGGGTGGTCTCATACGTAGAAAGAACAGATCCATGCCCGATCTAACAGAGGGCGCTGATGGCAACGCAGACCCTAAAAACAATAAAGAGAAGCGCGTATCTTCCGTCGACGATGGTGAAGTCGGTCGCAAGAAAATTGAGGATAAGTCGAACCTCAGTGGATACCTGTCTGAGGGCCATCTGGAGTACTCGGCGGCAAGCGGAACGAATCCCAACTTAGAGCGAAGTAAGCTAATGAGAAAGAGTTTCCATGGCAGCGCTGGCAAGATCCTGACCGCAGCGAAAGTGCCACCACCGCCGCCGCTGCGGACCACTTCCCAGCTTAGCGGACCTAAGTTCGAGTCAGAAGTGATGGATCACGGAATACAGACGCGCCCGCCGCAGCCTTTGCCTCTCGAGAACTATCCATACACCCCAGATGTCGACGAAGATGGTGGCTTCTCCGAACAGTATGGAGATGAGCCTCAATCGCTTCCTTTCTTACCCTACAACCGCATGCAAGACGTAAACAACCATTATGGTAACGGCAACGCCCCGCAGCGCCCAATGTACAACCAGAACTTCGAAAATAGCCATTCAAATGATGACTCCTTTAACGACTCCACGTCGCAGTTCCATACCGTGGTCACTAAAGCGATGATACACCAGGAACAAAGCCCGGTCAAGCGAGACGTCATGCCGACTGTGCAACCCTCGATGAACAACATTCAGAACCTCAGTAACGCCTTCGACAATGGAGTAGATGTAGTCGACTGTGCGATGCCTGTACGGAGATCACCGCAGGTGTTCGACTTGCCCCCCTATCCGAGTCCGCTGAATTCAGTGAATCACTCGAGACAACCTAGTGAGGAGTTTCCACCACCGCCGCCGCCTATCGACCTCACACCATTGCAGGAAGAGATAAATAAAATCCACCAACAGAATCAAAACGGTAACTGCGAGCCAATAATGAGAGAAAACGAACGAAACATCTCCAAGGGATCTTTATTGGCGCAACTGCAAGAAAAACGTAGTCAGATTTTGAGGAACGAAGAAAGTGTAGCTAAGTTGAATCAATTGGAATCGTCACCTTACTCAGGCGACACTTGGTTAAAGGAGTTGCAAGCCAAACAAGCAGCACTTAAGCTGAAGAGGTCTGGTTCTATCGAAGGGCAACTGTCAAGTCCAATTGAAATTAACAACTCGCAAAAGTTTTTCGAGCAAAATACTGTAAGAAATATCGCCTCGAGATTTGAAGGCAGCGTGCAGCCACCGCCTGAAGATCGGTCTCCCCACATTGGTTTCTCAATCAGCGCAAACCGTGACGTCATCAACTGCTCCAATCAATCCAACAACGGAGTTTACAACCGAAGAGCCTCGTCCTCGTCCATCGATCCTAAGCAGATTGAAAGTGAATACAACGACCAAAAAATGTGCAACGGTTCCTATAATGACCGCACCAAACCCAAAAAGAAATCTGTGTCATTCTGCGATCAAGTTATATTAGTTGCTACAGCGGAAGACCAGGAAGATGACAGCTATATCCCTAACCCGATCCTGGAGCGCGTACTAAAATCGGCTATGAATAAACCAGAACTGACGACAATGCCTCTACAGTCGGAAAAACCATCACTTACAAGACAAGAGTCCTTCGACAGCCAATCGTCTCGATCAACGATCTCTTCCCTGTCCCAAAACTCGTTCGTCCCCAACGACAGCGAACATGCAGACTACGTGCGCGTCCAGAATAACTACCCTGCTTATCAAGTCGTGCAGACGAGACCAACCCAACAATACAATGCGCAGAAAAGCAACGGTGTATATGGAGCCACTCCATCGCAACAACCTCCGAATAGTAACCAGATTTACATGTCGCTTCCAACAAGTACACCGCAAAGTACAAACCCGGTTCCCTACACCCAGCCGCCGGCAGCCTATCAGAACAACTCTAGCCCACCGAACTTTAGTCAAAATCCTGCTAACAGGCTGACCCCGACCGCGCAACCGAACCAAGCCTTCATGTCCAAGCACCCCGCGCTGCAGCGAGCCGTGCCCAACACCTACCCGCACCCACCGAGCCATCTGCATCAAGCTAACCAACCCCCAGCAAACGCCTACTACCACAGACTACCCCACCACAATGCTCCCGCGCCAAACAATAATATTAATAATACAAATAGACCATATAACAACGTGCAAAGCAACAACACAACGCCCTACCAAAGCGTACCCACCAATTCACCGGCTTATCAAAGCTACCACAACCCACCGACCAGCTACGCAGCTACAGAATACTCTAGTCGCTACCAGTCTCCGCTCTCCAATACCAATCACTACAACGGGACTCAGTCACCCTATCAGCGAGTCCCACCTCCACATGGAGATATGTCTGTTGATAACTACAACGCATCTTATCAGAAAGTACCTAACACTTACTACCCTGAAAATAATGGAAACAACCAAGCGCGCCTGCCAGAAACTAGACACTACGCTAATGGAAACCTTCAACAGCGACCTATGTACAATCAAATTTTAGATAACAACCACATGAATAGTGAACAAATCACCCCGCCGTACCAATACCCACAAAACGGTCCCTATCAACACATACCACCTCAAAAACAAATGCAAAAGAAATCCGTTTCTTTCGAACCTGGGACCAAAGGGGGCACAGATTCTCCTGTTCCGCCTCCAATGGGTAATAATGTACCTTATATGAGTGCTGATATGGATCAGACTCAAATGCAGAAAGCACCATGTAGTCTTTGTCGTAAGAAGCCTGTCAACTCTCCGGCGGTTTACTGTTCCGACTGCGACTTCTACATGTCGAGGTTCAAACCTAGGTCGTAGCCTTACGCTACTGACTGAGCCACAACTTTTGTACTTAAATTGTAAAGTATACTTATTAGATAGCTATGTAAAGCTTATATAAATTAAACATGACTGATCTCATTTGAGAATGTAACTACTTACTTAAAATCTTAATGGAGTCTCGATTAAGTAATGCCAATATTCTTTTGTTAGTTTATTAAACATACTTATTATAACAATATATTTTTTACTTCAGATAAAATAAAATTTATGAACTTAAAAATCACTTTCATTTGTAACGCCTTGGTACAGATCTCCTAATTTCACCGTAGTACCTAGTCGGTAGGTAAACAGTCTTGTCTACCTACTCTACTTTTCTATGTTATTCATGGATGTACGTAACTAAACAATTAACTGACACGGTGCACAATCCCATGAAATACACGGTTCTGTACCAACAATATTCGATTTACCTATTCATTAAAATTGAATGAATAGGCCCCAAGATGTCTGAAGCAATAGTTTATATTAAAAAATCCAACTACTACATGAGATAAACCGATACCTATTTAGTTTCTCCCCAAATAAAAGATGGAAAGCACTGTCTATCAACTTCAAGTCGTGTGTTCGCCGCAAGGTTATTTTATTCTCATCTCGACAATTCAAGAAATACTTATCAACCCCATGTTTGTAGACTTTAATAGCATTTAAAAATTTTTAGTTTACAACACCATTGTACACCCAGACAAAAACTGAATGTAATGAGCTCAGAACAATAACTTTACTGTTCTGAGGTAATGAGTCACCCACTGTACACCACAACTGTACAGTGAACAGTACAACTCTACGTACATATTTTTGTGACTTATATACCTATAGGTACCTAGTAATGTTCGGGCGAATTTACCTAGGTAGATATGTAAACCCTAAAAAGTGTCGGATAAGATAAGTAGTAAGATACATAATACTTCTTAAGAGCAAAATACATTTTTAGTTGTGCAGCAGCCCCAATGATAAAAATCTAAAGTTAGATTTTTTATTCGTAACGAGCGACCATTCAAGGGACGTGAAGCGGGGCGCGAAAAAGACGCGAACGCGTTGAATAGAATTCACGCCCTTCGCGGGCCGGGCCACGGTGGTATAAAATCTAAAAAAAATGGACTTTTCGTTTTTTTTCACATTTTTGCGCTTTTTTCACTGTAATCGTTTTAGATTTGCTAATGCAAACAACTCTTATTCTATACATTTTTTTAAATTAACGAATAGTTTCGATGATATTGTGACTTATATGATTCAAAATGGGACCAAAAGGGACCGGTTATTCTCATAGCAGGGGGTACACTGGACCGTCTACATTACGTTTCCATAAATATCTTATCCCAAGGCGTCCCTAATAGAACTTTATATGCCTTTGAATACTTTGCTTTGTGATCCATGACTTTAAACGTTCAAACATACTTTATTAGGCGAGTTACCCCATAGCTATAGGTAGCGAACTATTTTATGTATTAATTAAAAAACTATTTTATACTCTGCAGAGATTAAATAATTACAATTAATTAAATTTACACTTTTCCAAACAACAAAATTAATCATCTTGTGTAGTGGGTACTACGTCAAAGACCAGTAACAGGTAGGTATGGAAAAAAAAATATTTTGATAAAATTACGTGTTACCCTCAATCTACATACGCAAACAAATATCAACACAGTTACGTTTTTGAAGTTAGTCGCAAATTATCAACGCAATTTTGTTTAAAAATGGTGCTGTATTCCAATTTAGACTTGTTTATAATGTTAAAAATTAACAATGCGATACGAAAACAAAGATTATATATTGCATTCAAAAGTGACATCAGAGTTTAGTTTATGTCTTAGTGATGAAAATAATGCAAAGTTGAAGTTGTTTTGTCGTTTGTATTGCAAAGATCTAAGAAAACGCTTGTTGTCTTCAAACTACACTACATCAGCATTTCTTGTAAAATATAAAGATTGGTTGGATAGTGAAGTGAAGTGGCCGCAGTTTATCGAAAATACGATACTGCAGTGACCATTGAAATGAAAATGAAAAAATATTTATTTTGATTTGACATTGACATTGAAAATTAATTGCCTGATGTTTTTGCAAAAGAACCTCAGATTGATCCCGTTATTGGCATCGATGCACATATTGCAGGTCCTAGCAAGGAAGTATCTCAGGTAGTACCTTATTTACAGACTGCCACAATTAGACCTCCGACATATAAATCTTTCTTTGAACTAGGCGCTAAACAAAAGCTCCGGAGAGCTGATAATTTTGCCAAAAAAATATATAGTGCACAAGAACTACTACTGGCAACTTACCAAAAATTTAAAGGATCTACCAATACCAGCATGATCAAAATATTAGCTGTTAGCTGAAAAAATTGGAAGTATTGTAGCCTCCAGAAGGATTTCTCCACTAAAAGACCGAATTACTGGTATCACTTCTTATATATTCACTTTGATCGTTCACTTATTATAGATTCACAATCACACTGTTCACTTATTATAGATTCACAATCACACTGTTCACTTATTATAGATTCACAATCACACTGTAATCGGACAGAGTTTCCGGTTAGGATCTAACCTCAACGACGTTTCGAACAAGACTGCCTCTCGAATCGACTGACACCTCCTTTTAATAACTCCCCACTACAGTTAGAAAACATCAGTCGACCGGAAACGAATATTTGAAGAATACACTGCCACGTGATAAATTATGAATTAATAAACGTAAGGTTTATAAATTCATAATTTATTCTGTATAAAAATAGCAATTGAAATAATCAAAAAATATTAATAAAATTGTAACATTTATACAATGACTGTTACAGTCGGCCATCCTCCCTAAACGAGTCCTCTCGTTTAACTAGTTTAATTATATAATATGCAATCGTAATCGACCTATTTTATAACTAACGTAATAATAAAGAGTAAATATACTGTTTTTTTGACATAATTAAATTTACATATCATAAAGTTATTAATGCAAAAAAAAACTATGATATAGTAAACATAAAGAACTAGCTACCTAATAAATCTTTTAACAGGTCTCTAATTAACTGAAGTGTCATCTCATGTTATATCAATTACTAAAGTTCACTCTTTACGTATCGCTAACGCATTTCTCTCTGTTGTCATCTCAAATGACTCACTCTTGCCATCTCAAATGGCGTTCACTGTTGTCATCTCAAATGACTCGCTCTTGCCATCACAAATGGCGTTCACTGTAGTCATCTCAAATGACATGGATCACTAACAATGGCATCTCTGATTACCATTGCCTCTACTTGGATAACTCAGCATAAATGTTTCAAATACTTTTCTCTATAGGTACTGCAGTGAGTTGTTAATGTTATTTATTATCCAGTGAAAAGGAAAGTAAATCAACAGAAACTTCTAAGTAACTGCCACCAAAATAATAATATACTAGGTATCTAAATTAATCTTCGTCACTGCCCTCACTAGAAGAGCAGACAGCACCATAACTTAGCCATGGAAAGATTTTATCAGATGAGACAATCCCTTCGTATTGCCTACCTTTTCTAGTGAGGGGAGTGTCCACAACAACAAATCTATCATGAGTTAAGACTTTCTTCATCTTGTAAGGGCCCTGACACTTAGGTTCTAATTTTTTTGATTGCCCTGATCCTGATGGTATGGCTCTAATTATCCGTACAAGATCGCCTTCACTATACTTGGTCGCCGGTTTCCTACGTTGGTCGAACCGTTTTTTATTAGCATCTTGGGTATTCTTTATGGAGTTACTGGCATCACTTCTGACTTCATCTAGGGATTTATCGACAACACCATTCCCCACGTCTTCAAACACATTATTGAGGATTCCCTGAGATGTGCTGGGAACTTTTCGCCCAAAAAGAAGCTCAGTCGGCGTCATAATTTATTCTGTATAAAAATAGCAATTGAAATAATCAAAAAATATTAATAAAATTGTAACATTTATACAATGACTGTTACAGTATGAATAAAAAGACATGCCACAAGTTAATCTCTGGGGAAAATACTTTCAGAGGATGTGTTAAATCTTTTAGACCTGGAAAGTCATCCCAAGTTCGACTTTGTTGACGTGTCCCTGCTTTCTGAAGATGAAGAATAAAGTGTGAGTTTTTCTTTAATCTTTTTTCTAACATGAGATTCGAACATTTATTGGAAATCGTACAAAACACCTTAGGCATCTTAGGCTCTTCGTATTAATTTATTATTGTGAAAATGTATGGCTCTTAGACAAAAGCTACAGCGCATAGTTAGACTTAATGCTAGAAGCAATATCTTCCTGACAATCATTGGCCCTGTAGAAAGTCCCTATTGGGTAGTATGACAATTCTAGTCAGATTAAACTAAGTAAGAAGTCTGCCTGCTTACCACTAAGTTACCTATATGTGACGGAACCCTTCACCGACCACCACCACAGGCTATTTTGTTCTTTTTAAAGTATGATTATCTCCGTAATAAGAGATAGTTACAATGCTTAGAACCTTTAAAGTTATGGAGTAATTGAAAAGGTCGCAGGGTGAAATATTCTAAGGCGTATAAAATTCTATTAGGGACGCCTTGGGATAGGATATTTTGCAAACGTAATCTAGATTTAGATGGTCCAGTGTATCACCTACTATGAGAAAAACCGGTCCCTTTTTTGAAAGAAAGGTTTTAGTAGGTCTCGCTCCATACAAAAAAAATCACATAAGTCACAATATCGAAACTATTCGTTAATTTAAAAAAATGTATAGAGTAAGAGTTGTTTATTATAGCAAATCTAAAACGATTACAGTGAAAAAAGCGCAAAAATGTAAAAAAAAAACGAAAAGTCCATTTTTTTTGGATTTTATACCACGCCTTCAGTAATGAAATGAAATGAAAAGGTTTTATTCAAAGTAGCGCAGATACTGCGGCTTAATGAACGTTACAAGTTAAACTAGGTGTCCATTTCAAAATCTGGATCATTTTGGAGAAAAAATGGACAAAAAAACTCCAAACTTAGTCTTTTCAAATTCCTTAATTAACAGAATTTACACAGATACTACAAAACTCGTGAATTTTACATGCTTGAATTCCAGACATCATTGTCATCTAAATAATCCTTAATATTATAGTAGCTCTTTTGGCACAAAGTGTACTTTACACATTTTTTGAACCGCGCTTCAGTCAAACTTAATATATCTTCAGGGATTTTATTGTAGAAGCGTATACAATGCCCCATGAAGGATGTATTAACTTTTGCCAGCCTAAATCTTGGGATCAAAAGTTTATGTTTATTTCTAGTATTTACATTATGTTGGCTACCTGCAGTTTTAAAGTTGCTAATATTTTTCCTGACATACATAATATTTTCATAGATATACTGACTGGCAACTGTCAGGATGTTTGTTTCTTTAAAGAATTCTCTTAACGAGTCTCTACTGCCTAGCTTATAGATGAATCTGATCGCTCTTTTCTGCAAGACGAAGATGGTCTCAATGTCCGCTGCCCGTCCCCACAGTAGTATGCCGTAGGACATGATACTATGGAAGTAACTAAAATAAACGAGCCTGGCAGTTGCGACGTCAGTTAGTTCCCTAATTCTTTTAACAGCATATGCTGCAGAGCTAAGCCTATTTGCCAATTTTTCTATATGAGGACCCCATTGAAGCTTTGCATCAATTGTGATACCTAAAAATACAGTATCTTCGACAAGGTCTAGTTTGTCCCTTCCCAATATAACTTTGCTGTCAACTACTTTGACATTTGGTAGAGTGAACTTTATACATTTTGTCTTTTTTGAATTTAACAATAAGTTATTAGACGTAAACCAGTTTAGTACCTGAGAGAGAGCAGCATTAGTATTGTCAAGGTCATCTTCTTGTCTCTTAATTTTGAAAATAAGTGACGTGTCATCTGCAAATAGTACCTACCTATTTGCTCTGCAAAGCTACAACTTTTCATAACACTGCCACCTATTGGTGTAATGTAATAACATTTTGCAACATCCTTCACTATAAGAATGCTATAAGACAAGAAAATAAAACAACTTTTTCCTGCCATCTATTGCAAGAAATCTGAACCAAAATGTTTTACCAAATTCAAAGTAGGTGGCGGTAAAGTGCTATTAAAGTGTTGCCAAAACTACTGATGACGTGTTTGCAGCTTATAGGGTAGAATATAAAATCACATCACTGCGTAAACAGCAAGGTTTATTTGCAACGAAGATAGTCTACTTATAAATTAAAATTGATAGTAAATATTCTTTTAGCGTAATCTTCCACTCAAGTATTATTTAACGTAATCTACATAGATATAGAATATTATTTTACTTTAACTATGGCAGCACTGCAAAAAAGTCCATCCACCGTTGGATGACATTCCGTTTGACAGTTTATTAATGGCGACCACCAGTGACGGGTCGACTGCGAAAGTGACAAGTGTATTGTTATTTTAGCCCGTAGGATTTGTGTTTACTTTTAAAATGACGGGGATCCTGCCGTCCTACCAACGCTTCGTAAACGGAGTCCCCGTACCGTCCATCTCCCGGCGCGCGTTCCGCCTCCGAGAGAAATACTTGATAGTTTCCGTACTCTTGACTTTTGGAATCGTATGGTTAGGAGCATTATTCTACTTGCCAGAGTTTAAAAGCACCAGTAGCGTGAACGATAGTGTTTATAATGTGTACAAACGAATCCAAAAAGCGGGGCCCGAACTGCTAATGCCGTCGCCCTTAGCGCAGAATGATGTGGGAGACTTCCCGGTGATCGGGGTCGACCACCATGGGGGTAACGGTAAAGATCCTCACGTCATTGAGGACAGGAACCGGTTAAAAGCTAAGATTGACGAAGAGATGGGTATGAAGGTGCTGGAGAGACCACAGTTTGATGGGGAAGTGGCTCAGTCATCTTCTGGAAAGCCCAGTAAAGGCCCAGTCGATGTGCTGGAGAATCCAGCGCCTAAAGCTGTGAGCAAGAGTGTGGCCCCTTCGGAGCCACGAGTGGAGGGCTCAGAAAAGAAATATGTGGCTGTGGCGCTGCAATCCGGTGCTGATCCAGACGTCAAACAGAAGCTGGAGTCTGTTAAAGAGGTAAGGAATTTGCTATGATTTGTTTCAGAACAGAACCCATAAGGTTGGTAACAGAAGTGGCGACTGGGAGAGCTCTATGTCCAGCTGTGGATGAATGATTGTAGCATGGTTATGTAGTCTAGCTTCATAAGGATGTGTGTTGAAATTTTAAATACAATCTTGAATATCACAAATCTTCACAAGCTAAGTTACGTGTTATGTTAGCATTACATCAGAGATAAAGAAATGTCTTTGTTATCATTGGTGGTAAACAAAATTAAAATGTTTTCAAAAGGCTTCCGAATGTTTCCTTAATTCCAATGGCTATTTAACTTGTTTCCTTGTTGATTCCTTTCTAGCTGAATTTTGCATTGAATGTGTTGCCTTTCATTCACTAGGGGTAGGGTTGACACCCGAGCCAACCTTGGCCATTGGCTGTAGCCTTGAAGGGGAAGCACCTCAAGTAGTTGGCTTCAATACCTTGCAATCAATACTTGTGATCTACTTTGCAAAGTATTGTGGCCCTCACAATGTTGGCATCTAGATATTTTGTTTCATGAACAATTCAGAATGGCTAAAGCAGGTAGGTAATTGATATTTAATAACTTGAATACCAAATCTAAATTTTTAATTCAAGTTATTAAATATCATATAAAACTAATTTCTTTATAAGTACTATGGACCTTAAGCATCTATAGTTCAGAAAATATTTTTGAGTTATTATCGAAAGAAAAATACATATCAGGTAATTTTTTCTACAGTAGCTTGAAGTATTGCTACTATTTGCATAAAGTCATAAAAGTATTACCAGCAACAAATATTTGTTTTATTCATTCACAAAAGTACTTAGTATCTAGCTCAGTTGATCTGGCATAATAATACACAATTGATGACAAGTCTGGCAAGCATCTCTTATTGTATACAATATAAATGTGAGAGTCCAATTCTTCACCTAAAATAATTTGTCAGTAGTAAACTGATGATACAAAGATAAATTTATGATAACAATATCATGAATATTGGGGAACTTGCCTCAATATTTGATTAGAGTGACAATGTATGTCTGAATAAGAGATTTATAAACTTAGAACAAACATGAACAAAAACAAACAAATTTTTGAGATCCTACAAGTCTCAAAAAATGAGAAAAAAACCGGCCAAGTGCGAGTCAGACTCGCGCACCGAGGGTTCCGTACAAACCTGTATTATAGACCTGAGTATTTGGTATGAATTTCAATTTAATACCTCTACGCGTTTATGAGGAAATGGGTAGTAAGTTTAAAATTATTAAAAAAATATATATTATGTGATGTAACTAAAAATTTATGGTTTTCGTAATTTTTCCTTTATCTATGCTATAAGACGTTGCTTCGTACCAAATTTCAAGATTCTGAGTTCACGGGAAGCACCCTGTAGGTTTTGATTCCCTTGCAAGTGTCGAAAATTTGCGGCATAAACGGCTGTATCTTTTGATTGCGTTGGCTTAGAAGTTTGATTTTTTCACAGCTTCAAGGGACAGTAGACCTGAGTAATTGATATAAATTTCAGCTTCATACCTCCATGCGTTCCTGAGAAAAAGGGTCTTGACAGACGGACGGACGGACAGACGGACAGACGGACAACAAAGTGATCTTATAAGGGTTCCGTTTTTTCCTTTTGAGGTACGGAACCCTAAAAATGAAGTTAAGTACTTACCTACTTTATAATAAAAAACCCTATTAGATTTCGTTTTAGCCTTTGAATTTTTAATGTTGTCTAATAAGGATATAGACCAGAAACACATTTACTTTACGAGTTAACTAAAAATTGATAAATTCTGTCAAGTCTATTTTGTATGGTGTATTTTCATACCATGTGACTAGAATTTTACATACAATGAAAAATGAGTACAGTAATATTCATAAAAAGTAGGTATTAATTTGTTTCGAACCTGGTATTAATTTGAAACAAATAAACCCAGTAACACCGTTTAGACGGAGTTAAATTCAGTTTAAACAAGGAACTCTGGAAAGTCAGTTCAGGATAATCAGGAATCAGGCTTTAATCCTAGCTCCGGTCCTCGTGGAATAATGTTTTTTATAAGACCAATATAAAAATATGTCATCACTATTTTTATTGATTTCAGCTTCTCAAATGAGATCAAACATTTTTGCATGTTCTACATCAGCGTTTGATAATATTATGGTACTGCATGCCATTAAATTTCAAGGGCACTATCATTGCTCTAAACTACTAGCTATTGTGGGTAAAAATGGCTCATTTAAAAATGCCTTCATACAGACACATTGTGTGCATTAGGTTGTGTGTTTGGTTGTCAATGAAACTAGACAGTCATGCGTTACTGCGATCTGCATGCCATTACCTTACATATTATTATGCTACATTAAGGTGAGCACTTGTAATACTTATCTAGGTATAATTAAAATACATTTAAGGGTCACAAAGTTTTTGATAAAGTTAATTACCTACCTTACTTCCCAACATTTCGACAAAATTGCAGTAGCCATAAATAAGCATTTGCTATTAGATCCCTTAGATATATACTTGCTAAAACAATCACAAAACCTTATTAAATATAAAAGCTTTTTATCTTATACTTAAATATTTCAATTTTTTTAATTTTGTAAGACCACTAAGTAATGACGCAGAAATAATGGAGTCGGTTTTTATTTCACGATCTTTTGTTAATAGTGTGGCCTTAATAACCACTAATCACCACGACTATGAAATGATGTATTTTGACTTAAATTCTGGTTTTATAGGTGCAACCTTAGATTTAGGTGTTAGATCTAAGTGGACCTAGTCGTCATCAGCTGACTCTTAATTTTCCTAGTGTAGCAAGTGATAATAAAACTATGCATTTCAACTTTCATTCCTGGTGCAATCTCAACCGCAACAAATACGGTTTTATTATTTGTAGCAGATCTTTTTTAATTGTTACTAGGTACTTACTTTTTATATTAAATGGGTCTTATCGCGATTATTCATTAGGTAAAACATAGTTACCTTAAAACTTTAATTTAACTTTATTATTGTTAAGTTGTTGACTTGTTTTGGAAATAAATTATTATTATTAATTCCCGACGTTTCGACACCCGTTTTATAGGTACCTATGTCTACGAGCATAGCGAGTCATCAAGAAATGCTAATTGTGAGTACCACAAATAAAAATAAACTTTTATTGATTGCCTTTTTCGTAGCCAAGGTTCTTTACCTACCTTCAAGGAGCAAAGGAATTAATTATTCGTAACTTTCATTAGAGCGTTGGTAGGTATCTTTTAATCAAAATAAAAATAGTTTGTTAAAAGAATTGTACACACGAGGCTTCCATCGAGTCACATTTCGCACACAGTCACTCCATTTAGCTTTGTTACCATTAATTTACATTTCTGTAGACTATCACGGAATACTATGACATTCTGTGACATCGGATCACTTAACTCGAGGGCTACCCAAGAAACAACATCTTTGGCTACCTACCTAATGTATCTAATGGGAGCAGCCGTTAAAATAATAATGCCTAGAGTGTAGCTGAAGTGTAAAGCTTTCCAAAAATCGGACGGACAGATCCGAAATGAATAGCAATAGGATACCATTGGTAGCTCTGGGCAAGGAATCCTAAAAGGTACGTAATAGTCCCAGACCAAGATCGATGTGGTAATGATCAACGATAAATAGGTATAGTAATAAAAACTGGTTTTATAATAGATTAGATGGGCGCACTGTAGACCTGGATTGCTTATAGCATCAAAAAAGCGCACTGTATCGAGCTCGATAGCGGGCGATATAATAGCGCCATCTTACTGTGTCTCTGTGTTAGTCAAGAGTACGAGTGAGATGGTTTGTCGTCTTATTAAGGTCGCGTTCGATACAGTCACAGTACAAATACAATGGTTGTGCCCCCCGGGCAAAGCTCTATCACACAAAATGGTTCGAATCTGCCTGTAGTAGCAAACTTATCCACTATTTTATGGCTCAAAATCACACGAGAAGTCGTGGCTTTTGTGCCGTGTGGTGTAGTGTAGGTGGTTGACACTAATATCATAAAGTCGATGACCCTCTTGCCAGGCGCCCGCTGCGAATTCGCAACGTTGTATACGATCTGCAAGTTAAAGGCCATTAGAGATACACAAATCGACGATCCGACTTATCGTAAGACGTAAGCGCAAACACCTTTCAACTTAAACGCGGTTTGTCTCTAACCGGATTTCGAAGGTCCTAAGGCTCAACTTCACCGATCAAACTAATCACGGTGTATCACTAACCTTCGTTAAAGTGTCCCGCGTTTACTTTTCCGCCGAACGAAATTCAAATTTAACTGGGGGGACGATCTTAACGTTTGTTTACTCCTGGCTGGGAAAAGTTTTAGAAATCAATAAAATTTGCACTGCCAGAGCTGTCGTTATAATATCATAATAAAAGGAATAATATTATCCTTAACACACAACAATCACTCGTCCTGGTCCCAAACTAAGACACTCCGTGTCATATAACACGGGGTATCCTGTCTATGGTCATCAGGCAAGGACATCGCAAACATGGAAATACATCCGGACTGAGGGCACGTGTACTGTCCGTGTAATGTCCGGGGGCCCTCAGTGGGAATTAAACCCATGAACTCCGGCATGTTAATCAGTCGTGATACTGCTTGGCAAACAAGGCCGTGATCATCTCCGCTGTCTCATGGTCTTCGGCGTCCAAAAATGGCTCCAACTGGGGCCCGCCGTATACATGTGTACTCTTAGTAGGTACAAATTCTGGTCGGCCTTTGTGGGAATTGAACCCACGACCTCCGGCATGGTATTTAGGCGTGATACGTCTGATGGTCTTCGGCCAATAGCGCCAATGTGAATATCCTTTGTCTAGTTCTCGGGCAAACAATTGCAAACAAAATTTGACGTGCCAGTTTTGATATGAAACTTGCGCCAGACCAGCTCTAAGTTGGCCAAGTTATGAGTTTATTGTTCTTAGAATACGAGTATGTCCGCCTGACATGGTCAAAGGACCTCGTCAGAGATACGAAGGGGTTAAGTTTATTAAAAGACAAATACATCTAAGAACGATAAATACGATCAATAAATCCCCCTCCCTTTGTATTATGCGTCAGACACAAAGGCTCATTATCAAGTAGATACAAAATATGTATTTGTTCATACTTAGCTCGTACAAAAGGTACATACAGCTTGACCTCTCAATATACTGTGTCTCAATATAGATAGCTACGTTGTTCATAAATCCTGAATTTTTTTCGCAATCATAGACTCAATAATAAAGTATGGAGTAGCTGGTTCTTAAATTAGACAACCGCTTCTTCTATAAGCCTATTATGAGCTTGACCCTACTTACGTTCAATGATAATGGCACGACCACTGTATCGAGCGCGACAACGCGATAAAACGTCGCGCAGCTTCGCTCTTACTCGTTACATATGGCAAGATGGCGCTATCATATCGCCCCCTATCGGGGTTGATCAGCGACCGTGCTGCAGAGTCTTGTCGCTGCTGGTGACATTTACCCCCATACAATGTGCTTCACAAGGCACGTTAAACCGTTGGTGCCGGCTGTCTTTAAACCATGTCAGAGGCTTTATGGGCGGTTTGATAACTTCTCACAGTAAGGCCCGCCACTGTCTTACAATCCTTTTTTTTTTTTTTTTCACCCAGGAGAAACCCCAATTACGGGTACCACCGGCTCGGGGGAGCACAGTGGTTATGTCGGACTCCCCGCCCTGAAAAGGGCGGTATACCGACTAAAACTCCTGGGGTGTTCCTCCGCACCGCAAAGGACGGGGCCACGGGAACGCTTGCGCACACTTCCGCGACCCCGTCTGCGGGCGCCCTTTCGGGCACTCCTTCGGCGGCGCTTCTGCCCCGTCGGTGCTCGACGACGGGGCTAGAAAACGCCGCATCTCTTCGTTGGAGCGCATAGGGGCCAAGTGCGTATGATCTTGGCCCCCATACGCCCCAACGCGCCGCCCCCTCCATCCCATCGCAACCCGGTCGATGAGACGGGGAGGGCGGCGCACCTCCTCGTTGAGGCGCGTGGGGGCCCAAGGCCCGGTCCCCACACGCCCCACACGTGAGGCCCGTCACGTCGCCCACCAGCACTTCTCTGAAAGCAGAGAAGGCGGTGAGCGACCGCGCGGGCCCCCTCCGTGCCAGAAGGCACCCTCGGAACACGCAAGGGCGCCTTCCGGCCCGCCGTGATGGACGCGGAGAGTCCCCCGACCCTCCGCGTCCCGGCGGCCACTCTGGTCCGACTGGTACGAGGCGCGCGCGCTTCCGTGCAGCGGCGCCCCCCCCAGTCGGTCCTTCATTCGGTTGGTCGCCTGGGTCCCGCTCCACAAAGTGAAACAGGGCCCACGCGACCCCTCCCGCCAGATTTTTCGCCGCTGGCCAGCAAGATCCCATAAAGAGAAGTTACTGACCAGCGCCCAGGGTGCACCGGCCCTTGCCACTTACCCTTCCTACTGGTTCAAAAATGAATCAGTAGGAACGGAAGCGGAAGGGCACACGGGAAGGTAATCTGGCATCGCACCCCACTGTCTTACAATCCTCCACCAACCCGGACTCGGCTCCCGTGGTGGACTATGGCCTAACCTTCCTGCGATGCTGGAAGAGACCCGTGCCCCAGCAGTGAGGACATAATAATATGAAGGGTTGATATCAATAGTTGGCGAGATTTTTTTCAACATAATATCTTCCTCTTCTAGCCTAAAATGGATAATGAGCCAGGGGAGTGGTTTTAGTATTTCTTAAGGACTCGCGATGCTCATACAAACATTATATATACTTACCACTTCAGTCTACTCAAGACCACGAAAATTGCAACATTGCCGAATCGTTAAAAATTAAGGTACTTAGACCTTATAAATAATCGCGGTTGGACTAGTAACTATGAAGTGGTTTTTGATCAGTTGGCTTTTGATCTGCATGTAGCATAGAGTGAATGAAATTGTTCCCCATCCATAATATTGTTACTTATTCAGTGATTAACATAATTTCCAAGCAAGAGTGTATTGCCATTGAGATAACAAATAGAACAATTATGACTGTAGTAGGCTGTTTAACAGTGGCACTGGCACTGGAACCAATTACTACATTGTTCGTTTGTTTCCTTTGACTATATTGTCTATTTCCAGTAGAGCTTATTCAGGGTATTGTATTAGGTATCATTTATATTGCATAATCCGCACGCAATCACAACACCATGAAACCTTTGAAGTGAATTCGAAATTCTACTTAATAATGCACAGCCAACAATCCGTCTAAGTATATGGGTCGGCATAATAATTAACTTCTACACAACACAATCACTTGTCCTGGTCCCAAACTAAAACCTGTGCTATGGTTATCAGGCAAAGACATCACAAGCATGGGAATTCGTACACCCAGCCTGATGCTATGTAGAAATGTACGGCGGCCCCCATTGGTAATCGAACTGACAACCTCTGGAATCGTAATCAGACGTGATACCGCTAGACCACGCGGCCCTCAAATAATGTAAAAAGCTATTTAAATTATTACATATTTTTGTGTACAATATACATCTTTGGCTTTTTAGAACTTATTTTTTTATACTATGTAATTTTTGTGCAACTCTTGTTGGTGGTCCTTAATAAAATAAACTAAAATCGATAGAATCAATATTCACTGTTTAATTGGTTGCACATTACTGGCTCTACCTACATTACGTGTGTGCCATTACTCCGGAATTTCAAATATTGTATTCACTTCGGAAAAAGTTTTATCTCCATTTGCCAATATTATGCACCAAATGAAAACAGACATATATTTTTTTAAAGTTGTTATTCATACATCACGTTGGCATGCGACCTTGAGCTATTTGGTTAAACTCTTCTGAAGTCTACACTGGAATTTGCTCATGGATGTCACCTCTCGCGTGTGGGGTGCTGGGTTGCCCCAGAGGTAGTTTCTGGGCTCCGGCAAAACTTCTACTATCTCCACCCAATTTATATCACCAGCTCAAAATGCGCGGTAACATAAATGACAATAGAATTAACTCTGAGCTCAACTACCTTCTTGAAGTCTTATAGGTACTCATCTGATGTAGGATTTGTTTTACGGTCGTTGGAGTCCAAGACGCGACTTCCAATTTATAAAAGATTTTTTCCTTATTCAAGGACGTACTTTGATCCTGTCCCTTGCGAATTATTAAATAAAATATGAAGTAGGACGTACATTTGCTCATCGTTTAGATGCTACTACGTTAGCTTCAAAAACACAAAGACGTAGCTATGTATTGATCTATGTATAATTCTTCGATTTACGCACTTATGACACGTGTGATAAGAGTTGTCAGCTTTGCTTCGGGTTGCCGCGTGAGGTGCATATTACCTATAATGTAGCCTTTTTTTCGAGTCCTCCGACGACGTGCAATTAAAGTGTAATTAAGAGAATGTTTTTACGGTTTGTTAAAACGCCTATACAAAGTACTGTACTTTTGTTAATCTATGTCGGATCAAACTTTAAACGACTAGGTATTGAACCAGCTAAGTCTTTGTTCTCTTTTGTACATCAATTTATTGTTTAGCACTAAGCCGACTACAAATTCTGAGATTCAGACCCGGTATAACCCGACAGATTATTTTATCAGATAATTACGCCTAGCCTTGCGATGTGGTATGGGTAGTGATGTACGCCTATAAAATATTGCCACAGCCGGAAAACTTCCAAAACATAATAATGTGCTCGAAAGATTTCTACGCAGATTAACAATCTAATTAATACATTCCCGGCAGACTTTTGGTTTAAAAGCGCCCCATGCTTTCTCGCCTAGCCCCCAAACATCGCCTAAACAGGCCACAGCAAATCAAAAGTATTTACATACATAGGTTTGGGAGCTCCTCGAGCTGTCAGACTCCAACAGCTCGGAGCTCCCCCTACCCAGAGAATGAAAGCCAAGATGGTATAATGTCCCGGGGATTGATACCCCCGGAGAAGTCGCCCGGGACAAGAGGCAAGGCCAAAGAATACGTTATTTTTCGGGCGACTGTAACCAAAGTGGTCACCTGCCGAGTCGACTGTGGGCTAGGTGCATTTCAAACAGAACACAAGAAAAGTTAAAAGGATAGTTAAACCGTCCTTCATTGTTAAAGCCGTGAATTGTTTCGTTACCTTTAGTGTTACGGTAAAGTAAAGTCCAGGTGCCTGCGTATTAACCGAACAGTAACATAACGGAACCGCGGGCCGCGTGTCGCTGCTTCGCAACACTTTGTCACTGTTAAAGAAATCTAATAGATGATAGAAGAACGTCTCCTATGTCGGTGACTATAGGTCGTCACAGAGTATTAGAAATCGTTTAATATTAAGCATTTCTTCATACGTCTCAAACTGTAAATGCTTTTCTACCGTCAATCCACCGTTGGTCACTGTTTCAACATTCAAACTCATCCGGGTTGTCACTTTAGTGAGTTCATTATTCCAATTTAAAATGTGTACGTGGAAGACAACTTGTAAACCGATTAATTTGACCAGTGAAATTGATTTAGTCCACCGTCTTTCCTTATGGCCAAAGCCGTTCCTCGGCCTCTATTTATTAGTATCACTTCGTCGGCGCCGGTGCCCCCTCGACACACATTTTTAACTCCAAAAACAGTATCTGTGACACAACCGCAACGAAAACGGCCTTATTTGGTACGGTCTAGAAACTATTCGAGGACTCTACATGTCGTCTGCAGTCGACATTTTTCTGCACGCTTCGCTGGTGGCTTATAGCGAACCAACCGCAGCTCTGGCGATACAATAACGTCTAGTCTCTCTAGTCTGTTTAACAATCGGATCATAGATTGTTCCTGCTCAATTGAAACAAAACAAGTCCTGGTTAGATGAATTTATAAAAGTTAGGAACGCTTACGGTCTTGTTTATAATAATAATATAGAATAACATTTATTTCAGACTTTACCACAAATCCACATACAAACAAAAAGATACAAGAATAAATAAATGTTACTTACAAAAACTGATATGCTTACACTATGTTAGTACCTACTTATTATTTAAAAACCTATTTAGAGGCTAAAAACTAATTAATTACTAATTAATTAAACACTAATACATATTAATTACTAATTAAATGAATCCTAACCCAGTAGGTCAGGAAGCGACCGTCAAGCCCGATATAAAAACACGATTACTTAAAACACTCATCATCATGATCAGCCATTTTGATGCTAACTGCAGAACTTAGGCCTCCCTTATCGTTTTCTAAGCTTCACGGTCTTGTGCTGTCGGCATCCAGCGACTCCCGCCACCACAACCTCTATTCAGAGGCAGTTTAAATAGTATATGGGAAAAGAAAAGATGTAACCACCGATTATTTAAGGAGGAGGAGTGTAGGATTTTTGTAAATAAGATCGAAAGTTCAAATCTTGTGCTTTTCGGCTCGACTATATTACAGGGTTGAGTCGATTTGCTCAGTGCAATGCTTTAATTTTGATACATAGATAGATTACCCATTTATTTACATTTTCACACACACATACCACGTAGGTACACAAAACAAAAGGAAGCTTAGGACAAATAAAACAGACTCTGAAAACAAGAACACAATTTTGCCGTACAAAATACGGCATTTTCGTGTTTTCATTGGTTTTCCGTTAGACGTACAAAGTTGTTCTTGGGACACTTGTTCTTATCTTGTTTTTAAATTTGTTGGACGTCATTTACACGTACTCAACACACCTACATGCGAAGTATACAAGCAAGCGTTACTATGAAGAAAACTTCATATAAGTAGGTAAATATACATATATAAACTCACGCCGGTATCTCAGAGAGTAAGCAGAGACTAGAGAGCCACTTGAAATCGCAAAAAAGTATCAGGTGTTCCGTAATAAAGTTACTACCTGCTGCGACATTTTTTCTTCGTAATTTACGTCTACCTTAGTGTAAAAGTTGCCGGATAGTGACCACTAGACGTTTTCGGATGTTTATGAGGAATTTGTTAAACCCGGTATAGCTGCACCACTGTTCCATAAGGCATAAGACCCACGACCGAAGGTATCTCGGCATGCCAATAACTGTATATAAGTTAACTTGTTGCATTATGTATGCTCAATTGCTCACTCAGTCGAAAAACTTGATTGTGTAACCGCGTGGAGTATTGCAGCATACATCTTCTATTGTAGAACCTCTTTTATGTCCTAGTGCCAAGATAATGTTGTGTTTTTCAATAGACACGTTCAAATCGACTAAACGTGATCACGTTTAAGAGATTCATCTGTTTTTTTTATGAACTCAAATTAAGTAACTTTCCAGATTGTCGATAAAAAGTAAAGACAAACCTCACGAGAATCTATTAAAGCCATCAATGTAACGTGTCCTCAATATGCAAAGTGCAATCCACATGCGGCACTGTTGCCAGTAACTGGAACATTATTGTACTGTGCGTATACGTATCGTATCATGTATGTATTCGCAGTCGTTTTATTACCTCGGTTATGGTGCAAAACTTTCTAGAAAGTAGATTTCTCTAACAATCCCTATAGACTGTGATCACGGTAATTGAATAGAATATCCTCACTTTGCTCAAATAATTTGATGGTTTTGACATTTGAGTGCCATTGGGTGCAGATTTTAAGCGGGAATCCTCGGGAATCGGGAACCTAGAAGTTTCAAGCTTTCCGAGTAATCAGCGGCCATTATTAAAAAAAACATTGTACATTGCAGAAATTATTTACGCAATTAAAACGTTAGTTTTCTCTCTTGTAAAGTAGGGAAAAATTACATGTGCAGTGTTGTTTGCTAAACGACGATATTATTATGACGCTCTGGTACAGGAAAACCTACAAGATGGTTAAAATGTGAAATCTAAGACACCTTTTTCGATTATGTTCATAAACTAGTGTGCTTGTAACTTGATGTACTCGGACTAAGAGTAATAAGAGACCTGTCAAATTGTGTTCCTATCCTACCATTTACCATTGTCCGCGCCACTATCTTTTATTGATTTCGTCTTCGCTCAACGCAAACGAAGTCGCGTCACGTACCGACTTGTGACAAACGACATTTAACTTCGAACTGACGATTAAATTAATTTACCTACTTAAACAGCCCTTAATCTAATATATAAAAATTCCGTGTCACAGTGTTTGCTAACGAACTGAAACCGAAATGGCTTCACCGATTTTTATGAATATTGTGGGGTTATTTGGTAGAGGCTAAGATCCTAAAATGGTTGCTATGAGGATGTCTACAGCTACTTTGAGTTTGACGTTGAGTTGTATTGTGAAAGAATACAATTATTGCATTTTTCAAAGAAATCATATCGTGGACTCACTAAAATCTTTGACATTGTTTGGGGGTCAGCTATAGTCACGTTCTCTACAACACAATGCCGCAGGTAGGTCGACGGCGACGGTAATGTTGCGTCCCCGCGATAAAATTTAGCGAAGCCAACAAGATCTGTTGGCGCTGCCACGCTAGTTCACATGACAACGAACTCATTATGTTTGCCGTTTACGACAAATCAGGGAACCAAGTATTCGTGTTTTTGTGAGAAAATGAAAGCCGATTTTTCCGGAACAATGTACATAGCTTCATAGTATAATTTGGAAAGTTAGATAGAATATTCTTTATTATGCAGTTTTTGTCATTGTTAACACTAACTTTTTGCTGCGAAAAGAAATGGTTTCATTGCCAAAATGGTCGAATACTTCTCGTTAGGTACTGTTTTTATTTTCTGATTCAAAGTACTAGTAATTTCCGAAGCTAATAACGGTACAAACGGCAAAGAAAGATTTTATCGCAACTAGCCTATCACTTTCGCACTCCCTAGAAAGAAAAGAGGTAGGTAGAGTTAGACGAAGGTACGTCCTCCTAAAAAATGACCTCAATTCGCGGTTTTTGTTCTACGAGTTCCAATCGGAACTGGTTTTTATTTTCAAAAACATTTGGGCAAACAGGTTACATTCTTAGGGGAAATTCGCGAAGAGACAAGTCCCCCACATACATGAAACATTACCAAACTATTGGGTGTATCGCGAGAACAAAGACATTGTCAAGCTAAAGAAGTCCATTCCATCGTGATTCGTCTGATTCATCGGCCGTAATTAACAGATTGTTGAATTCCCGAGGACAAAATACTAAAGTCGCACTTCTTAGAAAATACTCATTGGGGGCTTTGTTTAAGACTTGAGCAGTTGGGTTTTCGGTCTTATTATGTGGTTCTACTCGAAGCTATTTAGTGGCTCAAAAAGCCTTCAAATAAATAACATGATGTCTGATGTCAGCCACTTTCTTAACGTAAGGTTTTTATATAGCTGGTGATAATCGCTTCGTTAATACCACTAATTTATCAAAATTGGTACAGCCATTTGGAACCGAAGCGCATACATACACACGTGCGAAAAAGATAACCCTCCTTTGCTTTTGTAGTCGGGTAGATAGATAAAACAATCATAATTATGCAGGGTCCACTTTGAGAAGGGAGTTAGTAAATCAAAATCCGATTATATCGGTGTTAAGTTACTCTGATTTCATGAAACTTCTTGATTCAACCAGATTGATCTCATAAAAATTAAATACGCCAATATAAATAGAAATGCCAGTTGTTTATTTACACGGCTGCCTCTTCATAAAAAGATGTTTACACTGCTGCCACTTTATAAAAAGAATGCTTTTAGATCTCATTATAAACATTAGTCTCACTCTCACTCGTTGTTACTAAAGCTTCGTTTCTCTTGAACAATAGGCTAACAGTAAGTTTTTTGCTACGAAATTCGGGGATATTTCTTCAGTGGGCAAGAAATAAATATACCTACGGTGTTTCTCCTCAAATGCCGTTTAAATTCTTTGGTAGCAACTACATTTCATCCCTTTACAGACTATTTAAAAAACATTTTAGGAGGTGAAGCCGAAGGTTTTTGGTAGGAATTCCTGTTATAAAACGGGTCTAACTCTGTCTTAAGAGTGTTATAGTGTATTCGCCTTTTTCTAAATACGACTAACAGCCTTAAAACGTCCTAAACACACCAAAAACGCGCACTTAAATAGTACATGTAGTGAAGATTTTACAAGGAAAATAAGTAATCAATCACAGATTAATAAAAGAGACTCTAGTGCTTGCTTTAGTTTAGTTCTAGTGGAGTGCTTTAAAGGAATCGTGTTTTTTATAAAGAAGGCTTCAGCGTTATAGAGTTTTCTTTGTTTTTTTAGATTCGCAGGTAAATTTTGAAAATGTGTCTTGTCTACGAGAACATTTGGTTTCTTGCAGCCTTCAACAACACATACTCGTACGTGCGAGTTCATGGTTTAACAGAAAAACAGCGTGAAGCTGTCACGTTATTTGCTCTGCAAAAAAATTACTGCTCACGCCTGTCTAGTAGCAGGTTGCAGATAAAATATTGTCATTGTTAAAACATTTGAACAGATGTTTTACGATGTTCTTCTTTTGTCATTTAGTTCTCTACGTTTACAAGGTCTGGTCTCGATTTAAAGCTTTTAAAATTATTAGAAATACTTAATTGAGGAAACTATTTTCACTGATAAATTATTCAATAAATAATTATCGTGATCGCAAGTCATGTAAAAAAGCTGAAGATAACCAGATGAAGACACTTCTAAACGTATCACATAGCCTCTTAACTTCTGTCCTGTACGAAATATTTAAAGAGCGCTTTGTTACAATAGTCATTAATTGTGTCCTAGTAATAATGTCGACTGATTTTGTTATGGGTTATCAGATTCTGCTAATAGATATCAAATTCAGTCGCAGTCATATGTAAGTATTTTATAAACGAGAACATGACAAATTTGATGTATTTGGTCTTGAGTACTCTTATTTACCCACTTTCAGTCCTGTCCATCCTAAGATTGCCTGTAAGAGAATTTAGCGAAGCGTGCTTTTACCTATGGACCGCCCGAATGTATTTTATTAAGTACCTTATCTTTTTAAATTACTGGGTGTGCAATAAAAAGTTATCTATGGATATTCTAAAGTATAGTCTGTTAGCTTTTAGAATATACTTTGGGCTCTAGAGTAGGCTTTGGTTTTCGCCGAAAGCACACGACTGTAATAGTACTTCCTGCTCTGTATAAAACTTTTCTTCACTGTTTTGAAAAGTTATGCAAAGTTAAGTGTCATATTAGTTCCGATGTTTCTATTACACGTATATATCCGATTCTATCCGATAGTAGCCGAGGTATATTCTAAAAGCTAACAGACTATAAAGAAGCCATTTCCAGTTAACCTGGGTGGGCTGAATTCTTCACGAGTAACATTCAAAGTATCGGTAGTCGGTAGTCGCAGATACACTTTGAAAAATTGTGTTTAGGTTATTTGAAATAAATCCTATTGGGTATATATAAAAAAACTGGTTGTGCGAAAATGTGCTCCCTCTCTCACTTTTCGGTTTTGATTACAATATAAAAACCGTTTGGTTGAAACAACTAATGCATGTAAGTACGAATAGTTTGCAACGTACAAAGTACGCTTTACTCCCATGGTGGATGAGGTTAGCCATTTTGCTCATTGGCATTTCGCTACATACAACGCGAAATACGCTATATTGTAAGATGCATTTCACTTTAGTAGGAAATGCGGAGTTAACGCTACGACTATAATGCACCTACACAAAATCTCCTTGCCTCTGAAAGAAGGCCACCAGTCTTGCAGTGGGTTTATGCATTATAGACTCCCTATTGTCTATTATGTATGGGAAAAAATCCACGTGTCTCCGCTCATGATCGAAGGACTAACTTCGCATGCGCTCGACTAAGACAAATATCGGCAGCCTTACTAATAAACTTGGTGTAAGTATTGTATAACTATGCAGTGTTTTGTCTCCTTTCTTCCAACTGAAAATTACATTCAAATGACGTGAACAAAACACTGTGGAACTATACCAGGCTTAAACGGTGTTTATTAGTAAGAGCCATAAAGTATTAGCCTTTGCCCGCGACTCCGTCCGCATGGACTTTTTTTGCAAACTCGTTCTTTCCCTTAAGGGTTAACTTTAGAAAAACGGTGAAACACTTGTTCAATCAATTGTGTTGAAGAGTATTTATTTTAAGTTTCAAGAAAATTAGACAGCATTCTTTAAACCTCCTATACAAATTTTGGCAACCCTTTTCGCCCCCTTAAGGGGTTGAATTTCGAAAAATCAGGTCTTATTCCTTGCCTACATATTATTATACAAAGAGTATATAAACACTACGTTTTAAGAGACGGGACCTCCCTATAAGCTTTTGTAATGAGTTTAGCCCCGTTAGCAATACCAACCAATAGAGCAAAAATGCAATGTGAAAAATAAGTGCTACCAACATAATAACTTGTCTGTGCAATAGGGACGTCCACTTACATTACTACATTTATCGATATCGATAAATTATCATCCAGGGGCTTCGCAGTCAGCCTAATAAAATTAATAAAAATCAATGTTTTCAATAAGACGACAAATGAAATTAGTATTTTATTATTTATTACCAAATTACAATAATTGTGGTCAAGGTCTATTGAATTTATTTCAGCAGCTATTTGGGTATTCTTTAGAGGTGTCCAATCTGAGCGAACTTCATCAATCGGTGGTTTGGATTCAGGTGCTGAAATCGTAAAAAAAAGTTGATTCGTTATTGATTATTAATATGTTTGTAAACTATGCTACTTACCGGGATAGTTCTGATATGCTGAGATTCCAGGCCACAATAATTGTGGTCAAATCCTGCTGGACCAATAGCAACAGCTGATATTTTGGCTGCTGTACAAGGTGCTGATAATGATAACACTTTGTAATTTATCAAAGTAAACAAACACTAGTTACAAAAAACTTCAGCGATACATGAAAAGTCTACGTACCAGAGTTCTTTTGTGAAGCTCGACAACTAATAGGTTTTTGTATAGCTAAATCTGAAAATAAACAATTGCAAGAATAGTCCGAAGAAAAATAAATAGTTTGTTCCTGTTTACCACATAACTGCATAATATAGTTACATAGTCAATATGTAACTATCAAATACATTTTTATAAAAAATATTTTAAGTTAAAATTAGTAAAAAAATATTTTAAGTTAAAATTAGTAAAAAAATATTTTAGTAATTCCAATCACTAACCAGTTTAAAGTGATGCGACGTGGCTACGTGGTAAGGAAACTCAGCTAGTAAGTAATCAGGAACATGAGGCGCATTTATAAGTAAAGAAGGTACAGCCCTGTAAAAAAATGTTTATCTAAGTAATGTCATTTATGTATTAAGACGTAATAATAATATTGCCTTCTAAATGACGGAGCAAAATACATTCAAATGTTCGACGTAAAGCAAGGCGTATTTTGTGTTTTATTACATAATTATTCATGAAATGTAGTGAGTGTTACATTATTCAAATTCAAATTCAAAATTCAAATTCAAATTAATTTATTTGCTCGAACATGTGTCAGTCATAATACATATCATGCATTTATGGGTGTAAAATATCATAGGTTGGGCCAACATGCTTTACCGACATTGCCGGTGTGCAAATGGTTGTGTGTGGCACATTGTCATTAAAATTAGACTAAGTTGGATATAATTAAATTAATGTCATAATAATAATTAAATTCATATCACAGAGAAAATAATATTAATAAAGATATAAAAATGTCATCACCATTCAATAATATCAAATATGTTAAGTTTATCATTCAAGAATTCATTTACATTGTAGTAGCATTTTTCAATTAACAGTTTCTTAAATTTGGTTTTGAACATATCTGACTCGAGTTTTCTATAGCTTGCTGGAATTTTATTGTATATTAAGGATGCCATACCAAGAATGCTTTTTCTCAGAAGTGTTGTTTGTCCTGGATGTATCTGTATTCTGTCTGGATCTCGTCGATTTCTAGCTACAGCATCAGCGGGTCGTTTGAAGAATTGAGGATTGCTTTTTACAAATGTAGCTACTTCAAGAATGTAAAGTGACGGAAGTGTTAGGATTCGGTATTTAGCAAACACAGGTTTGCAAGTGTCCATCGTCTTCATTTTAAACATAGCCCGTATGCACCTTTTCTGGGCTTTGAAAGCTACGTCCTTATCAGTAGAATTACCCCAAAAGATAATGCCATATCTGATTACAGATTCTACAAGAGCATGATATGTAACTAGTAAGGCATCTATGTTGACTGTTGACGATAGTTTATATAGAACATATGCGGAAGTACTTATTTTTTTACATAATTCTTCTATATGACTTTTCCAATTTAGCTTTCTATCTATTGTAAGTCCCAAAAATCGGGCATTATCGACTGCTTTTATCGTAGTATTTTGGTAAATTAATTTAATGTAATTTAGTTTTTGTGGCCTTTGAGAGAAGTGCATTATGTTTGTTTTGTTTAGATTAATTTTTAAATTATTATTGTCAAGCCAGGATATAATTGATGTCAAGGAATTGCTAATGTCAGATTCATAGTTTATATCATTATATTTTATGGTCACAGTGCTATCATCAGCGAAAAGGGTCATAGGTTGTACAGTTGCTTTTGGAATGTCATTTATATATAGCAAAAAAAGAAGCGGACCAAGTACACTACCTTGTGGTACACCATATGCTACGTTACGAGCATCAGAGGAGTATGATTCTTCATTTTTAGTTTTCATATTAAGTTTTGTAATTTTTGTCACTTGTTTTCTATTTGTGAGGTAGGATTGAATTAGTTTTAAGATAGTTCCCCTTATTCCATAAGCCTCCAGTTTACGTGTCAAAATATTATGGTCAACATAGTCAAACGCTTGCGTCATATCACAGTATATGGCGCAGATAGGCAATCTTCTGTCAACATTATAAATTACATTCTTTAAAAAGTCAAATATGGCCATGTTAATGGTTTTATTATGGCGAAAGCCTTTTTGTTCAGGACACAGAATATTGTTTTTCTCAAGGTAGTTATAAATTTCGTTGTAAAAATACTTTTCGAATATTTTAGAAAAGATTGAGATGAGTGCTATGGGCCTATAGAATTCCATTCGTTCTCTGTTTTCTTTTTTGAATATAGGCTTCACAATTGTCATTTTAAGGATTTCTGGGAACATACCAGTTGTGATACATAGGTTTGTTATATAAGATAAAGGTTGACATATGTATGAATTTACTGATTTTATAACTTTGGTGGAAACCTCATCAAAACCCACGCTATTGGTATTTTTCAGACTTTTTATAATCTTATTGATATGTAAGGGGGTGCATGGTGACATAAACATAGAGTTTTGGCAATGTTCAATTTCGCATGTCACTTTATTACCCGCGTTTGGAATTGGTTCTATTTTTTCAATAAAATAGTTGTTAAACGCAGAGGCAATTGCTTGAGGATGCGTGATTAATTGATCATTTGTTTTAATTTTTGATATTGGTTCTCTGGGTAGATTAGGTCTCGAGTTATTAATAATTTGCCAAGTTGTTTTTGATTTGTTGTCCGATGTTTTAATTTTGTAGTTATTCTAGACGCGTTTAGTTAAAGATATGATGTGTTTTAGTACTTTTGAGTAATTTTTGTAAATGGTTTTATTCATTAAGTTAGGTTTTATTCTTTGTATCCATAATAGGTCTCTCTTTTTTTTACTGCATATTTTTATACCGCGAGATATCCACTTGGGTTTTCTACTAACTCTTATGGTTTTTTGTGTATACGGAAAGCATAGGTCATAGAAAAACTTAAAATGTTCCATGAAGATGCTATAGGCTGTTGTAGGGTCAGTAGCGGTATACACTTCAGAGAAACGTAGCTGTTTTATGCATTCCACAAATTTATGTATGTTCTCTAAACTATAATCACGTTCAGATTTACGCCAGAATTTTAGTTTGAGAGTCTTTTTTACTGGAATTTTTAGTAGTTGAGCGGTGTGATCCGATAAACCCAATTCTAGCACTTCCGCCTTACAAGTCCTTTTACAATCACTTGCTATGTTATCAATACAGGTTTTACTGATTAATCTAGTAGGTTCTTTTAGGCTTAACTTTAGACCGTGGTTCAATAGTAGGCATTCAAGATCTAATGACGTGGTATTATTTTTCAACATGTCAATATTGAAGTCACCAGCTACTATTTTGTTACTACATTTGATTTTGTCGAGGTGTCGTAGTAGTTTTTCAAGTCTAAGAAAAAAGATTTTTAAGTTATTTTGTTTCGGAACTCTGTAGATACATATGATAATAACTTTAAATTCCACTAATTCGATACCGCAACACTCTAATATATTTACCAATGATAGTTTGCTTATTTCTGGTAGTTCTCTCCACTTATAGTTATTGCTTACAAGAATGCAGGCACCACCTCTTTTTGCGTCATTTCTGCAGAAGGATGCAGCTAATGTATAATTTGATAGATTTAGGAATTGTTCGTGGCCTTCCATCATAAAATGCTCAGTGATACATAGAATATCAATGGCTCTATCATTATCCGATAGTTCTTCGAGGTTTACCATGAGTGCATCAGATTTGTTTAATAGGCCGGCAATATTTTGGTGTAGCAGGTGTAGGTGCTTAGTCTCGAAAAAATGTCTGATCATTATTCGTGTGTTCGTAGGATGTTTCATCCTGAGTGCCGTACGTATAGCCTTTGCGAATATAGGTTTTTATACTCTCAATAATCTGTTTCATGCCTCTTTAAGTCAGTTTGCCGGTATTACTTGAGAACATATTTAGAAGCAAATCGGCGTTTGTGTCCAGAAACCAGGCATACTTATGTGTCTCAATGTCAAGGTTGAGCATATTGATAAATAGCTCTGCTCTGTGGTTGAACATCAAAGCTCCACAGACGTATGTTGGTGGGCAGATTATCACGTTTGTGTGCGATATCTTAGAAACTGTGCGTCTTATTTCTTGTATTAGATCTAGATAGTTTTTCGTTGCCTGACATTCGCTTTCACCTAGTAAAATTATGCAAAAGTCGTCCTGAGTGAAATCGGCAGTTTTTTTTTTCTATATCAGCTAGAAGCTCATGTGTTGTTGCTTGTGGTTTTGAGTAGTGACAGATAGCATATTGATCAGCGAATGCATCTTCTAGGTATTCAAGGACGTGCCTGTTTCTGTCAGTTATAACACATAATTTGTATTTTTTATGTTGTCCTGCCATTGTAAACTTCTGGACACATGGTTTTGATGTCAGAGTATTTTTTAACTTAGCAGAATAGGTTTCTTGTTGGTTTGATTTTGGATTTAGGCTAGGAGTTTTTTCAATGCCGACGCTGGTGCATTTTTTTCGTTTTTTGTCGGTGTTGAGCTTTTTGGTTTCTTTTTTTCGCTTTTTTTTGCCAATTCTTGAGTCTGGGTCGATTTAGATTTCAGTTTCTTGTTCATCGGCGTAGCACTGGGTATGTTGAGGCACAGTTTACTATTTTTCCTAGGCGTAGTAAGACTACAGTTTAAGGTGGCTGTGGCTTTTTTAATTATATCGTGCTTTTTTGTCATTTCTGTTAATTCGTCTTTTAGTGTCGCATTTTCAAGTGTTAGATTCTTTATTTCTTCGATTGCGATCGTGACTTCCAACTTTAAGTCCTCAATTTGTTTTTTTAATGTGCTTATTTCAGTTGGCTCTTCATCATCAGATATATTCGGTAGGCTACAGGTGCTGCCATTTAGCGCGTGTTTGTAGTTTTCGCTCGTATCAAGTTCCGATGTAGATAAAGGTCTTTGTTTCCGCATCGTTATATTTGAAAGAAATGAGAAGGAATTCATTTTGTTGAAACAAAAATTAGCACAAAATAAAATTCTTCGTGTAGTCTCGAACTCGCGTCGCTACTCCATCGGTAGCTAGGAGTAGACAGTTTAGCCACTACGCCACGGTGTAGTTAAGAATCGAAGTGGAATTAACTATCTTATTCGTGGGAAATATGATGGATTGTCATAAGTGGGTTATAGTGGGTAGCCGTGAAAACTGTGTGATGTGTCGTTCTTTTCGCACTTATAGGTTTTATATCTCACTACATTCACACATAGACACTTGGTTTTAGATTGCGATCGTTAGTCGTTGATGTTTTTGTCGATTAGGGCACTAGTTTAAGATTTTCTCATCACATTATTTGCACAAATGTTAGTATATAGTAAGCATTATAAAATCGTCCACTTTTCTGTCGGAAATGTAGGTTTTTTCTAGGTAAAATTAATTAACTTTGGGGAGCAACTGCCACAACCTGTTGATAGTATTACGCACACACCAACAGTATATAACACAACTCACCATTTCTTTAATCGGCTTCCTTTTAAAATCGTTGTTAAAATATTTCGGCCGGAAATGATCTCTACAAACATATTTATGTTGGTGGAGTTTTTCGATGGGGATATACGCAAGATCTTCCACAATTTTCACCCATTGTCTGCATCTAAAAAAAAACCACATGCAATGCAGCTAATGCTAATAGTGCATCGTTGAAATATTGTTATGGCTTTCAGCAATTCACCCGTCGTACACCGAGTAGTAATTCTGACCAAGGTACTTATCAGATATTTTTTTATCTATATTGAATAATAATAATAATAATAATAATAATAATAATATATTATATTGAATATGTGTATGGCACATCACTATGACATTGAAACCTCATAATATTTTTCTCTTATTAAATTAGTTACGTTATTTAACATAATTTATGATCTTGCTCTTGTGCAAGATGACAAAAACTGTAGCCAGAAATACTTACCGGTCTTTATCCCTATAGGAAATTTACTCATAAACTTTCTTTTGGTAGGTACCCTTTGACCGGCTGCATCTTATTTTACAAATGGCACAAGTTCGACACCAGCTGATCAGTGCCATTATTAAAAGAAAATCACTAAACACTGTACAAAAAGATACACACAGCTAGATATTGAAAAAACATAAAACACAAAAATTATAAACTAGAAATGTGCCGCGTTCCGCCATATTTGTTGTTTTCAGTTTGACATTGACAGCAAAGAAAGAGTAAGTAGTATTATAGAGTGAGACAAATATATGTCCGCCATTAAATGGGGGCTAAATGCGAACAAATAATTCAAAGTTGCTACTTGCGCTAGGCTGTTATTATATATACAGGGCGTCCCAAAGTTATGGGCCATGATGGGAAAGTACCTTAAATATCGTAGATAGGGTATTTCGCTGAAAGAAGACTTTATGTTATTTTTAAAAGTTAGTAATTCTGCATTCAAAGATTTTCAAAAAATTACTTGCCTTGTCTGGGAATCGAACCGACTTAAATTTAAAAAAAAAAACACCCCCTACTTTTATGATGCCAATCGAAAGAATGGCCAAAAACTAATAACTCTTCTTAAGTAACATAGTATTTTAAAAGAAAGGAACAGCGTGAAATTAATCATTTTAATCAAATTAAAAACATACATGAAACTGCCCTAGTCAATTAAGTTGAAAATTAAAAATGAAAATCAACAGGCAGCGGACTCATTAAAAGATTGACGATTTGCGTAAGACAAGAGGGATCACATTTTGAGCATTTAATTAATTAATTTACAAAAAAATACCCACTTCATTGACTACGGCAGTTTCATGTATGTTTTTAATTTGATTAAAATGATTATTTTTACGCTGTTCCTTTCTTTTAAAATACTATGTTACTTAAAAAGAGTTATTAGTTTTTGGCCATTCTTTCGATTGGCATCATAAAAGTAGGGGTGTTTTTTTTAAAATTTAAGTCGGTTCGATTCCCAGACAAGGCAAGCAATTTTTAGAAAATCTTTGAATGCAGAATTACTTTCTTTTAAAAATAACATAGTCTTTTTTCAGCAAAATACCCTATCTACGATATTTAAGGTACTTTCGCTTCATGGCCCATAACTTTGGGACGCCCTGTATATATATATATATATATATATATATATATATATATATATATATATATATATATATATATATATATTAACTTTTGCACTGAGGGTCTATAGACCCTCAGTGCAAAATTTCAGCTTCCTAGGTCCAACGGCTTGGGCTGGGCGTTGATGAGTGAGTCTGTCAGTCAGGACTGAATTTTATTTGTATAGAATTATTCAAATAACCACAAATTGAATGGCACAGCTAAGAAAGTAACAATATTAAATCGGTGGTTGCACAGATAGAATAGAGTAGAGCCATCCGCTGCTGCTGTTGCTGCTGCTGATGATGATGATGATGATGATGATCCGTTGGTCTCTCCGCTAGATTTTGGTATTTGTTGTGGAGCCCTAGATAAATCATCACCGATCAAAGACCCCTATTGCCAATGTTTTTGGTGAATAGAGCTCCTGGGTCGGGCCTTCGTTATGTCCGCATCCAGTGTCCCTGGCGCATGTAATTAGCAGACCGGATGACGCTCCGGAACTCTTTTATTGCCCCTAATGTTCGTCCAAACTGCCGTCTCATCGCGGCGCGCGCGTCGTTGGAGACGGCCTTTATTGTCTCGCGAAACTCGCCGTTTTAAAAGAAAAAAATTACGGCCAAGTGCGAGTTGGATTAGCGCACCGTGGTTTTTATAATGTCATTAAGGCGTTTCGGGGGCGTTTCGCTAACTAGCGCCACGAATGGAAAAAAACATAACTTGTTTTATGATACGTTTTTATTTTATTTTTAATGCACTAACCCGTGCTAAGTACAATTTTAAAAACCTATTTAGAGACCTATTTAGAGGCTAAAAATTCCACCCATGTCGGGATTCGAACCCGCAACCTCTGGCTATCCGTGCCAGCGCTCTTTCCAACTGAGCTAATGGGCGACTCACCGGCATCAGTGAAATTTCGAACCTCTTTACACTATTCTCTGTATTACCTATTTAGAGGCTAAAAATTCCACCCATGTCGGGACTCGAACCCGCGACGTCAGGCTAACCGTGCCAGCGCTCTCCCAACTGAGCTAATGGGTTTTTATCTAAAAGTGAACATGGGAAATCGTAACAACTGCGATAACTATTTTTAGAACTTACAGTCTAGAACCTATGATCAATATATTAGAACTTTAATCGATTTCCGCCCGGCGGAAAGTGATTAAAGTCCTTGGTTGTTGATTCAATTTTTTAAAAATACTTGTCACAGTTGTTAAGATTTCTTATGTTCAATTTTAAATAAAAACGTATTATAATTTTATTATAACACAAGTTATGATTTTTTTCTATTGGTGGCGCTAGTTAGCACCCGAAGCACCTTAAAGACTTGCCATCTTATTTATACACACATAATTCCTGAAAATACTCCTCAAATGCAGATTGATTGTTTACTGTGGTACCCATGGAGAAAGATTTTACAAAAGAATATTGTTCAATAAAGTGTTCTCTACAAGTAGGTATCTATCTATTTCAACTCTCGCTATTTAAACCGCTACTTTTTAAATAAACTTGTTTTTTCTGCATTCAATTTACTCCCTTAGCGGGAGTCTGACACTTGACCGGATTTTGTTATTTGTATCTGTTTTTACGATCGAGCAAAAATAAAATGAAATAATCATTGTACAAAAAACGAAATTTTAACTTTTGTATCATCTTACGGGTCATGGATAAACACATTTTGTGGAAATTGCTACTGGCTACCTTGTTTGGTACAAATAGATAGCGTAGCTTTAGGAATAGGCTCGCTTTGGCAGCCTTGAGGTTCGGAACCCTGAAAATAAATTTAGCATGATACGAGCAAGAGGTCGGGTAACGAGGTACTTGAGATTAGACTACAAATGCCAGCACAGCGTAGAATAGTCACCAAGGGGGCTAATAATCCAAATAATTAATTGTCTCAAACATGAAATTATGCGAAGGCTCGTGGCCCAGTGGTGGTACCGAGTGATTGGAATCAATCATTAAGTTAAGCAACAACAGGCGCGGTCAGGTGCTGGATGAGTGACCATCCCGTGATTGCCGCTCTGCCTTTCTTCCGTGCGATACCGTGCTTTGCAAGGCACGTTAAGCCGTTGGTACCGGCTGTCACGTAATGGCAGTCGTTAAAACATGTCAGAGGCCTTATAGGCGACTTTATTACTTCTGACAGTAAGGCCCGCCACTGTCTTACAATCCACCACCAACCCGGACTTGGCCCCGTTGTGGAGTAGGGACTAACCTTCCTGCGGTACAGTAAGGCCACTTGCATCAGCCCGGGTTAGCTGATTTGACTCGAGTTAACCGGTTCGCTAATTTCGTTCGATAAATTCGCATGCAAAATGATCGATTTAACCGGTTAACTCGAGTCAAATCAGCTAACCCGGGCTGACGCAAGTGGGCCTAAGAGACCCGTGCCCCAGTAGTGGGGACATAAAAAGGGATGATATCACAAAACGTATAAATAAAATAAGAGGTTTTATTTAGTAGTAATGTATAAATATTATCTACCTAATATACTAAGAGTGTGACGCATTAAATTCATCATTGTTATTGTAACATTTTTGGCTTCGAACGCTTCTGATGAAAGTTTTTCTAGGAATCCGCATAGTATTTTTCCTATAGGCATTTTCTCTTAGGCGTAATAGAAGTAAAGGGAGCAGAGAGAACCGTACTAGATCGTCCAACTTAAAAAATATATTGTATAATATCTATAGGCCTCTTCATCTAATAATTTCATTCCATTGTTGGAACTGTACCGGGACCCTACACAGAGTAATAGATAGTAGGTATTATTGTTTGAGCAAGTGACTGCGTTCTGACCGAATATTCTAAGAAGATCAACTCAGGACACTTATAAGCAAGTGTACGGCACTACGCACATTCGTTTATAAAACCCTTCATGCACGATTCAGCATCGTATAGTTTCCCGCCTATTTGTAACGCAAATCCGTATTGTAGTGATTCGTATCATTCGAAGTCGTAAGAGAGAGCAGAATCAGGTGTAAAACAGATATGTGCCTCTTTCCAAATCCGCACTTATACAACGTACGAGTATTGAAATAACTCAAAACTTTGAGATCAATTCTTCAATATCGATCAATAAACCAATATCAATGAGCAAAACTCAAAAAAAAAATTTTTTCCACTTACAATTGACCACGTCGAGTTTCATGATGGACTGAAAAATAAATAAAGAATTGAAGGTATTGCGTTACCCACTCCAATAAAACTTTGTATGCATAATGCTCTTGGTTGAAGCTCCTAGAAACCCCTTATTGCTTACCTTGCTTGCCGTAGCAGGAATCTATGTTAGTAGCAACTTGTATAGACTTCTGTAGTGAATATCAGTGACAAGAGGGCAATCTATCAAGCAGAGACTGGGGCATTATGATGATCGCCTCTTTTGATGTTCGGCTAATGCGTGATAATGCGCGGAGGGTTGTCATCTGCACTATCTCCATAATATTATAATGAAGAAGGGATATTTGTCTGTCTTTAGGGATAATATCAACCATCTTGCTAGTATATCATTAAGGCTGCTCTTACATCTGGTATGCAGTCTCAAACATTGCAACATCATCACTATCACTACATAGTATAAAACAAAGTCGCTGTCTGTCGTCCTTATGTATGCTTAAATCTCTAAATGTACGCAGTGGATTTTGAAGCAGTTTTTTTAATAGATAGAGTTATGCTAGAGGAAGGTTTATATGTATAATACATGCATAAAATTGTAGAAAAACACTAATAAATTTAGCATTTCTAATGTGATGTCGTAAACACTTTTTGCGGTTACAGTGGAAACGCTTGCTGAACCCCACGAGAAAAATGAAAATAATGTAGGTACTACATTATTATACACCTTAAAAAGGCACGGATAGCCAGAGGTCGCGGGTTCGAATCCCGGCATGGGTGGAATTTTTAGCCTCTAAATAGGTTTTTTAAAACACCTTAAAAAGGTCAACAAAAAAGTCCGCGATGGTATATTATGTCTATCACTTAACCATAACCCACAATAACCATTATTTTATCCTTTACATTTTACGGGAATTTTAATATAGGAAGAAAAGTATGTATTTAAAATATCCGTAATTTTATTATGTAGCAAAGCTCTGACCACTATAGGCTGTCAACTTACAGGATTGTTGGTAAATACCTACAACCTTTCGGACGAACAATTGTTATCGCGGCCGCAAAGTACTGTTTTGCGAGTTACTTTCAGATTGTCTCATCAGTAGGATTGAAGATTGGTGCAGTCTACAGCACATTAACCTTTACATGCGTGCACTCTACTCAGTTACGTTACGGATGATTTCGCTACACCATTTTGTAGGTCGACTTGCAGTCGTCTGTACATGTTGTGACACTTCGTAAAAAAAGTACTTGGTAAAGTCGCGGGTAATGCCTAGTCAACCAAGACCGTCATCGAATGATATGCTCATTTTAAATTTCAAGTGTGGGTTTATTTATGATTTAACACGAGTTTTTTGGGCTGCCGTTTCGCGGAGTCGTTTGGAATACTGATGTATATAATTAATTAATGTATTATCTGTTACTATCTATAGATTGACATCAATATACTCGTACAATCGAATATTCTACTCCTTTATGGAAACACCTCTTAATATTTTTCTGAAATCGCAGTTAAATCTAATAAACCTAAATTGTTTCAACAAAGTAATCGAGGTACTGATTAGCTATGGGTATTTGCATGTTAATGTTTTGTTGTTGGATGGTTGATTAATAATTTTTTTTATTTGTGAGTATCACCAACTTTCGAAGTTCTAAACAACCGTTCTGAAGTATCACCCGCATTCTCGCGTAACCGTTTTTTTGGGTCGTTGTAAAGATGAGAATTTGCTGGTATTGCCGGTTTATTATCCTATTGCTTCTTTCCACAGAGTGAGAACGACAGAATGGTCGGTTTCACATAGATAAATAATCGTAACTACAGGATATAGTCGGACTGGTAGTTTCATACATTTAGTCGTACTAAGGCCCTTGTACGAACGTTCTGTGAACGTTGTTTGAATACTTGTCCTGCGATGTCGTGGCGTTACGGTTATCGTTCAATGTGAAATCGGCCAATGTCAGGCGCGAGGGTTTTGACATGAGCCTCATAGAGCACATTGTTTGCCTGTTAGACTAGCATCATTTCACAAAGTCACCTTGCCTATCACGGGCATTATTCACGCCTCTCGATATCCAAGTCGAGTACCTTGGTTGTATGTAACGAGCTGGCGCATCAGGCGATAGTCACAAATCGGGTGCAGGTCGAAGGTTCACTTTGGGACTTGGCAATCGAGGTCTTTTCGATGGCGAAACGTGGGCCGTCTCCGGACTCCGCTTTCATGGTTCTGTTTTAGTAATTCTGTTTAATCGTCCAGACTTTAACCGTTCTAATCGCGACTCGCAAAATCGCTTCAAAAATACAAATTCAAATAAACAATGTGTTTCCTTGTACTTTACGTTGATTTGACTTTTGTTGTTATGTTTGTTTGTCTATTGCTGTAAAATTGTTGCTTTGTTTTACGTATGCCATTTAAATTGTTTTAAGTGTGTGTGTGTGTGTGTTTGTTTATGCAGATGCAAATATTTTTTTTATCAGTTAGATAAAATTTATCAATTTAAATGGAGTTCTATATTTTTATTACAATACTTAAGCCACATTTAAGAAAGTGGTGCAAATCGACCTAAACTATGGAATAGCATCGCGAGTCATTAAAAATGTAATAATAATATTTTCTATCATAGATATGGTGACATTTGAGGGATACGAGAGCGCCAAACGCCAGCTGAAGATTCAGTTAATAAAAACTCCACCAATTTGATTCTGCTCAATAGGCTCGTTTGAAATGAAAGCAAAACGTAAACGGCCCCCGCGGGCAGGTCGCGCAATTGTTATGCTTATATTGTTCTAAAATAATTCATTGATCCATGGCTTAAGAGACTTCAGTATGGATATCGCGTCAATAGCTCTTGCCTGCTGCGTTAGAATACCATGTTCGAGCTCCAAAGTTATTAGTTCAGTTGTCGATAAGCTGTCGATATAGAATTATTATAATGTGGAACCGCAGTTCGAGCTTCCAAAGTAAGGCAACAAATTAGTAGCCAAATTAGCATACTTAGCGTAGGCGCTTGTCAGTGTTGCACTAGGTGTGCGAGTCCGCGAAAATAGTTTATATCAATCTGCTTAGGCACAAACTTGTTACGTTAACGTGTGCGTGTCGCCTCTCTTTTGAGCGGATTTTTGTTCGACACACTCTGTCTTTACGTGGTATTACTTTGCCTGTCGAGCGTTTCCTCTGCGTGTAGTGCTCGCACAAAGGTCCCACAGCGTTCGCGGGGCATTATCTGCGCCGGGCCGGGGACTGGCTGCGGCGGGCGGGCGTTATCTCCCTCGTTTGTCCGCACTCGGGAAGCTCTTTGCTTGAGATACGCGGGAACTTCGTTCCTTGCAGCTTACGACTATACGGCCGCTCCCTTGCTTCCACAACGGTGCGAAGCTGAATTTACGACGTTGCAACTGCGAAGTAGTGCCCACAAATGCCCAACTACTCAGTGACTTCTGGTTAGTTGGTTTGAGACAAGCAGAATTCGAAATAACCGATGTACGAGTCAGACGCGGAATCAGAAGCGTTCTCGTAATTTGTCCGGCTAACATCGGATGCATTCCATCAATAAATATATATATGTATGTATGTATATATATAATATGTATACATATTATATATATGCTTTGGATTAATCGTATTTTTATAAGTCCTGTTATAATATATATATATATATGTCGCAATACCACACGCTAACGGTGAAGGAAACATCGTGAGGAAACCCGCGGCTTGGTTGGCTCCGCACGTATTGACTAGTCTTTCCTGTGGGCTAGGCCGACTAAGCTGTCAGGATGGTATAGGTGCTGGGCAAGCCTACACCATCTATAAAACCATGACCCAGGCACTACAGCGTCGGAGTGGTCCCTTCACCCATCTAGTGTGAGTGAAGATACCACTGTATAAATCATCTCATTAAGTAGATGCAAAAAGGCCAATATATAATATATATATATATTATATATATATATATATATATATATATATATATATATATATATATATCTATATATATATATATATATATATATATATATATATATATATATATATATATATATATATATATATATAACAGGACTTATAAAAATACGATTAATCCAAAGCACTCCGTAGCGCCAGTGGATACGCTCCCCGAGCCGTGGCTACGATTTTTGCCAACCACAAATGCAACCACAAACAACACATCAAATAACGCTAAGCTTACTCAAAACGTGCTCTAAACTGACTCTATGAACTATGATAAAATATGAACTGTGTTCATACCACCTTTCATATAGTCTTAAAGTCACTTAGCACTATAAAGTTATCGAGTCGTGTAATAACTTTATAGTGAACCTAACACAAAATTAATTTCATTATTATAAATGTTTTATAAATTATGTTCCTTTTGCAAGCAAGTGCGTCATGATTGCGAGCTGAGAATGGTTTTTTCGCGCTAAATTACTGTTCTATTTTCTTTACAATTTGCTTTTTTCAACTTGTTCGTCTCACGGTCTCATACGTCTGGTTGGCGAGATTATGGACGAAATGGCTCGTTGCGTCGAATATTTTTCTCAGTACTCGTGAGCTAATTGTTTTGTTACACAGCGATAACTTTTCTTTGTTTGTTAAGGCGATAAAACTCACTCACTGACTGCTCGTTGCTCGCTGAAAGAAATGCTTTCACAAAGCAATAAGGAAGGTTGACAACTTTTGAATAGCCCTCTTATATCTAAATTACATTTTGTTTCGTTTTAAGCCACCTCCAGTTCTTTGACTTTAACATTCTTCGTTTTATTTTCGCAGGTATGGAAGTCAGACCGGTCAGCTATCAGTTAACAATATTCAAAACATTAAGTAAGTAGAACGTGGTTTGCAAAATGTTATAAATAAATGTGTATCAATTTATTCCCAACATAATCTAGCACGCGGTGGTTTTCAACGTAATTGTGGCACTTCCCGACTTGCTCGCTTCCGGCAATCTTTTCGTATGCTCTTTTTTACGAGCAACATAAAAAACAACTCAACGAATGGCCTGTACTTCCATGCAGATACATAGGGAATAAGGGGCGGCGGCTTCCCTTGAAATATGAAACGCTGCGCTACCTAATTCCTTCGGCCATTTTCCGAATGGAAAAATTCACTCAGCGCACAGCCGCAAGCGATTACTTCTCTTTACCCAGTGACACGCGCGGGGGCTGGGGGGCGGGGACAGACACCGGCCACATAAATAATCGCGAGCTTACGATTTCAACTGCCGAGCCGGAATACGTCAAGGAAACGCTGAAAGTAAATTGATCGCGAAATGTTAGCCTCTAATGGCGCGTAGGGTCGATGATACTTGAGCAGCGCGATCGCTTTCATTGAATAGATACCGTCCCGCAGACAGTTTATTCTGTAGTTCATTCGGCAAAAACTTTGGGCAAGCACTAAAGCCTCTTTATCACACGAGTTGACAGACAATCGCACATTAAAAGCGAGACTCATAAATGGCGGGTTGGTTTTGCGAGTGACCAGGCGAACCGCAGCCCGTAAATCCGGCGGGCGCGGTGTGTGCGTCGGATCCCGCGGCATAAATCGCCGATTGTTCTGTCAACGTGTGGGCGCCGCCGATGACACCTTCCGGCGAACTTTCCTCCCGAGATCCACATCCACCGTCCAGTCTGTGGGTTGAACAAAAAAACAGAACGAGAAGTGCGATGACTCACGCCCAGAAGGCACCAAACTAACTATTAGGTACAGACTTAGCTTCGCATTTGAAAAGGATAGTCCTCCATATACCCTAACTCGAAAGTTTATAATCGCAAAAAAACCTCTAATTTTCGGCTATTTACTTTATATTAATTTTAAAAGGATTATTTTCTTATGCTGTAAGATTGATTCATGACTCTAGAGAAGTGTGTTGTGTTTATAATGGGATAGTATGAAAAATATGGCACAAATGGTCATATCCGATTCCCGTTTCTCAATTGAACCCTAAGATTGTTCCGGCAAACCCCAAAAAAAAAATTGTGTCATCGAAAAGTTCAAAAGCAAATTCGTGCGCTTAATGTAATAGAAGTTATGAAATTGAATGTCCCCTCTTCCGCCCTCGCAACACTACTCGAAGGTATTTGCCCTCCTGGGAAGCGCAAACAAAAATATGAGCGTAAACAGCTACAGCGCCGCTGTGCAGGGACTAGGGAGCGAACAAATAGCCCCCGTGACTTTCGTTCCACGAACATAATCCTCGGCAAAATAAGGTCAAAAGATGGGAGAACTCGCTTCTGTCTGTAGCTATTGAAAAATGCACTTCAAAAGTTATTCGTGTTAAGCCTAGCATACTTGAGTAATCGTCGGATAAGCCAAAATATAAACCGAGACAACCAAAAGAACCATCGCCAGAAACCGAGGGCTGGCATTAAAATTTTATAGCAGACCGGAGAAAAATTGTTGTAAAATCGCGATAAGCCTGTAATACGGACGCAGACGGCTGAGGCATCGATTCGGGGTAAATGCTGCTGCGAGAAAACCGATCTCGTTATGATAGTTTTCATGTGGAACCCCTCAGGCCTCGTTAGGGCCAGCCGGCGAGATAGGACCGACTGCCGATCCTACCCCAACCGTGCCATGAATTAATTTGCGTCTCGGTTTTGTACATGTAAAGTAGATCGTAATAAAGATATCACCAGGTTGATCCCTTCACTTTGTAGCATCTCCTATCTCCGGGACCGCTCCTGGATCCGCGACGTCTTGTTAATCACGCACGCCATAAGTCGTGTAGGCAGCTCTTCTTCAAAATATTGCTCTATATAAGGTTTTCTAAAAATGGGCCATCCCTGAAATACCCCAACCAAAGTTTGCGTTGTATAAGACCGTTTAATGGTCGTTTTACTCAGATTTGTATTTTTTGAAATGTCAGAGTACGATTTGATCGAATTCCCGCTTTACACGCTACCTTATCCTTTGGTAACTCACTGTACAACACAGAAAAGGACTTTAAGGTTACCCTGCATACATAAAGTTATGTTAGAGTACCTATAACTTATTGATTTTCCGGAATACGAGGACTCTGATAGTAGGCGCTTATGAAATACGACGCTGTGTCTCAATAAAGGACTTGATATAGCGACGTGACAACAAAGAGAAATGCTCGGGACCAATGCGCGATAGCCTCAAAGTGATCTGACGTAGGATTTGAAACAGAATAACCATTATTTTCCTATATCTCGTGTGTGAAACATTTTTATATTATGCAAGGTTATAGTTTTTTAGTGCTGTAACATGCAATATGGGTTTCCATTGAAAGCTGGCGAACCTTTTTCATACGACGCGCAAATTTTATATTCTCAGTACGTGTCGGAGTCAGCAAACAGCTGCAAGGTAAACGATTTACAATGGCGTGCATTGTTCATAATTTTGCTGTATTGTTTAACGATTGCTGATATTTATTATGGCTTCAAACCTTGATGGATTTAGTGTAATTTACGCAGTCTGTTTCCAAAAAGTGGATTAGAAACCTTTTTTTATGTTTTAATTCATAAGAAACCATCGACATCAACCCTTGTATGTCCCCACTGCTGGGGCACGGGTCTCTTCCGGCATCGCAGGAAGGTTAGGCCATATTCCACCACGGGGGCTAAGTCCGGGTTGGTGGTGGATTGTAATATAAGCATATAAGACAGTGGCGGGCCTTACTCTCAGAAGTTATCAAGCCGCCCATAAGGCATCTGACATGTCTTAACGACTGCCATTACCTGACAGCCGGCACCAACGGCTTAAGAGCCTTGCGAGGCACGGGAGCACTCGGAAAAAAATGCCACTAGCGGTAGTCACGGTACGGTCACCTATCCTGCACCTGACCGCGCCGCGCCCGTTGTTTCGTAACTCTTGTGATTGATTTCAATCACTCGGTTCGATTATGCCACTAGCGCATGAAAAACCACAATTTCACCATTTTGCCAAACTGCTAAAGAAATCTATCGGCACGGTCTTGGAAATAATTTTTATATATCGACTTACCTATTTAAAGTGCAATTTTCTAAGATGGTAGAGATACGTTCATCGTACCTTTCATCGTTACTACCACGGGTTTTGTTATGAATCATTTAGTAGGTAGGTACGTACGACATCATTAGCTTAATTTTGATCCGCAAAAATGTGTCTGTAGCCACATTAGACCGCTATTAGAGTAGAGTAATAGCCGTCGCTAATGTGTTGTAGTAACGACTGAAACATGATATGAGGACTTGTTCCTCGGGGTAGGTAGTGTGGAGGGCACTCGAGTGCCGCAGCCGCCGTGACGGCGTGATGGATGCGCGGAATGACCGCGATATGTCATCGCCTCGGATGCCACTCCACGATCACTCTTAAGCTTTTTGCCAACATTTTCTTGCAAAGACGCTACGGTCAGGCATAATGCAAGTCAGGTCCACAGCCAAAATTCGCGCAGTCGGGATAAGTTTACGATGAACACGGTGTTTTTTTTTATAATACCTGTTTGTTAGTATGAAAAACCACGCTGGAGGCCTATTTCCTGCAGTGTGCATCAATGATGATGATTTGTTAATTCTGCTTAACTAAAGTCCGAGTTCTAAGCCAATAAGAGCCGGTATACATCCATGCAAAGTCAGGGTGATTTGTTTAAGTTATTTGTCGGGTATCGTACCATCTACATTTAATTTCAAAGGTATATTTATTTTTAAATACTGTCAAGTCAAGAAATCGTTTCTTGAAATAATGAGAAAAATTAATGACTTAAGACGAGCGAATAGTATGACAGATTACTATAAACGGTTTATTTACATGCAGACAAAAGCTAAAAGAAATAGAATATAATTTTTGTAACCGCAACATACGCCTCCGTTCGTAATATAGGCGATATTTTTATCTGGAGAATGCCAGCACGTGTTTTTGTATTCAATCGGCACACATTAGCCCGCGATAGTATTGAAATTGTCCGGCAGTCGTTCATCGATCATGTTGATTTACCATTACCGAAGCCTTTTCGACAAGAGAGACACGCTAATGAAATGCGTCTCATGTCGTACTCCTCCATAAAACATTACCGCCCGTCGCGATGTGTCGTGTATCGTTTCGCGTTTTATCTTTATCGAATGAAGTCTGCATTTCTAATTTTAATTTGATCTTTCTGCCATTTGTTTTGTACGATCGGGAATTAGCTTTGAGTTCGGACGGAGCTGATTAAAGTGCAGTTTTTTTTCAAGTTTTTTGAGGGGCTGTTACATAAATCATATTTGCGTTTTCGGGTAGCATTAATCATCATGTTGTGTAGTGGGACGGCGGCGAACATTGTGTTTAAAATTCGCAATGAACATTCGTACCGTTCCTCTACACTTCAATGTTATTGTTTTCCAAATTGCGTCACAAATAATTAATAAAGCGCATCGGAAGCTAAAGGTATTGGGTTAGGTATTATAAAAAATCTGTTTATATGGTTATTGCTTTATCCTGAAAAAACATTTTGACATTTTCATTACTCTTGTAGATAATTTGTCGTAAAGTGATTCAAGCGACAGTTTTTGGCTCAAAAAACAAACCAAATACGTGTCACACTCGCGCACCGAAACATCTGTTCAAATTCGTATTCATACTTATTGTAAATAGTTTAGTAATCGAGTCTCGCTGATTTTCCGAACTTTCCCCGAACTTAAAAGACAAGTTTTTTTGTTTTATTACAAATGTATAGTTTCAGATTTTTTCCTGCATTTGTAGTACAAGACTTGTCAAATTTCATTATTTCATTTCAAATTTCATCAACGAGAAGGTCCCTAATGAATTTTGATTCCATTGCCGAAATATACGTTTATAAAGAGACTAGTGCAAGTGCAGTCGACAAAGCATCAACCTTTACATGCGTGCACTAAACTCAGTTACCTTATAGGCTTTGCAACTAAAATGCAAAACTTGATGTACTTTCAACTGTTGCAACAGTTGAAAGCACATTAAGTTTATTTGCAACAGTTTTTGACCATTGGACCCTTCGGACCATTGTAAATGAGATAATTTATTGTTGCTACATCCTCCGTACCCTAAAAACGAAAACTTGTATGAGGAGCCGCCTTATTTTTTCTCTTTTGTATTATGTATTATTTGTTGGGCAATCCACTCGAATTCTGTGAAAATTTGAACTAGCTACAAGGGTTCAATATAAAGCATTTTATAAGTCATGCAGACGTTGCAGACAAATTTAAAAGGTGCCGTTTGCATCCTTCGGTTACGCAACCCTAAGAATATCCTTGCGTGCACTCGGGAGTAGTTCAAAATGGTTTGTAGCGCGACGTGATCCGATCATATTGATTGCGTGATTGTGTGGATCGGTTGCTCGGTAAAGAAAGGGGAGGCTCGTTACGTCGACGATGCTCCAGGGATGCCCGGGAATCTAGGCGCACACAGCGCCAGGCCAAGTTCTCGACAGGTCCGTAAAAATGTGTTTGTTTCACATTTATTCAGATCGGGACCCTTGGCGGGGAGTCCCGATTCACACATAGCCGGTTTTTATTATCAAGGCGCAAAGGGTGCGCCTGGCCAATATCTCGGCCGGCCGGCAATGTGCATACATTGCGCCCTTTTCGACCACCGTCAGCTTTGGAAGCCAGTTATGTCATGATATTGAAAATTGACCTGAAATTATAAATTTCAGCACTCGTTGACACACTCTATCAGTGATGGATGATCACACTAATATTACAAAGGCGAAAGTTTGTGAGCGTGTATGTTTGTTACTTCTTCACGTCTAAACAGCTGGAGCGATATTAATAAAATTTGGTATGGAGTTAGCTGATAGCCTGGATACGCTAAGTAATATCTTTTACTGTTAATAAACAATTTATTTTCCCTAATAAACCGCGGGTAGCACCGCGCATCACAGTTAGTTCTACATAATTCATATTGAATCCTGTTTGTTTTTGAACGAAGACGGGTAATAACAATTCTGATGCAGCTTTACATATAGTAATATTTACCAAGTAGAGAAAATATCAAATAGGATATCCAGGTCCAGGTATTATCTTAAAGATAGCAAGTTAATATACCCCCCTAATATTATTATTAATATTATGTTTGTCTCTATTTACAGATTTAAAAAATAACGTATTCAACAAAGAAAAGTATATTGTTTTGATTTTAAGGCGGTGCCCGTTGTTAACTAGCGCTACCAATGGATATAATCATATCTTCTTTTATAACGGATCTTTAGAAAAAAATTAACATGATAAATCTCTATAAATATAGTAGCTCTTCTTAGAACCTACTGACAAGAACCTACTCCCAAGAATTACGACTTGCAGGTTTGCTTAAAAATGCAGTTCTTAGCGGTATTTGATTAAAGTTCTAGGTTGTGTTAATCATAGGTTCTAGACTGTGGGTATAGTAGATTGTTAAACGAGGGTCGAAAGAATCAATTCCCAAGGTATGTAGCCCGAGCGCAGCGAGGGCGGCTATAGTCAGAGTAGGAATTGATTCTTTTACCCGTGTTAAACACTTTACTTTTCATTTCGAGTGTGAGGAAAATAAAAACTGATTTTTAATATTCAAGTCTTAGCATAAAAGATTATTACCTATTTTTTTTAAATTCCGTCAAAGATACATTTAACAGATTAGTATCCCGCCAATTTATGTCGACTTTTTAAATATGGAACTCACCGCGTAATTGTTCACACTGGCTGTTTATAAACTCACATGGCCGCAGCATTTTTTTAATTAGTCTTTTTTTTACATAAAACTCTTCACAGCTGACAGTAGTTTTATTTTTAAAGTTCATTCCGGCCCGTAGGTGGGAAGTAATTTGTATGAGTTTTTCCCTCCCTATGGAGGGAAGCAGCATTTTCCACCCAATAATCAGATCAAAACAACACTACTTTCAGATTATACTTTCAGAGTCAGAAATGAAAAAATTGTTGTCACACTTGCTAACATTTTTGAAAAAACGTCTTAACGTCAAGTTATTTTGTTTTTCCATTACGGTAAGCACCTTAAAACAATCGATCATAAATATAATTCCTTATCTACTTAAGCTACTACTAGCTACTACCTTATCTTTACTAAAGTATGCAATAAAGATTTATCTATGTATCTATTAGCAATAAAGATTTGTCTATGTATCTATTAGCAATAAATAATCTTGAAACAAAGAGTTGAAATACCACCAAAAGTGTGTGAATTTCATTGTTAAAGTTACACAATATTCTTCCGTATTTATCGAAAAACTGCTAATTCTTTGGTGGAAAAAATCTTAGCAGATTTATGTAGAAGCATAATTATAAAGTTTTTTTAGAAGCGAAGTTGGCCCACTTTTTACATTTAACTTTGGTATTCGATTTTACATTATCTGTGACTCGGGGAGGTTTGCCAAAAGAATCGACCACCTTTACGCGCCGCCGGTAACAAAGTCAAAAACATTGTAAAGCAGCTGCGGCCTTTTACTTGAGTGCTCGCCGTGCTCGTTACACTTTGATTGCATCATTTCCCTTTTACGATTAATTGTTTAATTTAGCAGTATAGTGCTAGTAATAATTCCATCAAAATGAGCATCGAATTGTTGCGGGCGGCGGCGAGGCATTTCGCCACTCGGGTCACTGCGGTGGATATGTTGATAGCTCAACTAATGGGCGGCTAGGGCAGGCCGCGGTATATTGCCGGCTGCGTCGCCCGCCCGCCGCTGCCGAGCTCCACTGCGATTGAATTCTTGGCAAACAATCCGCTTGCCATTAACTCACGCCTCCTGCCGCTGATACTACGAACCTCCGCCGTCTTGGCTCCGTAATTATCACTCCAGAGAATTCGGTTTAATTTTCACTCAAACTAATTGTAACCTTTACCGTATTCCGACGAAACTTTGCTGGATTTTCACGCAATAAAGTGCGCTTAAAGTTGGTCTTTATTGTTCGCTCCGGCCCTGCTCGCGGAGGCGTCGGCTAAGTTTATTGACCATCGCCAAGTTAGCTCCCACCCAAGTGCGCCACTTTGACGGAACTCTAACTCAGTAAAAGCTATGGGCCGGAACGCCTTTTTCTCGTTTTATTGCGAAAGTTTTCCCTTTGACTCTCATACATATGATTAAGGAGATATAAAAAAAGTTCGCTGCAAACCGTCTCTATTGCTGCGCTGTGGATTAAATTCATTGAGGGAAGTGTTGTGTCGATATTCTAAACTATAAAATTAAATTGCTTGCAGCTCGTATAAGTAAACAGGAAACTTGATGGAAAACTGCTGTTGCTCATTACTATTATTCTTAATAACATGAAAAACGTGGCACAAATCACGGAATCCGTTGATAGCTATTCAAGTAGCAGGCGGGTTTTGGCGCGCGTCCTTGCTCTTGGCTCGTTGTCTCGCAACCGCTCAACGTTTATTTCATCGTTTACATTCCTTACGCGATGAAGCTTTCTGTCTACTTAAAATGAAAATCTAATGTTTTCCCATTCTTGAAAGCTAGTATTTCCTGTGGCATGGGTTGCCATTAAAAATGCCAAGTGACTCAAAGGCCGCCAAGTAATAAACTGGAATGCAAGGAAACCATAAAATAGTTTTGATCGTATGCGAAAGAAATATCATAAATACATACCGTTGAAGAAGGATATTATATAGATTATTGCTTACATCCTTACCAGAACAGGCAATATCCAGCATTTTGTTTAAAGAACGATGTCTGAGAAAATTAATGAACACTGCCTATCTGTATGTGTGAGATACAGATAGACACACAGACGTGAACATTTTATTCAGTGAAAATTATATTCAGTTTATTTCAACTGTATACAAAAACAAGCAAAATTGTTGTGCGCAAAAAAAATATCTAAATGTATCTAACCCGAGAGATTTTTTTCTCACAATCATCATCAAAATAATCGTGAGAAAAGAATCTCTGAGTTCAATTTGACTGAAAAACTACGTCGTTTACGTTTGCCTAAATTACCTTGTCTTTGACTTCAACAGAATATTATACCTATGGACATCGAGAAACCTGCCTGGGTAGTATGAAGACGCTAGTCGCGCGTTATTATGAATGTCAAAAAGCGCGACTTTCCTGTACATTAATTGTCAGAATGTGACATTTTAGCGCCACAAAACGTGTGACTCGTGTCATCGTGCTATCCGGGGTGAATCTCATAATTCACACACCTCAGCACTTCAAATTGGCAATCCGCACAGGGCACGCGTTGTGATAACTGGATATAAACCAGTGTAGGCCGCCTTAAATATTGAGTCTTAATTTACTAAACCTACGAATAAGCTGCATCATTAAAAATATCTTAAGGTGCTTTGCCTGGGGAATCAACGGCTTAGGAGATATTGAGAATTCGTTCTGAAATAGAATATTTGAAATAATCTTTTTTTGGGATCCCAATTCCACAAGGAACCCTTATAATTCCGTCATGTGTGTATCTGTCTGTCTGTTTGGCCCCGGCCGAGCTCAGAGACGATTAGTACTAGAAAGCTGAAATTTTGCATAAATATCAATCACGCCGACAAAACTGTGGAATCAAATGTTTAAAACATTATTTTTTCGCTTACAGTTAAATTAGGTATACATTTATTTTCTCGCTTACACCATGGTGTCGTTGGATTGCTTGTGTAATAACTAATAACATTATGGGTGTAGGAAGACCATTTTTGATTTAGGGTTCTGTTTGCGAAATATTAAGCTTTAAAGTGCAAATTTTTGTCCGAGTAGGGCGAGAAAGTTAACTATCACTGTACACGGTGGATAATTATTTGCTTGCTCGTAGGATAATTCCTTCTATAGCTATGGATGCATTATACTGTACGTCAGTATTAGTTAGCTGACGTACAGAAGTACGTTAGCTCCTATTACTCAGTTGTATTGAGAGCTTAAACTAATTAAATCAATAAGACATATTATAAGACATCTCATGTACTTGTCATGTACAATATGAAGGCTCAATAAATATCTTATCTTAATTTCAGTTTCCTCTAAGTAATTACTCTAAAATATAGTTTGGTAAATGATAGACTTTAAAAAACCTATTAAAATTGTCTTTAGCACGGGTTAGTGCATTAAAAAGAATATAAAAATAATAGACTATTAGAAATTATAATACCCCTAATAGTGTGTTTTATTTGACTGTCGTAGAAACTTTGATGAAATACAGAACAAGCTGAGATGACCTTTCCGAGTCTGGCCCGCCCATTGTACCTGTTTTGCAAAGTATTTCCGTATTTTTAGTTTCTAGCAGTAGTAGTTTCTAGTGCAATAAAGATTATCTAATCTTCAGCTACACGGATGCTCTTCGATGAAACCATTGTAGCTGTAAAACACCACAGTGCAGTCGAGTCGGCGAGATAAGTGGGTAAAGTCCGCTAAGGCCAGGGATTGCATTAATGCGGGCGGGCGCACCACGCGGCGCTTCCTCACGCGCGCATTGTGCAACTTTAATGAGTCCCGCCACCGGAATACTGCCACCCAGCCTTGGATTGCCAGCTTCTGAAAACGATGGACCGTATTTTTTATCAGCATCACAATATGTCATTGTATGTAACGGACCACTTTTTTTCAAAACGGGTTTTCAATGATAGAATTCAATGAGCGGTAGTCCAGTGGGTAGAACAATGGACTGGGTAGCGATAGGGTTCGATTCCCAGTGCGGGTGTATACCAATGACTTTGTTTTTTAAGTTTTGTACGTTATAGTAGCAATACCACTTGCAAACCGTGAAGGAAAACATCGTGAGGAAACCTGAATGTTTGAGGGACGAAGAGAGGATAGGCTGCATAATTTTTTTTTATAACAAGTATGTTTTTTATTGGTGGCGCAAATTAACTCTTTAGGAAATCATTAAAAATAAAGGTTTCCCAGTTTTATGAGGATATTAGTGTTGTACCAAATCTAGGAATCAGTTAAAACTTTCTTATCACTGTCTTTTACTAAATTCTAGTGCTATTGTATGTATTACGGGTGGTAATTCAAGTAATTTGGGATCATCGAGTTGATCTGATTTTGGAGCAATTATAGTCGAACTCTTCCACTCTCTCTATTGCACTATTTATTGTAATTCGTTGCAAATTTGAATGTCAAGGAAAGTTAAGCAGCAGCATTAGAATGTAATTCAGCTAGAGGACCACGATGTCACGATAAAAGTTTTATCCCGCTGTCGGGTAACGGCGTCTCGCTTTACGCGGTGAAATAAAGCAAGATGGCGCTAGCCGATAATGGGATTAAAACTTTTATCGTGACGTTGTGCACCCCTAGTGTTGTACATTTAAATTCTGTACACGCATTTTCATAGGTATGTAATTTTAGTTTTTAAGAACAACACCATCTTGCTTATCTATCTCGGTCCAAAATTAGAATATGACAAGCCGTGTCCCGCGGTGTTACCCGCAGTTTACCGATTTTCCTAAGGGAATAAGATATTTTCCCGCAGTAAAACATAGCTTATGTGTTAATCCAGGATGTCAGATAACTCCACACCAATTATTAAAATCGCTCCAGCCATACATACACACTCACAAACTTTCGCCTTTATAATATTAGTGTGATAAATGTGAAGTGTGACGTGATGTGATGTGATGGATGCACGAAATTGAACGCCCAGACAAAGTACATGCCGAATCAAAAATAATTGTTATGACGAAACATTTTTAATCTTTCTTAAGAGTTCCTGATAAATGCATTAGGTTTCATTTGATAAAATACGATACTCCGATATATGATACTAACTTGATTCTCCCTATAATGTAAGGGGCATCCGTACCATCTGGCGACTCAGACCAGCCAAGCAGCCCTGTGTTGAAAATATACTAGGTTGTTGACCCTTGAGAAAAGAAATTATATCATCAGGTATATAATGAAATTGAAACCACGCAAAATTCCAAAACATTTTCTTCAAAATAAATTTCGAAATCTAAATCTATTTATTTTTTCATAGACTATAGAAGATTTAAAAACCTATTTAGAGGCTAAAAAATATAATATAGAAGATTTTTTTATAATTTTAACGTAATCCAAAATTCCAAACATAAACACACGCACACATTTATTGGTGTTAATGGAATCTCTGTTCCAAGTTTCTTATCTACTTATTGCGCTAGACTATGAATATGAAATGGAATTCACGCGACATTAGCGAGGCAGCCCAAGTCGAATCCAATCCGATTTAGGGATCTCATAATCGTGCGGCTGCAATAGCCACTACACTAGATAGCTTCACTTCAAATATGCCTTTTGGGCAAAAGTCGAGAAGAAGCAATATATATAACTCTGGTCTCTATGTTGAGCGCAGTAGGAACCGTCTGGTTTAGATTAGTAGAGCTTTTAGCTTGCGCTGTATTGTTTGGTCGGGTCTCTACGGAGAGATCACGTGCTTGCATGCAATACGACCTCAGGCGCTTGCACGCTTTTCCGACGCATGTCCTTTTTAGGGCCCGACTTTATAGTGGACATAACTAACGCCGTCTCATGAATTAGATATTGCACCAACAGCGGCGGTCCCTGCCCTGCATGGTACTTTTAGTCACGGGTTGTGAACACGGACGTTGAAAACTGCTGAATAGGGCTCGGGAAGTGCGAGACAAAGCCTCCCGGAGTCACCCGCACGTCAAGAGGCTGCTGACGACGTGTTCTAATAGAAAATTTTCATATTCATAAGGACGTTGAGAATTTGCATATAAAACGAGCAACTTCGCCTCACCCGAACCGAAAGCGGGAGTGAATGCCTTGTTTTCTATTCTCGCGCGCCCTGTAAGAACACTCCAAGATTACAATATTCAAGTAGGTCCGCGCTGTTTTTCTACTATTTGATCCGTCCGAATGGCGTTTTAAATCCTATGGTTTGGAGTGTGGAAAGTGTTCTTTATTTGAGCGTATTTTCAGAGCGCCCATTAAAGACATGTAAACGTTTTTATAATTGAATGGCCACCCTTGATGCATACTCCTATATAGTTTATTGCAAATTCACCGCGCGTTGAAGTCGTTGGCTATTTAAGAAATAATGGCTTCTAAATTCGGTTCCTAAACTTCGGGAAAGTAATAATAAAACGTTCCTCAATCCTAAATTATAAATTGAACATACTTCTCCAGGTATATTAATCATAAAACTTAAAAGTAAACAGATCAAGGCGCCCCATCTTATCTGTTTGATAGAGAAACTTTGATGACTTCATTCTGAAGTTTGATTTGAATGGAGATAAAAACAAGTATTCAAAGTCGCAGAAAACTCGATTTTTCACGCTCTACCTCTGTAATTCCAAGCTGAAGGTAGGTTTGCAGATGTTATTATAAAATATATTTACATTGTAAAAACCACACACCGTGCATAATATCCTGTTGATGCTTGGCGGTATTACTTTCAGTGAATAGAAACCATATATTAAAAACATCGGTCCGGCGCGCTCTGCCCTCTATTAACGCATTCTCTATTATTTTATTGCGAAATGATACAGCATGACTTTTATCAGAAATCTGCAGGCTGCGGAACTAATTGGCATAGAAAAACCATCGCTTCACTGTGCATAGAAAACATATTTTTACCTCTACTACAGAATTCTTGTCAAAACACAAGTCTAGCTAAGAGCTCTTTTCTTACACATAGACACGAAAACAGGCGTACATAAAGAACCTTATCAAGAAAAGCTATTATACTGTAAATGAAGCATTCAACGATAATAATATAATTGACACTGTAATTTAATGAAGTGATGGATGTATATGGTTGTAATTTAATTTAGTTTCATACGAGTAATCAATTTGACATAATTGTAATTCAATTTAATTCTGTTATTTTGTCTATTTGTGCATGCATACTGTGAAATTGTTGATGTAATACTTGACTGCCATTTACTATCTACTTTATAATTATATTGACGTGTCTAAGTGTATGAAATGTACCAAAAGATGAAATAAATACAATACATATCAATTTTCTTATAGACTAGTTCCATCAGACAATATCGGAAATCTTTTACACTCCCATCCCGCGAATACTTCCAGGTTGGTTTCATTTGTTGCGGTTGTTAATATGATCGTGTCGATTACCAAAGAGATATAGAGCAAAATATTATTATCTTGATTTCTTTGGTAATATAATTTGAATAAGACTTTCTATCTAAAGTGTGCCATGAACTTCGTCGACCCTGTAAACTTTCAGGGAAACAGTGGAGGCTCATATAAAATTAAGAACATTATATCAGTCTGAAGGTTTCTAAAAATTACTACTACTTTTTAATTCGGATCCGTTAACTTAAAGCCTTCGAATTTCGCTAAGTTAACAGTTATAGCTGTATTGCTATCTCTTCGAATTTCTCAGAAAAGAGCGTGACAAAACGTTACGTAAGTATTTACTCAGTATTTTCTCAATTCAGAAACCAGCCCTTATAGAGCAAACCTTTTATTCTTAAGATCCTAAGTTATAGTTGGTAAGCTATATTTTAAAAGACATTTAAGTAATATACCCCTTGAAGTAATGACTCTCTTATGCATTTAACATTCTTCTGTCTCATTTTTGTGACATATCAGAATTATTCACTTAGTGAAATTCTTTTACTTACTTTATACTTCATTGCACACGAAAATCCCAAAACAAGAAATAAAATTTCGGAAGAAGTTTATTCTTAATTCGGAAATCAGCAGTAAATTTACCACATCTTACGAACAAATCAAAAGTTATTATTTTCATACTATTTGAGACATTGTCTTTTTATTTGTCCAGGTCGTTAAAACGCTTGATGGCCCAAACTATTCGAGAATCACTTTTTAAAAGCATGCAAGCACTGTCACAAAATTGAGCCCAACTGTTTGCGCAGCTAACTCCGCTCCAGTGATTGCTCGTGGTTTGCCTTGCCGCCGTAAATTGGATATGAAATGGGATGTCTTTTCCTGATGGCCTATGGACATTTTTGCAGAGAATAGACGTCTGGGTGTGCTTTGATCTCGATACACATTAGAGTTTGTGTTAACCACGACTTATTATTTGCCCTTTTTCTATATTATTATTTTCCAAAATTTTAAGCTATAAATAATCTGTGAACTTCGTGCATATAGTACAATACCAATGACGTAATCTACCCTCCGGTTTCCAGTACACCAACAATCTCAAGCAACTGTTTTTTTCGTATGCTTTTTGGCCAACTGACAGCCCTTATAATATAAAAGAACATTAACATATTCTTATTGTCGGAGAAGCAGGGGTAATTGTCCTAGATAGAAATAGTCTATTTCATTACAAGTGCGGAAATGCTTTCATTGCAAAGAGTTCCGACAAATGTCTACCCGAGCCGAATCGCAGCCGAAGGCGAGGGTTGCCAGTCGGAACAAGTTGCAATGACGGTTCCGCACGTTTACTGAACGACTATTTTTAATACAGTTGCGAAAAAATTAAGCAATTTATTAAAATAAAATTATTTGGAAAATGGCGCCAACCGTAAAAGAATATAAGCAGAGATTTTATTTTCTTCGCCCATTCTGGTAGGCAAAGGGAACTATGCCCATACAGCCAAGTCTTCAGTAGATTTTTGTTATTGATATGAAATGAAAATGAAATTTAATTGAGATGAAATAAAAAAAAACCTATTAATAAAGTAATGAAACAAATTAGTAGCTTGTTTATAGAAATATACGTATTTGCATGAATCATATTTTTTTCAAATCATAAATGTGAATCATAACAATGGGCGTTTTTCCTCACAGATAAATTCTGTAGCAATAACTGTCAAATTCGGTCTATTATCTGTGGTTTCCTTAAAAACCATACAGCAGTGCACGGAGTTTGACAGTGGTTCCAACTATACTTGACACACGGATGTCAATAAAAGACGGATGCCATCTCGCATTGAAAAGGTGTGAAGCACCCCTAGTCCTACACTTTCGTGTGCATACACGAGCTAACTCACACAGATACACCAAGTCGGTCACTCTGCCGCCATTACGCTCCGGGCAGCAGTGCCAGTAAGTCTTGCTTGACACAAAAGAAAATTTTAAGAAATGCCGTCTTGTGTGGTACGGTTGTGTAAACACTTCTCGAAAAAATGCAATAAGTCTCATGGGAGCACCTATATTGCGTAAGTAATGTTTTAAGTTACTGATTCGTGATATTTTTCCTTATTAGGTTTTGTTTACTTTTCTTTTTTTACTTACAAATTGGGATGTCAAATACCGCAGTGATACCAGTTTTTTTTCGGGAAAAATTTCCGAAAAGTGGAGAAATATGTATTTGTTGCATTTATTTGTGTTTTTATAGTAGTCGTTTTGGAGTTATGGAAATACGCAACCGTAACCCTTATAAAATAACATATCTTTATTATCTTCAAATATCTAATTGTATGAAATTTGCCGCCTCATTTCTGCACAGGCCGTGCTGTGTGTGGACATCTAACAACGTTGTGCATGAGCCGTCTATTTCTTTTTATAGTGCCAATGGCTATACCACAAACATAAAAAACAAGAGATAACCTACAACAATTATTGACAGCTGACATCCAGCTGATATTAGTTAAGTTGTCAAACAACCGCCACCGTTGTAGGTGGCAGTGATATTACTTAGATATTTTGTATCCTAAACTTTCCACTTATTCGTCTCATGTGATAATGTGAGTAAATTGAGCGCGTGAGTTAGTTGGTGACGCTGTTTCACGTTAATTTGTAAATGTAATTAGTTTCTCTTTCTAATTCTTGTTTCTTATTCGTTTTTATCAATGTTTTAAAAATTTAAGAAAAAATAAGAGACAGTTATTATAGGTAATAATATACAAAAACATTAAATTTGTCGATTCCAAAACTCCCAAATTTTTTTTATACAAAACTTCACTCCATATTAGCACCTTAAAATAAGTAAATATAGTTACACCCGATTTGATTCTATAGTAACAAACTAAAAGAAAGTGCTATCAATGTTAGCTAACATCTCAACTTTATGCAAATATGCATCCGATTATCCGATCTCTAGTCATAACCAATCCCTCAATCGAGGCCCCACCTCCTTCATAAAAGCCTTTAAGGTCACTAAGTAGTATGATAAATGTGAAACCGTCACTAGATTAGGTAAGTTTACTTTATTTTTTGATAACATGATTTAAGACGTTTCGGAGCGCTAACTAGCGCCACCAATGGAAAAAATCATAACTTTTTATAGAACGTTTTTATCTAAAAGTGAACATGAGAAATCTAAACAACTGTGATAACTAATTTTCAAACTTACAGTCTAGAACATATGATCAATAGATTAGAACTTTAATGTATTTCCGTTAAACCGGCTGTTTTTGGCGGAAAGTGATTGAAGTCCTTGGTTGTTGATTCTAGTTTCTAGACTGTATGTTTAAAAAATAGTTGTCACAGTTGTTAAGATTTTTCATGTTCACTTTTAAAATAAAACGTATTATAACACAACTTATGACTTTTTTCCATTGGTAGTGCTAGTTAGCACCCTGAAGCACCTTGATTCTCTTGATTTGAATAAGTGGGCAAAGTGATATTAGTCTGGCAACACCGATGGCAAGCATACATAAAAAGACGGCGGCCATTTGTCTGCTTCACTCGTGATTATAGAAGGTTCCATCCGTCTTTTTTTGACATCCGTGATTTGACATAAGGAAAAATACCCATTCTATGAATTTTTTTAGTAAAAACTTCATGGTTGGTTTTTTTAATAGACATTATTTTGACAGTTGGGAAAGAAAACGCACTAGTGCGGAAAGGTAAAAAAATAGCACGAGTGTGTAATATCCCACATCCCGCACGCTATACGGCCCTGCAATACGCCACTTTTTGAGCAACTGTATTAAACATGTATATTCAATATAACACTTAAGGCTGCTGTTACGTCGCAGAATTTAATCATGGTTGTTTAATTAAGTAATTGAAATCGGAACTAAGTTAATAATATTTTAAAAAAATGTGCGAGCAAGACAGCATTGTCTTGCTCGCACATTTTTTTTAAATATTATTAACTTAATTCCGATTTCAATTACTTAATTAAACAACCATGATTAAATTCTTCGAATCGGTGCGAATCTGGTCGAACTATTCCGATAAAAAAACACTTAGTTATTTTTTTGTGATTGTAATGAAATTAGTAATACTGTTGATAAATGCGGTCGGAAGATTTGTTTGATCATAGTAAAATTGTGGACATTTAGGACATATTTTCGTTATCCTGTACCTGTTATAATTAATAATTATGGAAACAAAATTTCTTATTAAAAACTATGTAGGTATAAAAAAAAAAATGTTCGTAATTCAATTATACATCAAATCTTCAGACCACATTATCAAAGGCTTACTCATTTTATTACAATAATAAAAATTTCAATTTGTGCGAATGAGACAGCATGCTCCACGTAAGAACCTAGATCCTTAAGGTTCTATAGGTCTTGTTTTTCAGACAGCGCTACTACAAAGCAAACAACATTAGTGTATAAGTGTTCTAAGTTTGTATTAGATTACAAATCTTGTGTTACATAATAAGGCTTGCAGGTCAGCTGCTTCCATCCTCCGACCATATTCATAACGTAGCTGACATCTGTATAAAATATTCGTGATTGAAACTCGCGTTGTTATAAGCTCAAGAGCTTTTGCTTTGCTTGGTACAGTTGTTTTGTTACATATGACTTCCTTTTTTTCCTCTTTAATATGGCGAAGAGTGTGGAAAAGTGCTGATTAAAACGTAAACGATCATGAATTCTTTATAAGAAGTTACGCCTGATGGGTAACAAGATTTACTTTCATTGCGTGTTATGTTTGCCGATAGAAATGGCACACGTATTGTAATTCCAACATAAGTTTCACTTCTTTTAGTCTTACTGTTATGTCAGAACCGTACGGATTTCTGAGTCACGAATTCAATGCAAACGCATTCATTCAGAAGTGGAACAAAGTCATTAAACTGTTTAGGCTCGTGTGTTTGTTGTACAAGACGGTAATTCGCGTCTTGAGATAGTTAGAGAATACCTTTTCAGTTACAAGAAGCCGGTTTCTTAGTTATGTGTATGGTTGGTTCAAAGCCGCTAGCAATTTCTAATGTTAACCCTTGAATTATGGCCTTAGTCTCGATCAAGATGGAATAACTGAATTATTGTTTTTCTGATATCTGTTGGTGCTGGTCATGCGGCGAGGGTCGTGTGAAAACTGTGGTGTTCAGATCGCAACAATACCCCTCGTGACTCCAAAAGCGATTCCGCAAGCAGATTAAATGCTGACATAAATCCTCTAGTATTTATTGTATCGTTACAGAAAACGAATCTAACCTTCCGACAAACTGGATACAGTCAGATATTTACGAGCGTGAAGATATACGATATCGATGCAGCGGACCGCTCAAGTAACTTCCTGTGCCGAGGCAAATTGACGTTTCCAGCAAATCACCACGTTGATACAAAGCATAAGAAACAACTAAAAAAGCCTTAAAAAATTTAATCGATATGATCCGCCGAAAGAGAGAGATAATATTCCGTCTGCAATAACCGGTCAGTTAGCGTCAATGACATTGAATATGCAAATTCTTAAGTGACCACACCCGTTTGACCACACCCACCCAGGAACTGAATGCACGAAATAGGCCACGTACACTGAAGACGTGAGTCTAGCGAGACTCGATGATTTAGTTATGGAGGTCGCAGATTCTCGAAAGTGAAAAGTAAAACACACTAAAGTCTTTTAATTAGAAATGGTAATTAGGTCGCGCAATGAGTCCTATCTAAATGCGATTGCCGTAACTCAGCTCTCAGGCAGGGCGCAGGGACGGCGCAGTTGCAGCCGGAGTGGAGCGCCCTCGACGGCGCCGGACGAGCCAAACGTGCCGAATGCTAACTCAGCCAATCGAGTTCTGTGCACGATGCCATTTGTGGTGCACCATTAGCTATTTTACTCGAGCGCTCCAGCTGACGTAACCCAGACTAACCTGCGATAATTGTTTAATTACAGCACGGCTCGAGTTTCTAGATAAGTTGTTGTGCGCCTGAAGCATTGACGCATGTTCGACCTTTCCAGGTTAATACACTTTGGTTGAGACTCGTATAACTTGACTTTTTGCATGATAGTATACTACCGACGCGGATACATTCGTTTCATTTGACGATCGCAAATGGAACCTTAACGATAAGGCGATTCTGTAGGACTAATTGGCGGAGACACCAATTGCAGTCTGCGGCATTCAGGAGCTGGTTGTGCGACCAGATTGACGTTTGAAGAATTTTGGCGTAAAAACAGCCGGTTCACGTTATACACAAGCAGCTAAGTGAATGCCAACAGGACATTATGTGAGTGGACAATGCGGGGCTGCATGCCTGCTCCTTTGTCGCGCTCCCCACGACAAGCAATTTGTTTCTTGTTCACAGGATCATGAAGAATGGTGTCCCTTTGGATTAACAGACGCTTTTAAATTTCATAACTTTGCTCCTATTCGGGTAAAGTAATACTGCGCAGGACCTATACACCACTATGGTCTACAGTGCTTAAAATCTCGATCCGCCCAGATGTATCAAAGGAAAAATGGAGAAAGGCGAACCCTCGCATGACGTAAATCAGCAATTTCTCGGAGTGTCGCGGGACCGCATTAAGTTCTAAGCTCCCAACGCCGACCTCGCCGACTTTGAAGTAACATTGCCTTTCCTCGCAACTCGCAAGTCAACGCTAGTTTCTTCTTTTTTTCACGCTCTTTGTCTTAGAGCGGCGATTAAATAAAAGTTTTAAAAGCCCCGCTGCTACGTCAATGTCGACCGAGCACGCTTTCAAATATAGCGAACGATAGCGCATTCTAATGTTTCAACATTGTACTAAAAGATAAATTACATTTAGCTTCCTTGTGAGTCTCGTATTGTGTGACCCGTTAATTTATCTTCAGCCGCGCTGGGTGCTGACTAAACAAACCTTATTCCCGGCTCGCGCAAAACTCAACAAGTCGTGAGTTTTATCAGACCCGCATGATTGCGGCTTTGTTTTTCTGTTTGTGTTGCACTCTACGTCTATTTGCACTTCCTTGTCTTGTTTTCCATCGCGGCCCGCGTAATGAGCACCAACTGTTTAATATTTAAAAGTGCCACGAGGCTATATTTACAAACGAACTTAATCAGCGTGTGCGCTGTTGTTAATGTGGCGGTGATACAATATACTGGGTGATTGCTTTATTGTTTGTGATAGATGGAATGTGGAATGCAGTGACTTTAGTCGGGTCGAAGCTGTGCTTGCGACGGCGAATGACGCTACGTGATACGTGCGCGCGAGTCAATGCGGAATGCCAAGATGCGCGCTGCTGCAATCCTCGGGGAATATTAACCCGCTAGACGGGCGCCGCTCGCGCCCGCAACGCTCGCCTCTACTATTCGATTCTTTATCGTGCAAATTTATTCCGAACGTATCCGCGACGTTTTGATACAATTTTGAACGGCACATCGATGCTATTCCCTACAGAGGATGTTTAGCAAACTAAAAAGAAAATGTTACATAAGGCGGTGAATTTTTGCGGGCACTGTAATCTGTTGATATCCCGCCTTTTCCATGTAGCGTGGGTATTCCGGGCGTCGCGGTCCCGGCGAGGGTCCTCATTATGGACCCACCGTCCACTCTACTAAATCGAGTTCCGGCTATCTCTCTCGTTTGCCGATTGTCTTTAACATTTCTCTCTGGCTAGTCTGTCTACGAGTGTGGAGCGTTTTCTTTTATCCGAATAAAATACAATTGCACCTCGATTTTCTTCGAAATAGACGGGGCATTTAAATCGGAATCTAAAGAATCTTTTCCTAGTTTAAAATCTAAGATGTTCCTGTGCTCTCCAGTAGACTTCAGAAATGCTGCAAAAAGTCTTGCTTTACAGTCCCGCCTTGTCCAACATGGCGAGCCATATTGAGCTCGAGAGCTATGTCACAGTTTTCTACGCAACTCCTGCTTCTTCATTCCACATGACTAGAGATTACTGGAAACATTACGGAGCTTGCTTTTGCCTTCAATTTCGGATGTCTTCACGCAAATTCTACGAGGTATAGGTCTAAATAGGTTTTTGAATTGTCCTTAGAAGTTTTATTTCTTGTTGTATGTTAACTGTACTTTGTTAACTGACAGTCTCTTTTTTACTCCAGAAGTATAGAAAAAAATGGTAGTTAAAGGTGGTCGTAAAACAATAGTGAGATTTGAAAGAATACATTTCGAGAATTGTGGGATAGACAGCTCTACGTGTGGTGGTGTAGTTTTAGATTTCCTTGGAAACAAAAACCTTACTTATAGAACATCCATTCAAACTTTACCGTGAGCGCAAACCGTAAAAGTGAGCGTTTTGCACAACATGCTGTGTATTCGAATAAATCAATATAATGTGGTGTGCCGCGGTCGCCTATATCTACCTTCTAGCATGATTAAAAGTTTTGCGGCTACGTGTATGTAGTTGGATAAAACTCCTGAGTCTTGAATCACCTTTTGACCGTGGGGCTTCGAGAGGCAAGACTGAATGGTCTTTTCTACTGTTCCTACGACGTCTGTCTTGTCTGGCATTTAAAAAGCTTTAATATTGAATTAAAATATGATAAGTGAACAGTAAAGATTTTCATGAGTTTTATGAGTTCTTATGAGGTCTGCCTAACAAAAAATAAAAACACAGGCAAGCGGGTGGTACCTACCACCACATAATATATTATTACGTATTTACTTTTTTTCAAGTTGCCATCACTGTCACTGTGTCACACTGCTGGGCAAAGGCCTCCTCTTTAGATTTCCACTCTTTGTCTATTGCTAACCAACCAACGGCCTCGGTGAAGCAGCGGTTTGGCACGCTGACTGTAAAACCGAAGGTCTCGGGTTCGATCCCCGGCCGGGTCAAACTAGGAAACGAACTTTTCTAGTTTGTCTCGGGTCTGTGATGTTATCTATGTATTTATTGTATTAAATCTATCGTCGAGTTAGCACCTATAACACAAGTCATTTAGTTGTACTTAGTATAGGGCTAACGAGATCTGTGTAATATGTCCATGAATATTTATTTATTCGTTCGTTCGTTCGTTCGTTCGTTCGTTCGTTCGTTCGTTCGTTCGTTCGTTCGTTCGTTCGTTCGTTCGTTCGTTCACTCACTCACTCACTCACTCACTCACTCACTCACTCACTCACTCACTTATTTATTTATTTATTTATTAGGTCATGCCGTCGCACCACCTCCGCCTCTGTCTACCATGTCGTCTCTTGCCATCGCACGGCACCTAATCAGTGACGAGTTTTGTCCATCTTTCCAAGTTCTTACGTCTGACATGGCCGGCCCAGCCCGTATTTACTTATCCAAATTAAAAAAAAAAACCTTTTTAGTCTTAATAATTATGTTCCAACACTAAGTAATATCCTGTTTCGTGTGCATTAAAGTAAAATAATAAACATATTTGGTGCCAAACAAAGAAACTGCCTTTTGTTTGGCCCCGGATCAGCGTCAGGTAATTATACTCGGTTAGGAGCTTAATTATTAAGACTTAAATTATGTCAAAAGTTTTTTTTGCTTTTTAGTTCCTTTTTTGAGAGGTTGATGATGGCCCTACGAAGACCCTAGTCGTAACCGAGAACTTAATGATAATTAATAGTAATAATTGTCATACAAAACAATCACATGTGCTGGTTCCAAACTAGGATACCCTGTGCCAGGCAAGGACATCGCAAACATGGAAACACACCCAGACTGATGCCATTTGTAAAAATGCCCTGAATGGAACGGGAATGGAAACAACGACCACCGGCATGATCAGACGTGATACCCCTAGACCAACGAGGCAGGCATGCAGTAATTAATATACTAATTATCTGCATATAAGCCGGAGCAGACTTTCTACATTTTGAACGTCATTGCAGCGCTTCCTCGGGATTGAAAAGAATTCTTTTCACGGAGTAGACAACTACTAAACTTTTGCTCGCGATCGTAAGGCAGATGAATGCAAACCAACGGTTTTCCCTATTCACGTCTATCCGTCCCTTTTACCCGACTGCGGAGGCAAAAAGATTGCGCATATTGTTTTGGTTTCGTCTATTATAGTAATGATAATTATTAATGACAGTCGTTAAGCCATGTCAGAGGCCTTATGGGTGGCTTGATAACTTCTGACAGTAAGGCCCGCCACTGTCTTACAATCCTCCAACCCGGTCTTGGCCCCCGTAGTGGAGTATGGCCTAACCTTCCTGCGATGCAGGAAGAGACCCGTGCCCCAGCAGTAGGGGACATACAAGGGTTGATAACGAATTATTTGATTATTTTTATACATATCTACACGTCGTACACTCACTCACGCCTGTTTCCCAAAGGGGCATTCAGAGACCAGGGGGTGGGAGAGTCTCTAAAATGCATAGTGGTTCAAAAGAGTCCTATTAGGTATGGTAGCTTCATTCATACTATCGGTAGCATAGTAATGGTATAACCCGTGCTACTTAACTCGGCGCCTCTCGCGATTCGATCTTCTTTGCCAGAGATGCCTATTTAATTTGCGCGGGTGATGATACCTCTGGAATGACATTGTACTGCTATTGCTTTGTATGCTACCAAATTAAGGCAAATATCAACCATTGTCGTGTCTATTTCATTCTATTTAAGTATTAGACTCTAAGGCCAGGGTCTGCCACTTGCCACGATCCCGACAGACCTCTTTCGATTCATCAACATACATACATTCATTATTATTATTAAAAAAAAATTACATGGGTTGAGGCCACGTGTCTCTAGTTTAGTTTCACTAGTGTAATATTTGTCTTAGAAATGATCCGGGGTACGTGAAATTGTCTAGACGTAAAATACTCGTACACACGAAACGTCTATGAGAGCTCGACACAGAGATCACGAATCTGCTTTTAAGCTATATGTCATATTATTATGAGATTTCTCCAAGGAACTTCGACATCTCAAGTAATTTCACTGTTAGTGTTCTTATCATGATACCTTTTATAAAATAATCAAGCTGATAAGTCGTAAGGTTGTCTGGAAGTAATTGCTTTTAGCAATAAGGCCGCCAATTGTACTTTGTATCTTTACATGTTTTATAATATGTGCTCTGGTGTACAATAAAGAATATTCTTATCTTATCTTATAAGTTTCACTGTATAGAGTTACTTACAATCATATAACACAGTAGGTACTTTCTCGTCGAATAACAAGTGTTACGCCACTGTAACTGTCAACCAATCCTGCAATAACAGGATAGGCATTTTCAATAATTGGTAACTATTTTGCTGTCTCAATGTTATTCTAAATTGTTAAAATTTAATTCCGGCTCATCCCCATTGCATCCGAATGGATGAATTTTCAAGTAAAAGCCCCGTTTCATAAATCAATCCCATTCTTACCTTACTACCCGATATTTTGACAACGTTGCCGTCACCGTGGTCCTGATCATGGGTAAACTGAACGGGCGTCCACCCTCATCACGACACATGTATTTCTAGCAGCTATCCGATACACTAGGCGACAATCGTATTAGGTGGAAAGAAGATAAAAACATTGTTTTGTATTCTCACGTCACGCTTCGTTACAACAAAGTAATGCACAACAATAGTCAATCCATATAAAAAAATAATACGGTCTATAAATTAAGGATTGTAAACCAATGTCGTTGTAATGATAATAATAAAAATTTAAATTTTAGCATAATATTTAATGTGATGCTTCGTTACCAAGATGTAATGCACAACTATTTTCAATCAAAATAATAAAAATACATGTCAATGAATTTTAAAGGTAAAATGGTACCTGAGGGAACTGCGGAGGCATGAACGTCGCGTGTCATTTTATCGTCTGTTCTTCTATTTTCTTTGGTTGTGCAGGTGAGAAGGACTTATTGCATCTGGGAGATCTCGCCGGGGTGCACCGGGGTTGCCTTAAGCCCCAGAGCCGGCTAAGCGGTCCGAATTAAAGTTTACACGACGGCTGAAGTTTTGTTCGCGCTGTTATTTTGCAAGACACAGTAAATACTCGGCTAAGACGGGATTTTAAACAAACTACCCTCTTATTTCTTATTTTCTGCTGCCATTATTTAAGATGCTCTGGATTTTCTTTTGTTTTGAGAGATGCTCTGTTTGCTACTGTTCTGATATTCAGCATTTGACGTCTACTGCGACTAGCCAATTTAGAGGCTTATCTGTCTATACTATTTTCGAAAGCCAAATTAAGAAATAGAAATGTGAAGTAAAGGAAAATAATGTTATACTTTAAATTTGACCTGTGAGATTTGTCTATATCACAAGATGCCGTGGCTGCATCACTTAGGTAGTTATGTTAATATGTAGTGAGAAAATGAAAACGCAAGTGGCAGTTCCTGGTCTCTGCCTACCCCTTTAGGATACATGCGTGAGTTTATGTTATGTTTATTTTTTTACTTAAGTTTATTTACTCCGTAAACGCCGTATAGTCTGATGCCTGATGCAACGTCTTATTGAAATTGAAAAGGAAAATTTAATATGTAGTTCATTTATAAAAACAGTGGCAGGCAGTACCTGGTTCCCGCTTACCCTTCTGGGATACAGGCGTGAGGTTATGTTATGATTTATAAAAAAAAGGTTTCTTAACACACTCCGTAAACGCCGGACTTTAAAAGAGAAATACTTTACCAAGGATCGTATAGAATAATGTTCCAAAATTTAGCCTCGGTTGTAATGTAGTAACAAATCTCACGAATGAGGGTGTAAGAGGTGATAGCAGCCGCTGCAATCAATTTATGGCCCTGCAGGTGGGCCGGAGCAGAAATACCATCACACAGTACGAAATCTACTGAAAGAAATTGAGGATAAACACGTGGTAGTCTCTTCCAGGTTATATTAAATCGGTCAACAAACATACATGATATGCATGATCTTTGGGTTTCTTTGGGTGACACGGGTGATCTGTGTATAAATTTTATAGAAATCCAATCTGTCATTTTCATGACTGACTATTACGTTCACACACTGAAACATACATTTCTGCATTTCTAATATCAGTAATGAGATTATTTATACAGTGTCCAGTGACACCCTTACGTACACTACATAAATGAAGGCACCACTCGGACCCTGCAGTGCCTGGGACTTTGTTTTTAGGTGGTGTAGTCTTGCCCAGCATCTATACCATCCTGACATCATATACACATATTCTTTTTCTTGCACTAACCCGTGCTGAGGACAATTTTAAAAACCTATTTAGAGGCTAAAAACGGTTAGCCAGAGGTCGCGGGTTCGAGTCCCGGCGTGGGCGGAATTTTCAGCCTTTAAATAGGTTTTTGAAATCTTATACATATACCATAATATCAGTGCGATTACTATAATCATACCAGAGAGCCAAGAAGTGTCAAAAACAAAGAGCAATCAAGATCAGTTTCTATTAATAGAAAACCATAATTTCGTATAATGTTGCTTCGCCTGCGGAACACTTATTGATGTGTGGCTTCCGTGTAGAAGTTTCTTCTTCACATATTATATAAATAATTTTGCATACAATGTCATTGTGTACCTAATAGCCTGTCTAGCTAATAGCCTAGTTTCACATAGCGAGTCACACTAGTACATAATTTAATTAACAACATCTTAGTAACTCACAACTTTTACTACATACCTAAGTAAACTATATGGTTTACGTGTCCACACTTTTTCTCCTTAAATAAAGTTTATATTATATTGCAGGGCATACGCCTTCTCTCAGAGAGAGAGAGTATAAACTTAATTGCCACAATTGCCCACCGCGTATTGAATTTTCAGCGGTGAGGAATGAACACTTCATGCACTTAGGTTTCCTGATGATGTTTTCCTTCACTGTGAGCGAGTTCTATTGCTACGTCTTCACAAATGAACGTAAGTAAACAAAGTCATTCTTACATGCCGAAGTTCGAACCCTCGTCAACTTCTTGAAGACGAGGCAGGCGTTTTACCGACCTCGCTACAAAACTTCGAGATCAACCGTCGTATGTCCCCACTGCTGGGGCACGGGTCTCTTCCTGCATCGCAGGTCCGGGTTGGTGGAGGATTGTAATACATTGGCTTTATGTGCCTCGCACAGACGCACTCAGAAAATTGCCACTAGCGGTAGTCACGGGACGGCCACCCAACCTGCAACTAACCGCGCCTGTTCTTGCTTAACTCAAGTGATTGATTCCAATTAGACGGTTCGACTAGGCCACGAGCACGCTTCAAAACTTATCTAGTCTGAATAAGCAAAGAAATTTATTTTATGTACAAATACCTACGACTCCCGAAAGAACTACCAACGTGTAACTGCTACGCGCCAAACGTCTCCAATGTCTATCTTTCTATCGAATCAAAGTGAGAGATGGACTGGCTCTAACTGTGAAGAAACAGAAGAAGTATTCTGCGTGCAAAAAAGGCTTGTCGATCACTGAGAGGGGCTATAAGCTCAGCGTAACGCCTGCTCACCATCTTTTACTTAGTATTGAAATGCGTATACAGAAATTCGAGACAGGTACTAACAATTTATAAACGCACAGTGTTTAGGCCCAAGGAGCGCGTAGGTATTTCTGTGCCTTACTTGAGCAGCTGAGTACTATACTCGAAGCTCGGAGCTAAGGATAAGCAAACAAAAATACTTTTCCCTCGAAATGGCTTTGGATACGCGACTGACAAAAACATTTTCTTTGTAACGGTATTACTTGGAGTAAAAATCCGTTGCCGTGTGTATTTTAGTATCGAAAGAAGCCACTTTGTTAGGCTAAGGATTTATCATTGGATTTCCATCACTCGGCCTTGTGTGCTTTCAGCTTCTAATAAGTCCCAAAGAAATGAAATAAAACTCCACGGCTGTAGCTGTAAATGTATTGAACAATTTTCTAAAAAACTGTTGTTGAAAGAAAAAACAAAAAAAAATTTGTAAACATGTGGCATGTTACTAACTGAATATGAAGAGTCCGATACTCGTAAAGAATAATCTACTCTACTCCGATGCAATTATTGACTGGCTACTGGTTAACCGTTCTATGCGTCGATGGTTATTTATTCACTGCTTTCTGTTACATTAGACATGTACTCTCTTATCGAGGCGGAATAGATGCTATTTCAGGTTGTCAGGGAGCATAGATAAGTTTGCCTCGGTCCTAGGTGTTCCTCGAAAACGGAAACGCACCGGTGTACGCTATCCGCTCCCACACGAACTTCCTGTTGTGCTGAACAAATAGAGCGCTACAGCTAGCACCCCGATATCGTGTAACTCTATTCGCATTCGTACTCTAGAGCCCTATACATCGCTGCTGATGGAAGCGACCGTGTTGCGCCAATGTGGCGCGCTGGTGTAAAGCAAAATTGCCAAGCAATTAGATAGTCCTGCAGCTGAAATAGCAGTTTACATCTAGCATTGCCGGCTAGGTACTTTGAACGATCGTAAAACTATCAGACATCAAAATTTCAATATACCTCCAGACAGCGCGTGGCGTTGTAAAACATTTGATTTCGCACTTTATTTTTACGGCTGGAAGCGTGCTACCTAAGGATATAAGCAAAGTTGCACAATGTAGCCTATGATAGCGCGGGCAATCGCCGTTGCGGAGCATCATTCGTCATTTGGTGCCCGATTTCATTTCCTCCCGTGTCGTGACGGACGTTTTATCCCCGACTGATTTATGTTTAGGGGGAGGTTCAGCAAGTCCTGTTTAACCTTCCGTCATGGGTGAACGAGTGCCGAATCCAGTCTGAGTTACACTCGCAGCCCGCCGCACCTGCTCGCTCCCACCCAGTGTGTGCCTTCAAGGGCCCCACTCTCGCCATGTGAAAACCGATCGAACTAACGCGATATAGTTAAGTGTCCGGGAAATTAAAAGTGGGTTCCGCAAATATAAGTTCCAGAGAAATAAAAAAAAACGGTACTCTCGGTACGAATCGCACGGTAGGATCTCCTTGTTACAGTCAATCTGTCCTTTTGTCATATTTTTGTTCAAAAATTAATATAGCTATCAAATTGAAATTTATATTAGATAATGCTTAGGTCAACCGTCCCTTATAGCGATGTTAAAATGTTACGCCTTTGAGTGAACACACTAAAAAGATGTGGCCAAATTTTCAAATCCCGTAAAACCAATAGGTCTTTCTTTCACATAATAAATAATTGCCAGTTTTTTACTTTCCGTTTACTAATTAATTTTATTCATTTTAATGTTCTAACGATATAAGACCTAGCTTCTTACCAATAATGTGGATGCTATGAGACAACGGGAAGTTCTAGAAGTTGTAATTGACGCTCGATCGTGACTATCACTTAAAAAAACCCACCTCGAGTTTTTCATGTTGACCTATAATTTTGATCTTTTGTAAAAAGCAAGGTGTTTTTTTTTTGCAAAAGTTCATACGTAAATTTAAGGGGAAAAACCTAAAAGTGATAATTTATAATCATAAAAGAAAATACATATTAGCTTTTTAAATTTACAAAGTTAAGTTTGTAAATTTAGTTAGCTGTAACTTTAACGTTCGGTTGCCTCCGGACGACTTTGACATTTTCTTAAACTCTCTTTCTTAGAAAACGGCGAGTTAAAAAAGAGACGAGTTTTGAAAGCGTCCCAGTAAAAACACGTCGAAGTCGTCCAGTGAAAGAGTCAATTTTAAAAAAGAGACAAAGTAAAAAGATACGATTACACTATTTTTATTTTTTATGCACTAACCCGTGCTAAGGAACAAATTTAAAAACCTATTTAGAGGCTAAAAATTTCACCCGGCATGGGTGAAATTTTTAGCCTCTAAATAGGTTTTTAAAAAGATACGAGTTTGGAAAGAGTCGAGTATAAGAAAATGTCAAAGTCGTCCGTTGTATTTGGGTTCCGTTGTATGCCATACATTTCAACTGTAAAAATTGTAATAGTTTCGGAAACCTAAAGCTAGTTCAAGTCGTACTTGCCTAGTTAAAAAAGCCTAAAGAATGCAATAATTCAATGTTGATACGAAATATTGTATTGTACGGATTATAGAGCATAATTATAATATTAATAATTATTATTTTTATTCTAGCGCAGTTCTAACAAAAGGTTCAGAAAATTCAGAGTAGAGTCCATGACACGTTTTCCCTTTTACTTCTCGTATAGCTAAACTATATCCATGGAATTATTTTATCGTTCTTTTATTATGTCGCGCCTGTTTTAGCCTTTTATTGTAGCGCTCATATAAAAGGTCGCGCTATGGAGGATACAGTTCTGTTTACGTAACATTTCTCGCTTATCTGAGTATCTAAATTATTATGTAATGTAAATATTTTGTAAACAAGTAATAACGTCGGGACGGCCACTAAATTACAGCCTTAAGCGTATTCGTATTTCAAGACAAGAAGGCAAGGCTCTGCTTTACGTTCTTTGTTTATTTTTAGTCTTTATTGCTCCGGATTATTTTATAAGTATTGTTTTTGTTTTCGCAAACTAATACCACCGGAATGTCACAGCAACCTAACGTCATTATGCGACAAATTATTAGGTATGTATCTATTGTGTTTTTCATTAGGAAGAGAATGGCGTTTGCTTTATTTGCACTGTGTAGAGACGGGCGCAGTTAGCGTGTCGTCGACATGATATTGATAAATGAAGCTGCGCTGCCCTCTATCAAATTACCTAAATATTTTTCCGATTCAACGGCAGGGCAGCCGTCCGGTTAAAATTGGCATTTTTCACCCCACCCGCGCCACAATAAACACAATACAGTGTTGTTTCGCCTGAAAATTGCTCCAGATAAATTATGGGAACCACACCGTTTTGATTAATTAATCTCTTCTGCCTCGTCATTTATTAATTACACCTCACGTATGACCATTTATTTATCCAGCGAACCTTTTTAAACGCAATGCTTCGGAAGGCACGGGGCGCCATAAAACATAACCGCTACCGCTGGAAACGCTGCTCGTCCGAGGGTCCGCGTTATTGGATATCGCTTACAAGGGTCCCGTGTTTGTCGGGAGACGAGCGCCGATCGTTCGCTTTATCCCAGCGAAAGGAACTTAAGTCACAAAAGAAGCCCACTTACGAGCTCACTTTGCAGAAGGAGATCGAGAAAAACTGTCGCCCTCTACCGTGGAGTAAATAGCGATGGTCCATTAGGGAGCGGGCGGCGGGGCGCGGACCGAATAACGTGTTCCGACCAAATCGAATCACGACGGGAGCGGCCCATTATGCAGATTTTCCATTAGTGAAAAACTCAAACACTTCCCAGTAGACGGGCGCGCGCCGCCGCCTTGTCTTTCGACTTGGCGCCGCGTCGCGAACCGCGTTTTGGTCATTGCTAAGATCAAATCAGAAGGCGCTTACGTAATTTACTTAATACAGAGTGAGCACCGCGGTAGCCAATGTTTCTTACGATGTTTTCTTTCATAGTTAGCCAGTTGAAATGCTACAAAATACAAATGTACGTAACATTATACTCACCGATGCATGCCGAGGTTCGAACTCATGACCTCTTGAATGAAAGCATGTATTGTACCCACGCGCCACTACCGCTAAGTTACTTATTTCAATGTTACTTACTTGTAAGTGTATACTGTATTGCTACGTTTACTGTTAATAAGTTAAAAAGCAAAAAGTTCTAAAGCGCTTATTTCCTGCAACCCGCCGGTTAAACGTTTATGTTTTCCACTAAACACTTGATCGCGACATAAAACTGAACTCCCCTCTAATCCTGTATCGTTTTATTTAAGTCAGATGACGGCTGCAGCGCTATGCGGCTTCAGTTGGCATCTTTGATGATTCTCGAAAAACAATCCAATAAAATGTAAAAAAATACAATGGTTCCACGTCACACGATGAGAGCTCTCGCGCGGGCCCTTGAGCGATAAACTCATTATAAACCGTCCAAGTCTGAATCGGACTTAAATACGAAACGTACTAATTTCGTTTAATAACGGTTTCGTATAATAAATACGTAATAAAGAATATACCTTATCAAAACTTTACTGAAACTACAAAACTATTTCTATCATTCCTTCACTTCATTATCCTTACTGGGAGTCCGACTAACACTTGCCCGGTTTTTATTAGTAGTTGTAATACTTTAGGTTCTGCATTATAATCACACCTAATTGAACACTCCTGTATGCATTACCGTATGCATTACACGATGATAAAAAACGTTAAGAAAGCACATTTATATTTGCTAGGTAGGTAGGTAGATCTCACTTTTTGTATATTTTTGCACAACACCGCATTGCAACTTCATTTGGCTGGCGTAAGAGAGAACGCAATTTTCACTTCAGCCAGACAAAACAGACGTAGGCATAGGAGGCAATAGGAAGGCACCCTTTGTGTACGGAACCCTAAAGAAAGAAAACCCTGAAGAAGCTTGTCGTTAAGATTGAGAAGCGCTTCTTAATAATCAATGTCTTGTTAACTTCCTCGGCGTCGCTGTCGCTCCTGTAATCTTTGTAATTTTACGGCTAACTCGCCTCACAGTCATCTTTGGATTGAGATAAGAGTAATGTGTTCATAAAGGGAACGTTACGAGCATAGCTGATGTTAATAAACCTCGCGTAATCTTGATTGCAATAGCTTAGTTACCGCAATCGAATACCTATGGCCTGAGTCCCAAATTAATTGAATGTAACGTTTTTGACAGTTTTTAATGTCAGTGTTCCATTCCATTTACAGAAGAAACAAAGATTCAAAGGAACTCATATTACTTATAATTGAGTTCCTTTTTCCGAATACCCATGTAGATCACTGAACGGAAAATCTGTCTTAATTTGTTTGACATTATCTTGCTTCTCCATCACTTTGACAAAAAACCATTTGCCGAAGTCTCTATGGATGAGTCTGTCTGCATGACCCACATATATAACATCACAGCTTCGTCCCCAACGACATCGCTTAGCCCAAACTATTCATCTTAAGGCCCCAAGTGAATATCACACAAGTTTCCCGTTATATCGGCGTCATACGTGCACATCGGAAGCAAGGCCAGCCATTCAATCAGCCTGATTCAAAATGAGCACCGTCACCCGTCTGGGTCATCAATCAGTGACTAAGTGACTATTTGACACTGTGACGTCGCGAATACACTACACGCGGCAGAAGAAAGAGCTTCTATTAGCCGGCTTGCAGTATTACGGGCTTGTTAGAATAAAGCAACTTACGAATTTTCTTCGAACCATTTTGGATTTTACCAAGAATCGATTTTCTCAACTGCAAATATTACAACCTGATAAAAGTCAGTATCTATCGCATTCTTTTCAGTCCTATTTCTCTGTCCAGATCCTGCCGACTGATCCCGCTAGATTTTTGAATAGCCTAAAATCACCTGAATTTTTAGTCATGTAAAAAACTTTATAAAAGTTCTCGTGTCATAAATCGTCCAAATTTTACGTCATGTAGACCAAAGTGTTTACAATTAAATTAAATAACATTTTTTTCATAGTGGAGCCTGTAAATTTGTACATGGTTTTAAAGTATGAAGATAGATTGTAAATAAATAATTTAAAATAAATAAATATCGTCTTACGTAAAATAACAGGAACATCTTATAGTCGTTGAACCCTTTCAGCGCCATAATAAAATATATATATAATTGGTTCTGCTGTCTAAAGTAGCCCAAAGGTCGCCGAAAAGATATGAGATAGCCCAATTGGCGATGGGTTGTCGGTTTGGCGATTGCAATTTTTCGTAGATGGCCAAATGGCGATTTATCACCTCAGGCAACACTGCTCGACTATAGTCAAAGATCCGAAACATTTAAGTGATAGTTTTGTCAGCTTGGCGCGAGTGGCAATAAGTTTCAGAAGGGTGTACGTTACTCGCTCCACATAGCGCCGGCGAGTCCGTCTCGGGAACGTTATGGCCACTGTTCGGGACATAACTGTAAATCTGGAGGAGGCTACGCGATTTATGTTGGCCAGAAGTGGTGCTGCTGTGTGTGCCCAACACTTAATTACCTCGGCCAAGATTAGCTCGCGAGCTTACGGGACCACAAACTACCACATATTGGTATCCTCGGGCCGTTATCCTCGGTTTTCATTAGAGCAACTCTATCCACTATTGAGTTAAGGATGGCGTTGGTCCCGTTGGATTGTTTTTCGCTTCCCTTTTGCAATTAGTAGAGGCTCTCTTTTCTAACACTCGCTATTATACAACGTGCTATTGAAATAATACTATTAAAATGATAACCTGATTTTTCAGTATCGTAAACAAACCCATTATTGTAATTATTTTTTTGTAATTGATATGTTACAAATACAATGATTTTATTATTTGTGGTCTTGACTTGGTGTGGTGAATTAATTGGTATGAAACATTTTTCTTTTCAAATTAACATTTAGTGTATTGGCAATGGTTTATCGTTATCGATACTGAAGAAATGGTTTTCAAGTGGTGCAATATTTTCAATAACACGTTGTACAGATTTGATTCGTCTGGGTTGTTAGGCAAATGATTTTAATTGAAAGAAAGTATTCTCGATTTTGTGGTAATTTTGCTGAGCTCGGAGTGATTGGTTGGCCGTCATTAGTTTTATCGTCGATCTCCGCAATTTTCTCCCTCTTTAGGTCTATAAGAGACGGAAATAAATTATACTTGCTGAAAATGTGCCTTTCATGATGTTCTATTAATTATTAAAAATTTCTAAATCTTATTAATTCCACTGCTTATATATTATGCTTAATATCTGTGTAATTTCCATTTTTTTGTACAATAAAATGTTCTCTATCTCTTATTCTTACAAAAAAAAAATATTCCTATGCCTCATATAAATCCCCCTATAAAGCACTTATGTACCCCATGGCCTGGACCAACAGTTAGTTAATTTTTATCCGAATCCCTCGCAAACGAAGTCATGGCACCGATTTTTCAACGTGCCAAAAGCAAGCCAGGGCAACAATTAATTTAACAGTAACATAAGAGATTTTAAAGGAACAAAGTCAAAAGGGGCCATTTTTTGCTATCGTTTCGGGTGGGATGTTAAATGATAGAGCATAAAATTATATATATTAAAATTTAGCTGTCGACAAAAAAGCAAGATGTCATCGTTTTTGTATATGAAGCATCAGCTATTAACAGATCTGTAAAGAAACTTATTTTCCTAGTCGGGTTATTGTTTTTAAACTTTCGCTTAGTGCCATCGAGTACAATTTGTGATAAGCCGCAAGAAAACCGTATATTACCATAACATGAAGAACTACGTTATCGAATCCACGACCTCACTGGCAGTGAACCGACCACTTGTGCTTACACCAACAAGGCAGTTGGTTATTATCGGACTGACTTGAACTTGTGATTTTGTATTTTCAGATTATTGTGGTCATTTGATCAACCAACCAAAGGTTATCGTTATCAAAGCGTGCTCATGAATACGTATGTAAAATGGGATTTCCAGAGTCACTTGTTGAGACATGGGTTGAAACCGTAGGAATATAGACAAGAGCCCAATTTTAGAGAGCTACAATTTATGGTTTGTTTATTTATAACCAAAAGCGATATGTCAGAATCGAGGAAAGTGGCAAAGTCTAGTCTAAGAAAGAAAGAGAGAGCGAGAGAGAGAGAGAGAGAGAGAGAGAGAGAGAGAGAGAGAGAAAGAAAGAAAGAAAGAAAGAAAGAAAGAAAGAAAGAAAGAAAGAAAGAAAGAAAGAAAGAAAGAAAGAAAGAAAGAAAGAAAGAAAGAAAGAAAGAAAGAAAGAAAGAAAGAAAGAAAGAAAGAAAGAAAGAAAGAAAGAAAGAAAGAAAGAAAGAAAGAAAGAAAGAAAGAAAGAAAGAAAGAAAGAAAGAAAGAAAGAAAGAAAGAAAGAAAGAAAGAAAGAAAGAAAGAAAGAAAGAAAGAAAGAAAGAAAGAAAGAAAGAAAGAAAGAAAGAAAGAAAGAAAGAAAGAAAGAAAGAAAGAAAGAAAGAAAGAAAGAAAGAAAGAAAGAAAGAAAGAAAGAAAGAAAGAAAGAAAGAAAGAAAGAAAGAAAGAAAGAAAGAAAGAAAGAAAGAAAAACACATTTATTACAGCAACAGTTATGAGACACCACAAAATAGTCTCTGCCTACCCCATCGGGGTACAGGCGTGAGTATAATGTAATTTATTAGTACTTCTATGGCACTTACAGTAATCATATAAAATCCCACACAACACAATCTCATGGCCTGGTCCCAAACTAGGATAGGTGCTAGTCATGGACATTATAAATTTGAGAAAAAACTCAGGACATGTGCAAATCAAGTACTGCGACTCTATTAAAAATCGAATACACGATCTTCATTTCAGTTTCCTCACACTTAACTACATAAACTCTCGCCTGTGTCCCGGAGGGTTAGGCAGAGACGAGGCTCTGCCACTTGCTATGATCCCGACAGATCTTTTTCGCTTCATCTTGGCCCCCGTGTATGGCCTAACCTTCCTGCGATGCAGGAAGAGACCCGTGCCCCGCAATGAGGTTGATAACAAAGGGTTGATATCAATCAATCAAACATTCATTAGCCGTTTCATGCACTTACGCTGTTTTCCAGTACTTTTTATCATGCCCTTTGTTTATACATCATTTGATCGCAGTATGCCCGCCTGGGACGTCTTTTACCGGACAAGACGCAATGTAAAACAACGCCGTCTTACAGTGAAGCTCTTTTAGCTAGAGAGTCAACGTTAATGTCCAACGTTAAGTAGGTACGCAACGTTAGACATAAAAGCTCTGTACAATTTCTTAATAAGAGATCTCTTAATAAATTTCTATAATTAAGAATTAATCAAGAAACAGTACCATTTCCTACTACTTCCGATAATTAAACCACTGCTTACGAGCGACATCACAAATTATCAATATTTTTTGTTGCTACAGATACTATCTTGAAACGCGGTCATCTCAAATATAAAATAAAAATCGTAACTTTTATTTATTGACACTCAATAATGGCTGTTAGATTATACATTCTCTATGTTATACGCTGTGTACTATCAGTTTGATTTTTATCACAAACAGCTGACGACGACTAGCTACTTGTGTTAGTTTGTTATCAATAAGGTGACTTGTTCCAAAGACCCTCATAATCGCAACACTAGTTTTTTTGTGGATTATTCCCACAAATAATTTGTGGGAATAATCCAAATTAACATAATAATTATGTTAGTTACTTTTTGGATTTGGTTTTAGTCGTGTTCAATTGTTTGGTAGGTTTAACCTAACTTCAACTATTATGTACATAATAACATTGCACCGAACTTGTGCTCTTTCTCCGAGGGAAAGGTAAGTTTCGAATGATGTATAGTTTTTAAGGCCTGCGCAGACTTCCTTTACGGACTGAATCGTAAAAAATGTCCTCCGAATACTTGTCGCGGACTCAATGCCTACGGTGTGCGGTCATTTTGTTCCCCGGAAATTGAGTGAAGCGTACGCTATGGCAGCAAATATTCTGAGATTACATTGTGTTGTAATTTACATGAAATTTCACTGATGCCGTGAGTCGCCCATTGGCTCTATTGGTAGAGCGCTGGTACGGATAGCCAGAGGTTGCGGGTTCGAATCCCGGCATGGGTGAAATTTTTAGCCTCTAAATAGGTTTTTAAATTTGTTCCTTAGCACGGGTTAGTGCATTAAAAATAAAAATAGTGTAATCATGTGGGTACAGTGATATCGTTCCGATGTTAAACCTAACTGCAAAGTAGGTGGTCGGGGCTGTAAGTAATGCAATTTGCTTAAGTCAGATGTCGCTGCCTGTACGTAATACAGAGAATATTGTAAAGAGGTTCGAAATTTCACTGATGCCGTGAGTCGCCCATTGGCTCAATTGGTAGAGCGCTGGTACGGATAGCCTGAGGTTGCGGGTTCGAATCCCGGCATGGGTGAAATTTTTAGCCTCTAAATAGGTTTTTAAATTTACATGAAGTTGAAAAAGAAAAAGCGTTTTAAAAGAGAACACCGAGCTTTTATCCACTCTGGTCTCTTGATGTCCTTGGTAACTTGAGGGAGGGAGATTTGTACGGGGTGCTTTTAGTCATTCGTGTGGGGGATAGTCTCTCGTCTGCGAAGGCCTTTAGGATTACTCAACAAGGAACCTTCATGTTTTTGACATGTCCTATAGTCCGCGGCTTAGCACATAGATAAATACCAACTTGAAAGCTATATATATTATACATATAGTGTTAGGCACTTCGTCCAACCTAAGTTGGGAATTGGATTTTTTTTCTCGACTACACAATTTTGTACAACCCCTTTTTTGTGGAGATAAACCATTTTTTTGTTTAAGGCTCCGTTTGCGAAATATTAAGCTATAAAATAAGCGCATAATTTAAAATAGGGCGCTTGACCGATTTTGGTACAGTATTTTATTTCACATTTTGTTGACACAGATATACGTAACTAAATACTACGTATCCTGAGTTTTTCCTAAGTACAACCAATGAGGTAATTCCCCTTATACGCGCGCTTGAAGTGACATTGTATGACCTGGTCAGGCTCTATAATTATGTTTTTATCCGTCGTCTACTTATTAAACACTATATATCTTGTACCCTAGACTTAACGATCTACCAGTCTACTAGTGCGGCAATATCTTGGAAACTAAACTAGTTGCATTACCTTCTTTTTGGTGATCTACTTAATCCCTCTGCAATTTTTTCCTGCCCTATATCATAATTGCCTTCGAAAATAGAGGGGAGTCAAAATAAGCTCGAACCGGCCTTCGCGTTCCTGTAAATTGATGACAGTACAGCCCAGACGTGTACTTCGGCTGCTCCCTAGTTATAGTAGAGTAAATGTCTTTTTTTATTTGCATAACCGTATTGGCACAACACTTCTCTGAATATGTGCTTCCTTACATTTAAAACAAAATCTTTAACTTACTGTTTAAGCTAAACAAATTATAAAAAAATACTGTCCACCTATCTAGCATAAAAACAGGTATTAAAATAATTATTTGTTCAATTATAATAAATATTTTTTTATGTACGCCTTCCTATAATATTTATGTTTATAATATTTTATATATGCATCAGTATATATTTGTAAATGGTATACATTTATGTAGCGTAAAGTAGCATAACAAACATGTCTGTTCTACCTACACCATTACCTTGTAAGTATCACAGGGCCCCGCTATACAGGCTTGACCTAGTGCGGGGACCGTCGACACCAATCGATCCTACGATCCCTAATTAAGTGAGTTAACAATAGTTCTAGAGTTAAGGATCAAATGGTTTTGAGCCTAAATTAAGTTTTTTGATTGTTTTTGTTATTTAGATGTTATGATTATAAAGTACAGGAATATCGGGTGTTCATTATTTCTTAACGCCCAGACCCTCCCGCATTCCCTACATTACTACAAAATCATTCCGATTTGTTGTCATTGGATAGCAACTGCCTACTAGGAGATATCAAATATGAAACTCGTATTTTTTGCATATTTTTGCATCTAATTATATATATATCAAGGACTTTTCCCAATGATCCAAAATTTTAACCTTTTTAGAAACGAATTTTATTATATTTCTACGCGCATTGTACTAGAACATCGGAATATCTAACAAGCGAAAGAACTGTTTTAGTACCTGACACATTGATTATTTACTTAGCAAATGGTCGTTATTGGTTTGTCATTGTTTTTAAAGTGCAGTGTAGTTCGTCACACTATCATGATCAAACTAATATTATAAAGACGAAAGTTTGTGAGTGTGTATGTTTGTTACTTCTTCACGTCTAACCGGCTGGACGGATTTTAATTAAATATGGTACGGAGTTATCTGACACCCTGGATTAACACATAAGCTACGTTTTACTGCGGGAAAATATCTTATGCCCATGAGAAAATCGATAAACCGCGGGTAACACCGCGGGCACAGCTAGTGTTTATAAATCAGAAATCAGTTTATAAAATCATTTGTTTTCCTTATCTTGTGATTGGATGCGATGGATCAAATCGGAGCAGCCTGGTGCGCGCACGCAAATCCCGCACAAGTGGATCTTTAGTCGGCCGGAGTGAGACCTCGCCGCGTGTTGTGAATTTATTTAGCAACAATTTATTACACAATAAAATTGTTTATTTTAATTCTCAAACGTCTATTCGACGCGCAAAACGCGCGAAATTGAATGCGGCAAGCATTACAGTGATAAAAACTCGTCGCTAATTATTCGCAAACTCTTAGTGCATAGTTTTTTGGAACTAATTACCTTAATTTCTTATCTACTGCTTGTAGTGTGTGAGTGATTAAAACCATGCGATTGTTCGTGCGTTTGGCCATCGCTTCGGCGGCATTTGTGACGTTGACATTAGTCTTCCTCATGTCGGATGGTTTTAGCGAGGCGAGTCCTGGCAGGGACTCCCGCTTGAGACGCGACGTGCCCAAGGCACAGCAAGAGGGCCTGGTGGCCTATAGTGGCTCGGACCCCGACACCATCGCGAATGAACGGAAGCAATATGTGGCTCAGGTTAGCGTGAATATACCTTTGTATAAGTCGGCCAGCAGCAACTCAAGGGGGTCATTGTACCTATTAATACAGACAACTTTTATTATGAGAGCAACTCCCAATTTTTTAATGTAGCCTATATACGTCCTCAGAAAGAGGGCTTAATTGCTACGCGTGCCCACCGCGTATTGAAATGAAATGAAAAGGTTTTATTCAAAGTAGCGCAGAAATTGCGGCTTAATGAACGTTACAATTCAAACTAGGTGTCCATTTCAAAATCTAGATCATTTTGGAGAAAAAGTGGACAAAAAACTCCATATTGGAAAATATTGGCAATTTCAAGCGCTGAAGTGGTTGAACACGTGAGATACTCGAGTTTACTCACGACGTTTTCCTTCACACACAGGGAGTGGTATTGCTACTATTAAGTATTGTACACACAAATGTACACTACTTAAAAAACAAAGTCATTGCCATGGTACATTCCGGCATTCAAACTCACGACTTCCCGATTGAGAAGCCGGTGTTTTACCACTCCGCTAATTCCGCTCACAGATATTTTTTATTATTTGCTCTTTCGAATGTATGAAACAGCTGATATATTTTGGGTAGTTATTTTAGACATGCTCTCGTAATAAAAGTGTCTAAGTGTTTATAAGTGACCCCCTTAAGTTTTACCGGACACCAAGCGAGAAGCAAAAAGATTGCCGTCATATTATATTCAAACCCTTACTTTAGTTGACCAAGCTGACGAGCTATTGATTCTCTTAAATTAATATAATTTCTGGTTCTGTGTTCCTATTGATCATATGATATGAACCCTTTGTATGTCCCAATGGTGGGGCACGGGTCTCTTCCTGCATCGCAGGAAGGTTAGGCTATAATCCACCACGGAGTCCAAGTACGGGTTGGTGGTGGTGTAAGGCAGTGGCGGGCCTTACTGTCATAAGTTATTAAACCGCCCATAAGGCCTCAGACATGGCTTATGTTTCTATTGCAGTGATATAATTCCTGGTATTAGGATTCTAGTCTATCCTTAAAGAAATACCTCCATCTTTGCAATTGTCCGCGGTTAGATGACCAGTGAGTTAATTGACCTAAATTTAGAACATGAAGATTACTTGTCTTCATGAAAGAAGAAAAAAACTATGTCAAAAAGTACTTTAAATTACTTTTTGTGGTAAGGCCGCCAATTGTACTGTAGTCTATAATTGTTTAAGCGTTGTATCCATATATTTTCTACGTATCTATATTAGCGAGTACGCTCGTTCGTCTAAAGACAAATCCAATTACTTAGACGCCTATCTCTTTAAAATTTTCTAACCCGCCCGTGCTATATCATCCGAAAATCCTCTGCAAATCTGAACTAAACTAGTATAATGAACACCACTGTCTAAGATGGCTTGGCCCTGCAGTGGTACGTTTATAGACTACATAACAAAAATGAACATCACACCTCCCCGCGCGTTCCCCGCCTGTCGCCCTAAACTCAAACAGTCGATCCGACAAACGCCCCCGCTCGCCCCCTTTAAACTGTATTTGTAAGTCTCTCAGTTTTTCCAAGTCATTGGCGACTTAGCGAACTTGTCGGGACCTAATAATAATTAATGGTCCCGAAGAAAGTCCGATATCCTTTCATTAGTGGTCCTCCGGCGAGCGGGGCGCCGAGATTAAAACTTGTTCCCGGCTGAAGCTCCTTTAAAAAATAGCCCTCGTTCACTTCACGGGTCTTACTCTCCTGTTTTGAAAGGTTTACCGTCAAGGTTTGTTTCGATTAGTTTCAAATTTGATGAATGGGCGTACAATTGGCCTTTATACGTACGTTCCACTGACTGCAGGGAACAGGCCTTCTTTCGTAGAGAAAGAGGCTTAAGGCGGTTCCTCGAGTAGCAATTCCCATACAAACGTAGTTTGGTTTTTATTTACAAACGACATGCCGGATCGCAATAATACTTTGTTAATAGGTTAGATTTAAAATAACTAATTAGAGCACACAAATCGAAGTTTGGACGTGCTTAGAATTGGAAATAACTTATTTGAAAGAAATTATAGTCCTTTCGTAGGAACTATACGTAAGGCCATAATTTACATTTGACAAGCTTATATCCTATTCTATGCACGATCATACCTCGATTTGCTTTCAGGGAAGCATCTCCGAGGTTTATTATTTTTTCATGTAGTCAGTTCGGGGGACCCTTAGGCACTTTTTATTATTGTTTATTATTCTAGGTGAACGGCACTATAACAATATTAAATTTGGCACTGGTAAACATACATATTAGGTAATCACGGTAAATAATCTAGGGGAACCCCTGTTATTCGTTACCATTTTGTTTTTTCAATCTGCCATAATTACACATAGGTAGCCAATTGGTTTTTTTAACGAAGTCGTTAAAAAATCTACGGGCTACCTATTGCAGTTCAATGGAAAAGTCCTTCGAATATAAGACCGGGTCGAATAACATACCATTATAACATTTACATACAGGCACATACATTGCTTCTGGCCCCACACTAGGATACCCTGTGTCGTGGTTGGGTCCCATGGTCCCGCTGGACACCGTTCGGGCAAGTTGTGTAATTTTCGTAATCGTACGAAATGAGCCTCAGTTTTCAATCAGTTTTCCGAGTAAGGCCTCTGGTCTCTTTAAATCTTGTCGTCGCCGAATGTGGCCGTTGGCTTATGAAAATATTTACTCACACTGCTTAGAGGAAGCTGAAAGAAAATCTACCTGACTGCGTGATGAAACTTGAAAGTCTTGCTTATTTTATTTTTGTTGCAAGTTTAATCGCGCAGTCGCAGACTGGACGTTTTCGATACTCCTTTGAAGACTAATAGGACTTGGCCGCCGTGGTGGAGTATGGCCTAACCTTCCTGTGATGCAGGAAGAGACCCGTGCCCCAGCAGTGGGCACATAGTTGAAAACGATTCTCTTTCAACTTATTGTACAAAATTGTTTTTTGCAGTTTTTAACTGCGGATGTAGATACAGTCAGTTCGACGATGAATATTTTTTTATCTGAGGGAAATTGGTCGAGATTCCTCGTAGGTATAATTACTGGCTGATAACTTCTAAAATCCGAGCAGTTGGTAGTAAGGCACGTAAGAGATTTATTTCATTTTTGTTAATTTAACTAGAGACCCGTCAATGAGATCCCACCAGGTCTGTCGTCCATTAGAAGTCAAAGCCTTGCTCAAGTTATCTGCCGGGAAATATACCTCCATGTATTCATATAGGTACCACCATTTATTCGAAGCAGGTACGATTATTTTTTTATAAAACAAAAATTATATATTTTCTCTCACATCTACTTTTGAGTGACTGAGGTCCATACTGACTCTCTGAGAGAAGCCGAACGTATATATAGGCTGCATTCTTATCAACCTTTTATTGCTGCATTTCCTTCAACATAATATCTCCACCCCACAGATGATGCGGCACGCCTGGAACAACTACAAGCTGTACGCGTGGGGCAAGAATGAGCTGAAGCCGATGTCGAAGCGCGCGCATCTCTCCAGCGTGTTCGGCGGCGGAGACCTGGGCGCGACCATCGTGGACGGCCTGGACACCCTCTACATAATGGGCATGCACGACGAGTTCCGCGAGGGCCGAGACTGGGTTGCCAACCATCTGCATATCGGTGATATTGTAAGTATCCGCTTGTAGTCAGGCAGACAGAAGGCAATCAAATTACTTTAAAAACAGAAAACATATTTAAATAAAAAAGAAGATAAGATAAGAATATTCTTTATTGCACCCCAGGAAAAACCAACATAAAATCATTACAATGATACAGTACAATTGGCGGCCTTATTGCTACATAATATGTAACATAATTATATCAAAAGTGAGAAAGAAACAAACAACAATAACACAAATGTTTGAGCCGTTACCGTTTTGTACTGTAAAAAATATTATAAGCCTCTATTCAGATAAATTCAATCATGATCTTTTTTATTAATAAATGCAACAAAATACAATTTCACGTGAAAAAGATAACCTAAATCTATATAAATAAAATAACTGTAGGCCACGCACGATACCTCAAAGTTTGTGATATTTATGAAGATACTGCATATCTATATAAAAGATATTATATCGATTTTTAGGGTTCCGTACCTCAAAAGGAAAAAACGGAACCCTTATAGGATCACTTTGTTGTCCGTCTGTCTGTCCGTCCGTCCGTCCGTCTGTCAAGACCCTTTTTCTCAGGAACGCGTGGAGGTATGAAGCTGAAATTTATATCAATTACTCAGGTCTACTGTCCCTTGAAGCTGTGAAAAAATCAAACTTCTAAGCCAACGCAATCAAAAGATACAGCCGTTTATGCCGCAAATTTTCGACACTTGCAAGGGAATCAAAACCTACAGGGTGCTTCCCGTGAACTCAGAATCTTGAAATTTGGTACGAAGCAACGTCTTATAGCATAGATAAAGGAAAAATTACGAAAACCATAAATTTTTAGTTACATCACAAAATATATTTTTTTTAATAATTTAAAACTTACTACCCATTTCCTCATAAACGCGTAGAGGTATTAAATTGAAATTCATACCAAATACTCAGGTCTATAATACAGGTTTGTACGGAACCCTCGGTGCGCGAGTCTGACTCGCACTTGGCCGGTTTTTCTATATAATCTTCCAAATTATAATAATTATTCTCTCTCAAGCTGTATTGTCAACAAACAAGTTATTAAGCATATTTTAAATATCATTGTATATATTTAAATAGATAATGATATTACAAACCTGTGAATGTTTACACTATTTTTATTTTTAATGCACTAACCCGTGCTAAGGAACAAATTTAAAAAAAATATCGTTCCGATGTTAAAACCTAACTGCAAAGTAAGTGGTCGGGGCTGTAAGTAATGCAATTTGCTTAAGTCAGATGTCGCTGCCTGTACGTAATACAGAGAATATTGTAAAGAGGTTCGAAATTTCACTGATGCCGTGAGTCGCCCATTGGCTCAATTGGTAGAGCGCTGGTACGGATAGCCAGAGGTTGCGGGTTCGAATCCCGGCATGGGTGAAATTTTTAGCCACTAAATAGGTTTTTAAATCTGTGAATGTTTGTTATCGCTTTCTCAATATATCAAATCATAGTGCAACGGAAATTAATATTTTACTATTGTTACGGAATGGACTGTATAAATAAGAAAACTAATGAAAAACGGGTAAACCGAAGTATAATAGCAAAAATATCACAAGAAAATGGGCAACGAGATGTTGACAACAAGAATATTACAGAATGAGTCACATGAGGAAAAAAGTCAATAAAACGAAAAATATACAAATTATAAAATGAATCCAACGAGTCTTTATTTGTCTTTGTTTTATTTCACTATGCTCACAAATCACTCACAGTTGTTGAATGTCAAACTTTGTTTACAAGACTTCAGGTCTTCAAACCATAGACAATTTTTTTAGCGTTTTTGGCTGTTTAGCAAAGCCAAGTTTTAAAATATATTTTTTTTGTTTGCTTTTATGTCCTTAAAAAATATACAAAAATATTTTTTGGTCTAATGGAAGAGATATTTACCATCTAAGACTTACTTGCAAAGAGAGTCAAATAGCGGATTATCGTATTATTCACATACAGACACGTACCGGTCGTAAAAATGAAAGTATATGAAACTGCTGGATTGGACTATGTTGGATTATTGTATGTTTATAAACTTGTGTAAGTTTATTAAATTACACATTATAAAAGCACTTTTTAAATTTAATTTTAGTATATTTTTGTTTTTTGCACGCTTACCAACTCTTTCTTCTACCTCCTGAGGCATTAAGTTTGGCGCATTGGTCCATTTCATTTTTAAAATTTAAGAGCTATAAGTATCAATAAATAAATAATTCGGTAAAACCTTTGCGTGAATTGCAAAATCCTAAAAGTTTGTCAGTGTGCTAACAAAGTAAAAAATCTCAGAGTAATCCGTGCACAAGTACTAGATCCGCAGTTAAAACGTTAAATGTTTAGCCACCAGTAATGACATTACAAGGTATTTGTAAGTTTAAACGAAGCCATTTTAATTCTCGCGTAGCTCAACTCGCGCACAACTGTTCCCGGGTCGCCGCGGAATTGCTTTAAGCTCATTAGTGAGTTCCCATCGCTTGCGCTTATTCTCGGGCCGTTTGCGTTATTATCTCTCTCTCTCAATATTCTAACGCTTCAATTTGACTTATTATGGTGACGAGAGCTAAGTCCGTGAAGGATTTGGTGCTCTTCTCTGCAGATCTTTAAACGGAAATTTCTAAGTAACAGTTCACTTAATCCAGTATCTGATGTAATCTCTACTGTATAACACTAATGCCCTTTTCACGTTTCTCTACATTATTACGAACATTTGCAAAGGAATCAAGCCTGAGTAGTCAATTAGGGTTAGGAGAAATTTGGGTTCAAAGTCGCCCACTAACTTTCCACTCACTCACTTCCCCACTTCATTCACTTGCTCACTCGGTCACTTTTTTGTATATCTTTTTAATACATCTTAAAAACCTATTTAGAGGCTAAAAATACGTGTACGTAATACAGAGAATAGTGTAAAGAGGTTCAAAATTTCAATGATACCGGTCGCCCATTAGCTCAGTTGGAAAGAGCGCTGGCACAGATAGCCAGAGGTCGCGGGTTTGAATCCCGGCAAGGGTGGAATTTTTAGCCTCTAAATAGGTTTTTAAAATTGTCCTTAGCACGGCTTAGTGCAAAAAAAAAACAGTATAATACATCTTAAGTTGACCGAAATGTTTAAGCTTTTAGAGAATCGATTTCAAAGTCTTTCAAAACATCAGTTTTTATTTACGCTCGGTGTTGAAAGAACTCTGAAAGCTGGATGACTTGGTGTTTATGCGTTTTCACATTTTACTAACACAGAACAATTAACTGATTTCCCGGAGACATTTTGTTTTGCTGTTTAGTATGCGTAGTTTATTGGTCTGGTGTCGAAATTCGTAATCAGTTTCCTAACTTCTTTTAACCCTACTTTTTACGTTATAAGACGCATCCCGAGTTTTTCGACGCACTCCCTCATCGAGATCACATATCAAAATACGGGTCCATTATATCGGAAAAATATTTTCACTCTATGGTCTCAGAGTTTATGAAAGAAAACTAACTTTATAGTGCCCGTGGGAGGCATAATTTTGGGACCCAACGAAAAGTTATTACAGCTTTTCCTTACAGTCCATTAGGATACTTTCGGAACTACAAATATTGTGCTTAGCTTACCTATTTCCCAATGAATCTGCCCTTATTATGAAATTGTCGGCTAATCGTACGACAATATAGTCTATTTTAACTAAAGTGCATGGGTCAATATTAATAGTGATAAGATTATATTCCCAATATTATACGGACATGGATAAATTTAGACTAAAGTTCAGAGTAGTACGGATTGTACCAATTGTGCCAATTGTACTGTACTATGTTATTGTTTAGTCTCTATGTTAAGTCTCTTATGTAATTGCTGTTGTACATATAAATACATGAAATAATATTTTATCTCTCTATCTACGGAACCCTTGGTGCGCGAGTCCAAATTGTATTTGGCCTGTTTTGAGAAATCAAAGGAGACGTAAAGTACTATAACTAAGAATCTGTGTATACTATACTACTGTTAACAACTATAACTTGATCAAAGTGTATAAAAAACGACTGACAGCTATTAACAGACTCCCCATCCGCAAGCGGCACAGGACCCTGCTAGCCGATGCAGGCGTCTACCTAAATTGACAGTAATGTTTTTGTAATAATGTATTTTTTAACTCCTCACCCAGGACTCCGAGCTGTCAGTGTTCGAGACGACGATCCGCTTCGTAGGCGGTCTCCTCTCGTGCTACGCGCTCACCGGTGACACGATGTTCCGTGACAAGGCGGCCGAGGTGGCGGATGCTCTGTTGCCCGCCTTCGACACCCCGACCGGCCTACCGTATGCGCTCATCAACCCTTCCACTAAGGTAAGGCTCGCTAAATAGATAGTGACAATAATTTATCGACACTTTCAATAAGGTAAGGCTCGTTAAGAGTTGCAGTAAGGAAAGTCTCTCTAAGAGATGTTGATGAAGGGTTGCTTCGTAAAGGCTTTTGAACCCCTCTACAAAGATGAGCTTCAATAAGTGAAGCGTTTTTACTAACCCTGCCATTAAAATAAGGTTTAATTCCCGTTTCAGTAAGATCTGCGGTGCTCGCTATGTGTGAAGACTTCTCGATCCATCTTTCCACTTAAGGCCTTGTACTGCATCGACATTACCTCTCGCTTGCACATTCCATAATTTTAAAAGATCCTGAAGGGTTATTTTCGTAACTTTTCAGGCGAGTCGGCAGTACCACTGGGCCGGTCCCAACAGCATTCTCTCGGAGATAGGGACCCTGCATATGGAGTTCACCTACCTCAGCGAGGTCACGGGACGCGATGGTAAGTACTTCACTACGGTATAATCATTCAAGAATGATAATGGAGCCTTTAAGCCTAAGATTAGCAAATTAAGCGATTTCTTAGGTCACCTCTTGGTTGGCACCCTAAACAGAGCTGATTTTTTTCACACTTTAAAATTTGGTGTCTTCATTGTGCAAAGACAATAATGTACCTGAAGAGCCATCCTGAATCAGACAGGACAGGATCCTTTATAGGTCAGCCAGACAGACATAATACCGATATAATAGGGACTCTTAAGGTAGGGAACCTTAGAAATTTGCGTAATGGTTATCGTATTTATATGTCAATTTTAAGATGATAACTTGTTTATTAGTGGATTGAGGGCATCATAGGCCTGGATTGCTTAGTTAGGCCATCAAGAAAACTAAATCTTGCGCTGCCTATTTCTTACCTAATGCACTTATGGACCGTTGAAACGGGCTGTTATTCTTGATATAAACATGCATCCACAATTATTAATGGATTTGTCACCCAAAAAAAAGAAGTTTTCCTAGCAAACACCGAGAATGTTTGATACAAGTTATCTTCAAAGAAAACCACTGGCAAACCCCCAAACATAAAATGTTGTTCAAGGAACTTTTTATTGAAGAGCAACATTTGTTTAAGAAAAGTTTTCGCATGTTTGAATGATCCTTAACAAACACAGAGGTTAAAAAACAGCTTTACCGGTTTATCGCGGCATTTTCCTGCTACACTTTGAATGTTCATGTTTCATATCACCAAGGCCACTTCAACTTAGTAAGTATGTAAACAAATAAAGTAACTCGTTTTTTGAAGTAATTCTAGATGCTGTACCGATTTAAAACACATCAGACTTAGGTGGTAGTGATTTATAAGCAGTTTAAGATAAGGAAACATTTGCCTAGAGATAAACCAGTTACGGTTCCGGTTCCAAGGAGATCTGTAACCGCAGTAAAGTGCACCTAAAGAAGTTTTGACTTCAATAAGAACGAGATTATAATTTTAGTTACTTAACCACGTATCCCGTATTAGTTCATTATTAGACATAATTGCATAAAAACGTGATACTTGTATGGTGGTAAGAATCTTGTCTTTCTACAATCACAAGGATTCAGAGCATGGTCCTTGCTTGTTACTCTATTGCATTTCACTGAGTATTTTATCAATTTTGCAACAGTTTACAAGAAGAAGGTGGACCGCATCCGCGAGGTGTTGGCTAACGTGGAGAAGCCTGGCGGCCTCTACCCCAACTTCATCAACCCGAGCAGCGGCCAGTGGGGACAGAGTGAGTTTGACTATCATTCGTCTAGCGGTATTACGTGTGATTACCATGCTGGTGGTAGTGGCTACGATTTCCAGCGGACAGTGGAGACAGAGTGAGTTTAACTACCTCATTTATCTGGCGGTATTACGTCTGATTATCATGCCGGTTGTCGTGGCTACGATTTCCAGCGGACAGTGGGGACAGAGTGAGTTTAACTACCTCGTTTACCTGGCGGTATTACGTCTGATTATCATGCCGGTGGTCGTGGCTACGATTTCCATTGGGGACCACCGTACATTTGTACAAATGGCCTCAGTCTGGGTGCATTACCATGTTTGTGCTGTTCTTGGGTTCCTGGGTGTCCTAGATTGGGACAGGACAAGGCAACGTGAAATAATTTTATTCGTTATAAAAACAAAATTTTTGCTTAATGAACGTCAAAGTTGTTAGTCTCACAATTAATAGATTATGTAAAGAAGAAACTTCACATTTATTTGTTTCAAAAAAGTTTTAACTTCATTTAATTATAGTGTTAGTGATAGTAATAGCCAATTCTCAGAACTATGAGACTATGCAATAGGCAAATCGGTGACCTAGAGAGGTGAATATTGTTTAATATTTTAATAATAAAATAAATAAATGGCCAAAACCAATTGATGTGTTCAAAATAACTATGTTACTTTATTGCTAAGCAAATAGCTTTTCTATCAGAGTAGACGCATTGCAGTATTCAGAACACTTGTCACATATTGTCACGGTCTTATCGGCTTATCTTGTCTGTCGGCCTCGGTGGCGCAGCGGTTTAGCACGCTGACTGTAAAACGGAAGGTCTCGGGTTCGATCCCCGGCCGGGTCAAACTAGGAAACGAACTTTTCTAGTTGGTCTCGGGTTTTGGATGTTATCTATGTATTTATTGTATTAAATTTATCGTCTAGTTAGCACCTATAACACAAGTCATTTAGTTGTACTTAGTATAGGGCTAACGAGATCTGTGTAATATGTCCATGAATATTTATTTATTTACAAAAACACGATTCCTCTGAAACTTTGCTGAGAGTCAATGTGAATAAATTGCGGTTATTCCTTTTCCTTGTAATGTCTCTGCCGCAAACTATTTTATGTTTGTTTATCGAGTGTTTTAAGGAATCGTATTTGTATAAATAGCACGTTCATTAATTTATTTACACTTCTAAAGCTCATGGCACCTCTATTTCCTTCTGTTTCTAGGACACATGTCGTTAGGTGCGCTGGGTGACAGCTTCTACGAATACCTGCTGAAGGCGTGGCTGATGTCAAACCAGGATGACGAGCAGTCCCGCATCATGTTCGACGAGGCAATGCAGGCGGCCCTCGACAAGATGTTGCGGGTCTCGCCAGGTGGACTTTCCTACTTGGCCGAGCTCAAATACGGCAGGATCTTCGAGGAGAAGATGGACCATCTGTCTTGTTTTGCTGGTGAGAGTTGGTTTATTAGTTTCTTGAAGTCTGAATTTGGACGTTGCAGTACTTTACGCTGTCAGATGACAAGCGGAAATAGTCAGATTTTTCTGGATATACTCTAGAGCATTCCTGCCTGTCAGGAATGCTGGGATGTTAATACTACGTTTTAGGCTGTATGTTATAGAAATAGTTGTCACACATTATTATTATTACTAGGATGTTTTATGTTTACTTTTTGTAAAGAAAAACATATTATAAATTATGATTTAAATTCCATTGGTGACAGCACTCCAAAGCGCGCCTTAAGGGTTATAAAGTGCCTTACATTTGATTGCATAAAAATTAACTGGCTGACTAAAAACGACCCCTGTATTTCTCCAGGTGGAATGTTCGCGCTGGCTGCCACAACATTGGACAACAGTCTGTCGGAGCGTTACATGGACGTGGCGCGTAAACTCACGCACACTTGCCACGAGAGCTACGCGCGCTCAGAGACCAAGCTGGGCCCAGAGGCGTTCAGGTAAGATATCATTATCATCGATATCTACCCTTGTATGGCTCCACTGCTGGGTTACGCGTCTCTGTTAGGCAATACTCCACCAAGTCCTCCGGGGGCCAAGCCCGGGTTGGTGGAGGATTATAAGACAGTGACAGGCCTTACTGTCAGAAGTTATGCCGTCGATAGATGGCAGTCGTTTAGCCAAGTTAGAGGCCTTAGGGCGGCTTGAACACTTCTGACAGTAAGACCAACAACTAGTCATGCAAGCCTCCATGGCCCGTAGAGACCCGTGCTTCTCGGTGGGGACATAATGGGTTGGTGATGATCATTAAATAGCACTGATACAAGTTATACAGCTCAGAAACCTTAACGGCCTTATTTAAAAAACACGATTGCACTAAAACACTCCCAGGGGCGGTTTTTTTTATTATGATGTTACGTAATTTTAACTAAGCCTCTCTTACTGAGCATATTGCCTGTATCACGGCAAACAGTGCCACATTAAAAACGACACTTCACTTTTCGGTAAAATCAAGCGGTTCTTAATCACAAATAAAATTTGTATATTTCCGGAACCCTAGAAACAAAATATGTGTGATCGTTTAGTTTCAAAACAAGCCTCAATCATCAAAATTAGTATTGTATGTCATCGTTGAACAGATATGACCGTAATATTCGCAGAAATTAGCGCAGGGGGTGTAACTCAGTGGTAGAGTGTCTGCTTCGCATGCTGAAAGTCCTGGGTTCAAATCCCAGCTCCTCCAAAGTATGTCTTTTTGTTAATTGCTTTTCTTATTAAAGGAAGGCCAATGAGACGAGATAAAGAATGTAAACAAAGTTTCAGGGGTTCAAAAAATTTTTAATTGAATAAATTATGGTTATACAAATTTTGGATTCCCTATTCTAATCGCTGTCGTCTGTATTAGTCAAACATGATTCACCGGAAGAGTACGAATCAGCCGTATTTATGACGAAACTATCCATAGTATTATCAATCATTTAATTTAATTTATTTGGAGAAAATGCAGGCACAGATAATGAATGTTTATATGTTTTACAATATTGGTTATGGACTTATCTGTCCTATGAAACATTTCTCACTTATAGTTAAGGCAGGTAATGTTAAAGCGAGAGGCGCATACTATAGACTAACGTGCAAAAAAAAAGATTTTATCAAATAGAACCAGGTATAGGCCATTGAGATGAACAAATTACATGGTTATTTAGCTACACACGCAATCAGAATATAACAAATTATAAACCCTTACCTTAAATTGAGACAACGAATTATTGAATAAGTCAACCGAGGCCAGGCGCTTGTTGTAGGTTTCACAGATTCTGCGAAGTGAGGCCCTGAGATCGGCATTCGTGTTACTCTTGTGGATAGCAAAGAGGTCAGTTGAACGCGTAACTCGAGATGGAACTCTAAAGTTTAATCGTTCTAGAAGTTGTCAATATGGCTATAAAAATTGTCCTCGTATCACTTCGAACGCAATCTAAACAGGAATAAACTATTATACCTAGTTCACAAAATGGCGGATGAAACCAAATGTTGACAACTGCCGTACTGAAAGTTTTCCTGTACCACGAATTACGCAACGACAGCTGTCGTCGATCAAATGACGCCATTACTGCATACGTGTGACAAGGACAGAGATAATAATCGCTCACTATCGCTATGTAACTCAGTAACGGTCCGTTTGTTTACATTCTTTATCTCGTCTCCTTAGCCTTCCTTTAGCTTGATACTGCTACGTAGGCAGAAACATTCGAAGAGTTATCGCAATCCTTTTGAGTGTTCTAGCTGAACGCGGAAAAATGCGATTTATAAAAAACTACAGCTAATAATTATTTTCTTAGCGTAGACTGAAAAACTGGGTCCAGACAGTTTTATTGCTAAAAATTCGAAAATGTACGTAACTTAGAATTTAAAGTAATTTGTGTAGGCGGGGATTCAAAACCACGATACCTAGAACAAAAAAGTATCCTATGTGTTTATCCACGTTAATTAAAGAAAGTTACTGGACATCTATAAGATTCACGTTCTTACATCACATCACATCACATTACATAACATCAGAGAGAACCAGATAGTTATTTAATAATAACACTGTTAATACAATTCAATATTTTATCTAATAAATAGTTTACTATTAAATGTATGAATTAATAGTTATTCAGTCCCCTACTTAATAACTGCCACCGTCAAAATGAGCCTATTGCAGCGAGTGCATCCGTTCCAGGTTCACGGGTGCGGTGGAAGCTCGCGCGCAGAAGAGCAACGAGAAAGTGTACCTACTGCGGCCCGAGACCTTCGAAAGCTACTTCATCATGTGGCGACTCACCAAGGAGCAGCAGTACCGCGACTGGGGCTGGGAGGCCGTCGAGGTAAGGCCATCCGTAAATGGAATCACACGAATATGTTTGTTACGCTTCATTGCACAAAAATAAGAAACTTAAATGACTGGTCAGTGTAGATGTATAAAGGTGGACTTAATTCGCGATTTCGAAGTTTTCCCCTTCAAAGAAATTGTTCGTATTGAAAGGAAATGAAATCAATTTTATTTCAACGTAAGAATTTACATTCTGTTTGCTGAATGGCAATGTAAAATGTAAGCCGCTGCCTTCGGGCCGTAGTGTAGTGGAGAACAAGGCAGCGGGAAAAAAACTCCACTCTGATTCCAAGTTAATTCTCTTTGACTCTGACCTTCTTTTCTCAAGTCATAATCTAATACATCAGTTGCTACCTAAATTGACTAGTAGCACCATTTCAGTATGTATGTATGTATGTATGTATGTATGTATGTATGATGTATGTATGTATGTATGTATGTATGTATGTATGTATGTATGTATGTATGTATGTATGTATGTATGTATGTATGTATGTATGTATGTATGTATGTATGTATGTATGTATGTATGTATGTATGTATGTATGTATGTATGTATGTATGTATGTGTGTGTGTATTTATATATATATCGTTACATCATGTTAAACGTCTAATGAAAGCTACCCACACTCGATAGGTGAGGCGACAGAGTTCTGAAAGTACAAATCTTCATAAATTCACGTAATCTTTCAGCAGCACCAAAATACGAGAAGCGAAATTTATATGTAGTTGTTTCTTCGTCCTATGTCAATCAATCGTATTATTGAATACATTAATATCTGCTATTATCAACAGCTATTATCAATGTGTTGATATTTATAGTATAAGAAAGACATTTATTAGAACAAATTAACACATAACAGGAAAGAAAAGGGACTACTCATAACTATGAGTACATACAAGAAGACAATAAATACAAGATAGGACAAGGCAAATTAAGAGCATACATCCTGTGGTGTCTTAATGTTACCACAAAGGGCATCTGACTCAGCGCTGAGAGTTTGAGCCCTTAGCGCTGGTTTTGAGTCAGTACCCGTGGTGTATCTATCTATCTATAATCAGCCCACATCAACCCACTGCTGGGCATAGGCCTCCTTTTTATTGCGCCATTCCTCACGGTCCTGTGCTAACCTGGTCCATCTCTGGCCCGCAACCCTCACGATGTCGTCTGACCATCGTGTCGGTGGTCTGCCTACCAACCTCCTTCCCTCCCTTGGCCCGTGGTGTATATTACGAGTAAATACACTCGGACCAAAGCTGAATGAAACAAAATATGACTAAACTAGCACACACCGCTGTCCGCAGGCACTGGAGAAGCACTGCCGCGTGGATGGTGGTTACACCGGCCTCGTCAACGTATACCACGCCACTCCGCAGGGCGACGATGTACAGCAGAGCTTCTTCCTGGCAGAGACACTCAAGGTAAGGCACCTAAGATAACTTCGTGAAATGCTGAAACATTATTATTTGCACTGATAATATTCAGACTAGATTACAATAAAACTCTTTATAGTTCATCTACCAGGCCACTCAGAAAGTTTTTCGAAAAAAAGTTTTTATGTATAAGACACTGGCCACTTGTAATTGTTTCGAAAACGTCGATTATTTAAAAGTAAAAATACCACTGTTCGATTTTCAAATTTCCCTCCGCCTTTTTTTTAAAAGCCAATTCAAATTTTCTTGTCTCATTAAAAATGGATCTGCATCGAGAACATTTTCGTGCTATGATTTTTTACGATTTCAAATGTGCCTTAAAACCTGATGAGTCCTTTGATCGACTTCAAATTGCCTTTATGGATGAAGGACCTTCAAAAGCAACCATCTACCGCTGGTATACCGAGTTCAAACGCGGTCGTCTTACTTTGGCGGATGAACAAAGGAGTGGTCGTCCTACGACGGCTGTCACCGAAGAAAGTGTGCTGGCAGTAAAAAAAATTCAAGAAAACAGACGAATTGCGTACGAAGAGATTCAGCATACACTGCAGATTGGTTTAGGAAGTGTTCACAAGATTTTGCACGAGCACCTCCGCGTAAGGAGAATAGTTTCCCGCTGGGTGCCGCACAACCTCACCGAAGCTCAGAAGCAGGCCCGTGTAGATTGGTGCCGTGATATGTTACAAAAATTTGATGCTGGCTCGTCACGGCGCGTTTACGACATTGTGACAGGTGACGAATCCTGGATTTATCAATATGATCCAGAAACAAAGCTTCAGTCGACAGTTTGGTTGTTTCAAAATGAACCAACGCCTACGAAAGTGAAGCGATCGAGGAGCGCATGAAAAATTTTGATCGCTAGTTTCTTCACTTTGAAGTGAATGAACACCTAATTTCAATTCCACTTTGAGACCAAAGCAGCATTAACGCTGAATGGTATAGCACAAAATGCCTGCCAGAAGTTTTTTTCTGAATTGAGCAACAAGCCACCGAATACCGGGCTCCGAGGGGTCCTTCTTCACCACGACAACGCGCCCGCGCACTCTGCGATCAAAACGAGGGACTTCCTGGACTCCACACCGGTCAGAGTCTTGGGATACCCTCCTTACAGTCCTGATTTGGCTCTGTGTGACTTCTTTTTATTCCCTAAAGCTCAAAGGGATACAGTTTTCATCCGGAATACGCGCTAGCAGCGTTTGAGAAGGCCGTGGAAGAGGTATCTGCGGTGGACCGGAAAAAATGTTTTGAAAATTGGTTCAGACGCATAAAACTTTGTATAGAGGCTGGTGGGGAGTTCTTTGAAAAGATTTAATAAAAATATTTTTTTCATAGAAGTTAGTTTTTTAGTTTCTCAAAACTTTCTGAGTGTCCCACGTATCTATCTATCTATAATATAAAAATGAATCGCTGAATGTGTTGGTAAGCCCAAATCTCGAGAGCAGCTAAACCGATTTCGCTAATTCTTTTTTTAAGAATATTCCTTGAAGTACGAAGATTGTTCTTACGGAGAGAAAAATGAAAAAAAAATAAAGAGTAGACTGTTAGGCGGTACGAAGTTCGCTGGGTCAGCTAGTTATACATAAAAAAGTAACGTTTTAATAACTTAGATTCCCGGCGTTCGGCAATGATGCTGCTGCTGCGATTTTAATATATGTATGAGCATCGAAAGTCATTAAAAAATACTATAATAAAGCCATCTTGCACCACTTCTTAAATGTCACTTAAATCGTCATTTGTGATGCAAGTTAGCCTCCAGCACTATTTAGGTTAAGTAGTATTTAGGTTAGGGTTTACCTAATCTCTCTGAAACCATTAGACGCAGAGCACTGACGACATGTAATTATGTTATGTTTTTAGTTTCACCCTTAAGCACTTGGTCACATAGGATTGAAATTTGGACGGCGTACTTTAAATTTTGACTTTAGCATTAAGACAGATATAATATATTATGATAAGTTGAATGCATTATATATTATATGCATTCAGCACATTATCCAGACTACGTCGTGGGTGTAGCAAGGCAAAATTAAACAATTCTACCAAATTAGAAGACTGATTCGTTTCCTGACGGTGGCCGCCGTACTTTGGTCTAAAAAGTAAAAAATCCTCTGGATCTGGTTCTTTTTCCATTTTTGTGATTATATTTTAGCCTTCAAATAGGTTTTCATATTTGTGATGTCCTTGTCTGGTAAATAACTATTTATACATTTTTTATTTCCGATTTGCATGTATGCATCTATAAATTAAAAAACATAAATATTTTGTTTAGTCCCAAACTAGGCTATGCTATTTTTTTTTTCTTCTCTTTACTATATGTATGCTATGCTATACTTTGTCAATACCAAAACACTCTTCCAACGTGCACTGTTCTGTTTGGGTACCTTATTTAAAAGTGCTGTTTTTCTTGTAAAAGCTATGGATATATTTTCTTAATTACACATTTCCAAGAAATAGTTATTGTAACGTGAATACTCTCGTTAAAATTCACCATAACACTTGTATGCTGTGATGTCTATTATATATAACAATAATACTAATAATTTCCACGCAGCGCAATCATTTATTCTGGTCACAAACTAGGATACCCTATGCTATGGTAACCAGACAGGGACATCACAAGCAAGGTAACACCAAGTTTGAGGCCATTTGTAAAAATTGAATACGCTGGCCACCAACGGGAATCGAACCTACGCCTTCTGTCTCAATAGTATAGCGTGTTACCGCTAGATCAATTGGGCAATTATTAGAACGTGACAAATGTCACGTGTATCCCGCGGGGTTAGGCAGAGAAAAAGGTGTTATTTTAGCTAATGTTGATTTCGTTTTCAGTACCTATACCTGCTATTCTCGGACGACACCCTGCTGCCGCTCGATGAGTGGGTGTTCAACACAGAAGCTCATCCTTTCCCCATCAAAGGCAAGAACCCTCTCTACCGCGCCACCGAGAAGACCGTATACGCCGAGATGGTCGAGAAGATAGAGGCCAAAAAGCGCCAGTCCGCCGACGTCAATAACATGCTCTAAGCATGGAGGTTCTTAGATAATTTTGATTTTGAAACGTTTAATGCGACTGCCTGTGTACCGAGCCAATTAGGAAGGAGCCTTACGAACCGATTTACATATATATTTGGTATGTAGAAACCTCTCGCCTGATCGTAATTTATACCAATGCCTTCGAAGGACACAAATCGAAATTTGATCGAGTTTAGAATTGAGGATAAATTAAGAAACAAGAAATTAGAGCCTTAAAAGCCTTTTCATTGAAACTCTTCACACTGGAATTGGTTTTTGAAAAATAATTTGCAATTCTAATCAGGATTTAACCTCTATTTGTGTCCTCTGAACGTAGTGGCTAATGGAGCTCCACCTTAACGTCTTACGCCGCTTGGAGACGATGAGCAGTAAAAGCGGGTGGGGCTGTGTCGGGCGTGAATACGGTTGTGGCAAGTGTGTCGTTCCTAAGTACAAAACTTATGGTGTGAAAAATTTGCCCGCATACTCGTGCCTAGTACTTAAAAATACGAAAGTTACTACGCATCATCTGCAAGCAGCGTAACTATTTAAACCCTGTATTTAAAGTTTACAGTTCAAATGTAATCCGCCGGTCGTTGGTCAGACTTGTCGCGCCTTTGCACTAAACAACTTCTATGCAACGTGGATTTCTAATTGGGCGCGTCTGGAAATGTTTTTATACACTTATAGTTCCTATAGTCTGACTAACTGAAGTTTTGACCATATTTAATCAGCACAGGTCCTTACGGTTCGGTTTCCTGCACTGACGCACAGCAAGGACATGTCAACATGGTGTTCCCATGTTCCTGTTATAGTTCAGTTGGTAGGTAGTTCAGTAGTGTTGTCAATAGAGTAGTTAATGACTGTTCAAACAAAACTTGCAATTACTTGGCTGTGGAGAGCTGGGTAACATTACAGTTTATTAGTGGGTGGGTGTGAAACTATTAAATTCCTGTGGTTACTGTTCGAATCTATATTAAATTCAATTTAATTTTAATACCTATTACTTACACGAAGAGTTGGCATGACGCGTTCAATGACATAAAAATATTACTTAAATATATTTCGGTAGGTCTGTTTTGCAATGTATATTATATAAAAGCAAGTGTGTAAACGAATTAAGTATGTCATCTTGAACTTTATTTTGTCTTCGTTGTGTACTTAAGTTTAGTTCGAATTGACATTGAACATCAGTCCAAAACATGCAAAAATAAGGCCTAAAAATTATATGTTAACAATTTTATGTTTTAAACGACTCTTTCCTTGTAACAAATCAGAGAAGTAATCTTAAAATACTTAAAGTATTTGAAACCTAAAAGAATTGCAAATGTTCTAAACCAACTTCATTAAAACTGATAACAATAATTTCCACACAACACAATCCCTTTTCCTGGTCCCAAACTAGGATACCCTCGTGCTATGGCATAAACCAAACTATGACATAATTGCATTTATTTATTTTAGCTTGGCACTTATGCATAATACATATTTTACTGTTTCCTATATTTTTTTAGGTATATTTTAGATTCCATAACGTGCTGTTCTAAGATGATCTAAAAGTAATTTTTCCATAGTTCACATTTCACTACTCATAAAAAAACATGATTCTTTTCTTAGCCTCTAATACCATTTCTTTTACAAATAAGCTAGCTTTCCTAAATGTACTTACTTCTATTTCCTAGTGAATTATTTCATCCATTTTCTGAATAATATAGCATTTTGTGTTCTCGCCAATTGAATGGTCGCAAATGTCTGTCAACTTTGATATTTTGGATCTTTCTTTCTTCTATGATTTAACTGACAATCTCGGTTATCTTGACGTAGCGTCATCCTGAGTCCAATAGCACGTGTATGGTTTGGGAGTGGTCTTGTGTAAATATTTTTGGGTGAGAACGATACATCTGTCGTGGTCTAGATACGATACGCTGTAGGATTGTTGCTCAAGACAATTAGCAATAACGCTAGCTGAAATAGACGGTCTTAGTTGTACGAATGATGAGAAGTGATATTGGGACGGCAAAGGAAATAAAATTACATGATAATGGCAGGACCTGCATGACATGACATGGTAAAGTCAGCTCTTGTCTTGTCCAACTTGGCAATTCCTTTCACTACAATATCGAACGTTTGCCATCGATACATTCAGAAGAAGTTAAATAGTCCTATTTCAAACATCCTTTGCTTATGTTAAAATCGAGGACCTGACTTATTTGTTTAAAGTAGTTGTTTAGGAAGTAAAAGAATGGGTGATTTATATTCTTGCTATTTTGTGTATTCTACTGAAAGCATTTTGAAGCATGAGAAAAAATTATATAAAATGGCAGGTATAAACATTTTTTATATATATATTTTTATTTCTTAGCTTTCTTTTTTATTTTTCGATAATTTTAAACGGCTCAGCAAATATGACCAATGTAAAAGTAGTTATAAATGAGGGCATTTAAGCACAAATATACGTTTATATTTTAACAGTTTTAATATTTTACAGCATATTTATAGAAATATGTATAAATATTTTGTAGTTAGTATGAATTAAAAGAATGAGTTTACTGTGTGAATAGCGAAAGATATTTAAAATATTTATTTTAAAATTGTAATTCTAGTAAAACAAACCTTTTCATTAGATCTCGAATTCGTTAAGCATGAGATTGAGATTTGATAGAATATGATTATTTATAATTTTATGTAAAAATGTTTGATTCTTATGTCCTATCGAAAGGACTGTGGTATCCAGGAGAAATATTGCAGGCTTAGTTGTTTAGCCATTATTTTACCTTGTGTGTAAAGGTACATACTTAACCTTATTATATTTCTTGCACCTGTTATTAAAGCATTTCAATATTTTAAAATATTTGCTAGGTTTTCATTTGGTGATTAATTTTCATGGTCAGATTGAATTTAATATCTAGTATCGGTCACCTACTTACACGAGTATCTTTGAGGTTTGCCCGAATATGCTGAATGTATGTACATTTTTGTAAATAAACTAAATAACAAATAGTTAAATAACTTAAGGTAAATCGATGTGTAGAGCGTCTTTATTAATATTATTATTAGAGTACGAAGCGTGGGTATGTTGTTGTACATGTTAATATTAATATATACATTAGTCTGAATCTACTAAAATCATTGACAAGAACTGTTATGTGTTTTAATAATTAGCAATTACTTGGTATACAGTTATAGAAAAAAAAACATTATGTGACAAGTTTTATAAGCATACTTACCTACCTAAAATTAAATTAAATATCTAACATAATCAGAACTTTCTACTAAGTAATCGGGTATCTAATAGTAGGAAAACGTCACGTAAATCGGCCTCGTAACGAATGGTCGCTAACTATTGGGGTATAAACTGCCTGTTATAATATTAAAATAATAATTTATGTATCATATTGTAGCGTAATTTATTGCATATTGTAAATTTTTGGTTATAAAAAATAAAAACATGTTTACATAAAAATCTACTTTTTGTTCAACCTAGTATATTCTTAGAACCACTCCATCTAGCATCTAGTTTGCATTAACTGCCATAATAATGTCTTTGTTGCAAACTTTCTAAAAGAAGTAAACGACGAAAATTACCATAGTAGCTACGTGTCCTTTTCATCACCTTGAAACAGAAACATGTCGTGAAAAAGTCAGTTTATTGGGCAGTATAGTCTGCTGGCCTACATAGGGGTGGGTGTAAAGGTAACGACAGACATAACAAGGGGTAAATGGCGAGATTGGCGGGGAGCTAACATTTGCCGGCGAGCCATCCAATTAGAGCGGGTCACTCGCGCGTGATTTGCTTGCTTCTCCCATGTGTACAGAACAGGAGGCTTATTCTGTCAACACGTTATCTTCGTTATCAACCCTTGTATGTCCCCACTGCTGGGGTACGGATCTCTTCCTGCATCGCAGGAAGGTTAGGCCATACTCCACCACGGGGGCCAAGTCCGGGTTGGTGGAGGATTGTAAGACAGTGGCGGGCCTCACTGTCAGAAGTTATCAAGCCGCCCATATGGCCTCTGACATGGCTTAACAACTGCCATTATATGACAGCCGGCACCAACGGCTTAACGTGCCTTGCGAAGCACGGAAGCGCTCGGAAAAATGCCACTAGCGGTAGTCGCGGGACGCTCACCCATCCCGTACCGGACCGCGACAACAACAACACAAAAATTCGATTCGATTCTGTCAACACAAAAGTGTAAAATAACTCTGCCATTGCCTGAATTGATGTATCGTGCGATATTCAAAGTCAAAAGAGTTTTATTTACTATAAAAATGAAATGTTTACTTAACGAACCTCAAAGCTGTTCGTTTCTCAATTAATAGATTATGTGGAGAAGAAACTAACAAAGAAACTCAACCTTTTTTTTTTGAAAACTTAATTAACAGAGTTTTCGACGTCATTATTCTTTTAATACCAGACATCTTTGTCTTCCAAATAATCCTTAATCACGGTCCTTAATATTATTATAGCCTGTTTTGCACAGAGTATGCTTAACATAAACGGCGTCGGTGGTAAGTCTAATATAATTATCTTGAGGAATCTTATTGAAGACCTGTACCTATACAATACAATGCCCCATAAAGGATTTATTAACCTTTGCAAGTTTTTTATTCCTAGTATCAACATTATGATGGCTACCAATATTTTCGAAATTGCTGATATATTTCCTCACATACACACATTATAATTTCGTAAATGTATTGTACTAATATAACATTAAAGCGCTATTGCAAAGGTCTGTCTATGTTACACAGGGCCGGCGTCGTGCAGTTGGCACAGTGTCCAACCAAAATAATTCTGAAGTACTGAAATAAGAGACGCTGAAATCCTTCCTTTCCCGTGGCACACCTGTGTAGTCCATCCAGGTGAACCACTCGGTTATCTTTTTGCCCGTGGACCACGTGGATTCGGACAAATGCTTTTTTACTAAGTATATATTTTCATATATTATATACAATTATCAGGTGGACTACGGGCAATATATTATTTTAAAATTATTTAAATCATGTTAAAGGTGGACCACGCGAAAAAAATTAACCCTGTGGTCCACCCGGTTAGACTACTCAGGTGTACCACGGGAAAGGGGGCTGAAATTTCAAAGTCGATTGTACAATGTCAGGTGTTTTGTCTGCGCTTGCCCTATTGATATCAGGTACTTTGGAATGAAGTTATCGTCGGCAAGCACAGAGAAAAGTCGAATCCACGCGTCCTATGTAAATATATGTATTTGTTGATAGACTAGCTATATATAATGTCAATAAAACAGCCATTGACGTGATAGCATTGAATTTTAGTATCGCTCAATTGAACGACTACCTTGCATTTCGTAGACTCGTCCTCCCCTCTATAGTCAGTCGGCGTAATTTGCGTGTTTTTCCCATGTGTGCGGGCTTCCGCTATGTACGAGTATGTATTTGTGTGGCGCGATAGTTTATCCCTTTATGGGAGAAAAGGGTACAAAAAGATGTACCGTCTTAAATGCACTTTCAGGTTATATAGAAAAAACTTTAAAAAGGTTTATGAGATCACATCGATGCTGAAACTTAAGTATAGCTTAGGTATAGCTTAACATTGATTTAATGCCATAGCTTTTATTTGTTACTAGATTTAACCCGCGGTTTGCCCGCGAAACTTTAGAAATTGTCCTTCGGGTCCCGATTACACGCGTTCGCATTACCGGGATATCAGTATCCTACGTCTCAATTCAGATCTTATTTTCATGTAAATCCGTTTTGCCGTTATGTAACAAACATCCAAACATCTTCACAAACTTTCACATATCTATACCTACTATAAAAAACCGGCCAAGTGCGAGTCAGACTCGCGCACCGAGGGTTCCGTACAAACCTGTATTATAGACCTGAGTATTTGGTATGAATTTCAATTTAATACCTCTACGCGTTTATGAGGAAATGGGTAGTAAGTTTAAAATTATTAAAAAAATATATATTATGTGATGTAACTAAAAATTTATGGTTTTCGTAATTTTTCCTTTATCTATGCTATAAGACGTTGCTTCGTACCAAATTTCAAGATTCTGAGTTCACGGGAAGCACCCTGTAGGTTTTGATTCCCTTGCAAGTGTCGAAAATTTGCGGCATAAACGGCTGTATCTTTTGATTGCGTTGGCTTAGAAGTTTAATTTTTTCACAGCTTCAAGGGACAGTAGACCTGAGTAATTGATATAAATTTCAGCTTCATACCTCCACGCGTTCCTGAGAAAAAGGGTCTTGACAGACGGACGGACGGACAGACGGACAACAAAGTGATCCTATAAGGGTTCCGTTTTTTCCTTTTGAGGTACGGAACCCTAAAAATGAATCGCTGAATGTGTTGGTAAGCGCAAATCACGAGAGCAGCTAAGCCGATTCTGCTAATTCTTTTTTTAGAATATTCCTTGAAGTACGAGGATGGTTCTTACGGAGAGAAAAATTAATAAAATTAAAGAATCGACTGTTAGGCGGTTTGAAGTTCGGTGGGTCAGCTAGTCTATAGTAAAATTAGGATTTGTACATTAATTTACACGTTAAAATCTAAAGAGGCTATAATAGCTAATCATAGTTAAGCTATTATTGCTTCTTTAGCCAATAGTTATTATATCCTAATATAACTACAAATCAGGTACAGGGTGGTTCAGAAAGTTCTGTGACAGAACGATGTGATAAGAACAAGCAACATTTATTTACTGCACTATCAACACATCAACCTTTACAAACGTGCCCTCTAATCCGTTATGTTAAGGATGCACTTGCAAGAAAAATGTAAAGGCTGGCCTGGTGTCGACTGTACCTATCAATATTATGTGTCTTTTACAGTTTGTCATTTAGGTGCATCTATATTGTTATACGACTTTTTAATTAATAATATGAAAATATACAATTGGCGATTTTTCTGCATTTTAGTGACGCTGTTTGATAGGCGTAAACGCAAAATAGCGTTACATATATAGAATGGAAGTTCTCCTATTTTAGAACAATTTGTTAAAGAGACTTAAAGCTGCGAGATTGGTAGAGCGCGAATTCAAGAAAATGATTTTGAAAAATATAAATATATCACACATAAAAAGTCTTAGAACAAAAGTTATTTTAATACCCTTACTATACTAATATAATAAACTAATACTAATTAGGGTGTCTCTGGAATTGCGACGTCCTGGGTTCAAATAGACGAAATAAAAATAAAAATAACTAACTATATCTACAACGTGGCTTCCCAACTAGGTTTCCCTGTGCTACTGTAGCCTAGATGCCGAGAAACATCTTAAACTTCAAAAAACTTTAAATGTGCATTAGTTCCTTCATTCCCCTGTGGCATTAGTTAATATTTGAGACTTTTCAGCGGGCTGAAGGTGACGGAGGCGACACCCCTGGAATAAAAGCCATAACTTGTTTCTTAATATGTTTTTTTTTCTAAAAGTGAACATCTTAAATCTTAACAACTGTAGCAACTATTTTTAGAACTTAGGATCAACCACCTAGGATTTTAATCGTTTCCGCCAAAAACTACCGTTTTTGGCAAAACTGCCATAGTTTTTGGTCCTAGGTTCTTGTCAGTAAGTTCTAAAAAGAACTAGGTACTATAGATATTAAGATTATGATATTCACTTGTATGTATTACCGTGTTTACGATAGAGCCTAAACAAAAAACCGGCGAACAAACTAGTTTGTTGTATGGAGACCCCCTTTATTATTAGTTCTTATTTGAACCAACTGGCTAACTATTACGGTTCCAGGGATAGAGCCCTTTAAAGGTCGGACGGATGGACAGACAGACAGCGGAGGCAGAGTAGACGAGTCCCGTCAGGCACCCTTCGGTTACGGTACCCTAAAAAGCAACATTGACATTATCGTTTCAATTAGTGGAGTCAAGACGGGTTTCTTTATAGTCCGGGACGCTCCCTATGGGGAAGCCTACGCCACGGGGTGGAGGGTGGGACCGTGGTGGGACTCCCACCAGCTGGGGCTCGGCCCCATGCTTTCAGGATAGCCGAAAGCGTTGTACGATCTACACAAGCGCAGCGGACGCTCGGCATTGCTGAAAACTTTTTTGTGACTTTAGAGTAAAGTTTTATTTCTTTGATTGAGGGCCTGCTTAATAAACAGTTTTAAAGAATGTAGCATTACCACTGCTACTTGGAAAAGTTATTTCGGCTCCCGGGTATTTCGCCAGTGAAAGTTTCGCGAAGAGTTGGCGTTTCGGCCGCGATGGAGTTCACGATCACGAAGCGTTTCGTGCTGTTCACGGCTATGATTACAGGTACGTACCTACTTAAATTTAAAATAAGTTAAATGTAGGTAGTTTTAACAATTTTAAAAACCTATTTAGAGGCTAAAAGTTTTAACAAAGCCAAGATTATTCATGTGTTAAGCCGATCTAAATCGGTGCAGGCATTTACTTTTGTGCGATATATCCAGTTGCCTCTACTGGATGCTACCTTTGGTATCTGCCTACCCCTTTGTGACACATACGTGCGTTAGTATAATGTAATGAAAGTATTGGTGGGATGCATATATGACTTTTCGAACTCGTATAGGCGACAACGAGTCAAA